>CM057099.1:484946-622446 GCA_029959045.1 Taenioides sp. WSHXM2023
TCCACCTTGTGATGTCATCATGTGGTGATACAGGAAGTGCTCCACTGTGTTTTTAAACTCCACACACCTTCACTAGAATCATTTGGATCATTTCAATCTCTACTGAACTAAAAAGGAAGTGGCAACATGAAAACAAGCAGCAAATCAGAAATGAAAACAAAAAATATTTTTTATTAAAATGTATCAAGCTAAAAATGATTTAAAATAATAAAATAATAATGAATAAATAAAATTAAATAAAAAACACAGAGGAGCACACAACTCACACGGTGTTAAAATCCAGAGAGTAAAATTGTGTTTTAAGACGAGACTTAAGACACTCCACTGTGGGGGCTGTTGGGACGTGGGGGGGCAGAGCGTTCCAGAGCTCGAGGTCGGCCACAGAGAAGGTCCCGTACCCCCGGATTTAAGTCTCGTCTTAGGCCCCACGAGCAGGAGCTGGACCTCGGCAACTGGTTCCACAGCCGTAGGGCCGCAACAGAAAACTCACAGTCTCCACGAAGTTCAAGTTTAGTTTTGAGACAGCGAGCTGCAACTGGTCTGCTGACCCGAGAGTGCGAGAGGGAAGTAAGGGTGACCCGAGAGTGCGAGAGGGGCGTAAGGGTGACCCGAGAGTGCGAGAGGGGCGTAAGGGTGACCCGAGAGTGCGAGAGGGAAGTAAGGGTGACCCGAGAGTGCGAGAGGGAAGTAAGGGTGACCTGAGAGTGCGAGAGGGGCGTAAGGGTAACCCGAGAGGGGCGTAAGGGTGACCCGAGAGTGCGAGAGGGGCGCAAGGGTAACCCGAGAGGGGCGTAAGGGTGACCTGAGAGTGCGAGAGGGGCGCAAGGGTAACCCGAGAGGGGTGTAAGGGTGACCCGAGAGTGCGAGAAGGGTGACCCGAGAGTGCGAGAGGGGCGCAAGGGTAACCCGAGAGGGGCGTAAGGGTGACCTGAGAGTGCGAGAGGGAAGTAAGGGTGACCCGAGAGTGCGAGAGGGAAGTAAGGGTGACCCGAGAGTGCGAGAGGGAAGTAAGGGTGACCCGAGAGTGCGAGAGGGAAGTAAGGGTGACCCGAGAGTGCGAGAGGGGCGTAAGGGTGACCCGAGAGTGCGAGAGGGGCGTAAGGGTGACCCGAGAGTGCGAGAGGGAAGTAAGGGTGACCCGAGAGTGCGAGAGGGAAGTAAGGGTGACCTGAGAGTGCGAGAGGGGCGTAAGGGTGACCCAAGAGTGCGAGAGGGGCGCAAGAGTAACCCGAGAGGGGCGTAAGGGTGACCCGAGAGTGCGAGAGGGGCGCAAGGGTAACCCGAGAGGGGTTTAAGGGTGACCTGAGAGTGCGAGAAGGGGGGTAAGGGTGACCTGAGAGTGCGAGAGGGGCGCAAGGGTAACCCGAGAGGGGTGTAAGGGTGACCAGAGAGTGCGAGAAGGGGCGTAAGGGTGACCCGAGAGTGCGAGAGGGGCGCAAGGGTAACCCGAGAGGGGCGTAAGGGTGACCCGAGAGTGCGAGAGGGTGCGAGAGGGGCGTAAGGGTAACCCGAGAGGGGCGTAAGGGTGACCCGAGAGTGCGAGAGGGGCGCAAGGGTAACCCGAGAGGGGCGTAAGGGTGACCCGAGAGTGCGAGAGGGGCGCAAGGGTAACCCGAGAGGGGCGTAAGGGTGACCTGAGAGTGCGAGAAGGGGCGTAAGGGTGACCCGAGAGTGCGAGAGGGGCGCAAGGGTGACCCGAGAGTGCGAGAGGGGCGCAAGGGTAACCCGAGAGGGGTGTAAGGGTGACCCGAGAGTGCGAGAAGGGGCGTAAGGGTGACCTGAGAGTGCGAGAGGGGCGCAAGGGTAACCCGAGAGGGGCGTAAGGGTGACCTGAGAGTGCGAGAGGGGTGCAAGGGTAACCCGAGAGGGGCGTAAGGGTGACCTGAGAGTGCGAGAGGGGCGCAAGGGTAACCCGAGAGGGGCGTAAGGGTGACCCGAGAGTGCGAGAGGGGCGCAAGGGTAACCCGAGAGGGGCGTAAGGGTGACCTGAGAGTGCGAGAGGGGCGCAAGAGAGGGGTGTAAGGGTGACCCGAGAGTGCGAGAGGGGCGCAAGGGTAACCCGAGAGGGGCGTAAGGGTGACCCGAGAGTGCGAGAGGGGCGCAAGGGTAACCCGAGAGGGGCGTAAGGGTGACCTGAGAGTGCGAGAGGGAAGTAAGGGTGACCCGAGAGTGCGAGAGGGAAGTAAGGGTGACCCGAGAGTGCGAGAGGGGCGTAAGGGTGACCCGAGAGTGCGAGAGGGGCGTAAGGGTGACCCGAGAGTGCGAGAGGGAAGTAAGGGTGACCTGAGAGTGCGAGAGGGGCGTAAGGGTAACCCGAGAGGGGCGTAAGGGTGACCCGAGAGGGGCGTAAGGGTGACCTGAGAGTGCGAGAAGGGGCGTAAGGGTGACCCGAGAGTGCGAGAGGGGCGTAAGGGTAACCCGAGAGGGGCGTAAGGGTGACCTGAGAGTGCGAGAGGGGCGCAAGGGTAACCCGAGAGGGGTGTAAGGGTGACCCGAGAGTGCGAGAAGGGGCGTAAGGGTGACCCGAGAGTGCGAGAGGGGCGCAAGGGTAACTCGAGAGGGGCGTAAGGGTGACCTGAGAGTGCGAGAAGGAAGTAAGGGTGACCCGAGAGTGCGAGAGGGACGTAAGGGTGACCCGAGAGTGCGAGAGGGGCGCAAGGGTGACCCGAGAGGGAAGTAAGGGTGACCCGAGAGTGCGAGAGGGGCGCAAGGGTAACCCGAGAGGGGCGTAAGGGTGACCCGAGAGTGCGAGAGGGGCGCAAGGGTAACCCGAGAGGGGCGTAAGGGTGACCTGAGAGTGCGAGAGGGGCGCAAGGGTAGTGTAAACACTTAAAAAACACTTGATGACATCACAAGGTGGAACAGAGCGTTTGGAGCTTTGGAGATGTAGACAGACTAATAATAAAGAGTTCGTCAAACATGTGAATGAAACAAAACACAAGCGTTCGTCTGTGCCCTGAACCTGGTGCACGAGCTCTGACACATCTGAAGGTTGGAGGTTCGAATCCGGCTCTTCACATCACTGCTTGAGCGTTCAGATCCACCGAGCCACAGGTTGGCAGTGCGATTCCAGCTCCCATAGATGAATGCTGTCGTTGTGTCCTTGGGCAAGACACTCCCCACTGGTGTGTGTATGTGTGGTTCCTGATGTAAAGCGCGCTGAAGATAGAAAAGTGTTGTATAAATGTGACCAAGAACTTTCTGTTCATTTGAGGCTTCTGAGAACAGAACATGTCGTTTACCACAACAAGTATGTAAACATCTCCTCACCCATGGAGCAAAAGAACCACACCAGTTTAAGGTAGTTTTTAGTTTAAAATATTAAATTTTATTTAAGTTATACATGAGGAGTTTATGTTAGAAATCCTTCACAGTGCAGACTATTTTAGACACACGACTTTTATCTGCACCAGATATTCACCTCCAAATTTGATTTTCTAAAACTGTTTAATCTGAGTTTGAAACAAAAGTGACCACCGCTCAAACATTAAGAGGATTTCTGACAGTGACAGAAGATTTAAGTCAGCCCGATAGTGTTGCTCTGTTGTTCTTAGTAACGTCTGACCCTCGTGGATCCTTCTGTTCTAATCGTGACATTTTAAATCTCAATATTGATCCAAAACAACTTCATAAACGAAGCAAGAGCTCAGACTTCAGTGTTAGAAAACTGTGGAGTCCAATGGAGCTGAACCAAACCAGGACTAAACCAGGACTAAACCAGGACTAGACCAGGACTAGACCAGGACTAAACCAGGACTAGACCAAGACTAGACCAGGACTAAACCAGGACTAAACCAGGACTAAACCAGGACTAGACCAGGACTAGACCAGGACTAAACCAGGACTAGACCAAGACTAGACCAGGACTAAACCAGGACTAAACCAGGACTAGACCAGGACTAGACCAAGACTAGACCAGGACTAAACCAGGACTAGACCAGGACTAGACCAGGACTAGACCAGGCTGTGGGCCCCTCCTGTGGACAGCTGCACTTCACACTAGAACAGAGCGTTTTTTTTACATTTGGACCAAAATGACGATGTGAGAAGAACTGTGGGCGTGTACCGATGGAGCTGAAAACGAGGGGAGACCAACAAAATGGCGTCTTGAAAATAAAAAATGAAAGATTTTTCAAATATGAACAAATCAGTCCAAATACAACTTCAGAGGGTCAGAGAGAAGAAACTACATGGAGAAAGATCTGAGGAGAACAGTTTGGAGAACAGATCTGATTTAACAGTTTTGAACTGTGTAAAGCGTCGTTGAGTGTCATGAAAAGTATAATAAGTGTTCTGTATTATTGTCATTAACTCTGAAAAGTGAACAAAAGGTTTGAGGTGAACAGAACGATGACGCTAAATATGACTCAGGGACAGTCCACAGAAGTGCCCTGATGATAACAGATCCTCCTTGTTGTAAACACTAGTGTCAGTTTAAATGGACAAACACATTCCCTACAAACCTTTAGTCCAGCAACAGGAACTGACCTGGACGACTGAGGAATTATACTGACAATTCTGACTGTGGCTTTCAAAGTAGGTTTAGACCATAAACTGTATAAAAAAGTGTGTTCAGCGCCATTCAAATGAAGCTCCTCGCGATGCTAATGGTTACAGGAGCGAATTCAGAGACAGTTTTTGGATGGACAAAGTTGCAAAAAAAAAGCACATTAGCTTTGTCCATTTATACACAGTCTATGGTTTAGACCTGGTGTTGTCACAATACTAAAATTTCAAACTCAATTTCGATGCTAAAAACAGATGAACAGACTCGATAGTTAATACCGATTCTGATACCATGATAATAAAAAACGTTCTTTATTCAATAACCTGTGATTTTCCACACTAAATGGTCGTACTTCCTTTTCTATTCCCATGTGGCCTTATATCTGTGTAATCCCTCAGTGGTCCAGGTCTAAACCAGGTCTAAACCAGGTCTAAACCAGGTCCATGGGTGTATACTAGTCTCTGTGCTGTTAAACTAGTTCTGATGCAGCTCCAGATCGTTCTAAAGACATTCAAAGTTTATGAAACTGCTCAGGATCCATAGCAAAGCAGAAACTTTGTCCTGTTCAAATTAATATCTAGTTTAGAAATTAGTTTTAGTTTTGTCAGAATTGAACTGAAGTCCGTCTGAACGTTTGACCGGTGCTCTACAAAACCGAATCTCACCACCTCCTCCACAAACATCTCACCACCTCCATGTTTCTGTCTGAGTGGACACAGCAGGACTCTATATTTATTGTTTGTTGCCGTGGTGACCCTCACATCTGTCGTGGTGACCCTCACATCTGCTGCGTGCTGTTGCCGTTCCACGTGTTGTTCTCGTCTTCGCTGTCTTCTTGCGTTCGGAGGCGGCAGATCTTTCCGTCTTTTTTGAAGTTTTTGGGCGGTTTCTCGAGACTCTGCTTCGTCAGGCTCTCTCTGAGGAGCAGGAGATGCTTTAAGTTCAGGAATTATTATTTTGATTCATAAAAAAGCTTTTCCACAAAACTGCATTCTGATAACAATGTTTAGTCCTGGTTCAGTCCCAGTTTAGTCCTGGTTCAGTCCCAGTTTAGACCCTGGTACAGACTCTGGTACAGTCCCTGGTTTAGTCCCCGGTTTAGCCCATGGTACCATCCCCCCCTACAGTCCCTGGTACAATCCCGGGTACAGTCCCTGGTTTAGACCCGGGTACAGTCCCTGGTTTAGTCCCGGGTTCAGTCCCTGGTTTAGTCCCGGGTTCAGTCCCTGGTTTAGTCCCTGGTACAGTCCCTGGTTTAGTCCCTGGTTCAGTCCCTGGTACAGTCCCTGGTTTAGTCCCTGATACAGTCCCTGGTACAGTCCCTGGTACAGTCCCTGGTACAGTCCCTGATACAGTCCCTGGTACAGTCCCTGGTTTAGTCCCTGGTACAGTCCCTGGTTTAGTCCCTGATACAGTCCCTGGTACAGTCCCTGGTACAGTCCCTGGTTTAGTCCCTGGTACAGTCCCTGGTACAGTCCCTGGTACAGTCCCTGGTACAGTCCCTGGTTTAGTCCCGGGTACAGTCCCTGGTTTAGACCCTATTACAGTCCCCGGTACAGTCCCCGGTACAGTCCCCGTCTGTACCTCTGCGTCCTGTCCCCTGAGGCGGCGGCGCCCCCTGTGGAGGGACTGGAGCCAAAGATAAACGAGCTGAGCATCCTCCAAACGGCCAGCAGGGGGTAGAAGAGAGTCCCCAGGAACGCCCAGAGCGAAGAAGAAGAGGGGGCCAGAGCAGAGGGGGGACGGCACGACTCCTGGAACAGCACAGTGTCAATACTACTACTGCTACTGCTGCTACTACTGCTACTACTGGTGCTACTGCTGCTACTGCTGCTACTACTGCTACTACTGCTACTACTGCTGCTACTGCTGCTACTGCTGCTGCTGCTGCTGCTACTGCTGCTGCTACTGCTGCTACTGCTGCTACTGCTGCTGCTACTGCTGCTACTGCTGCTACTGCTGCTGCTGCTGCTGCTGCTGCTGCTACTGCTGCTACTGCTGCTACTGCTGCTATTACTGCTATTACTGCTACTGCTGCTACTGCTGCTACTGCTGCTACTGCTGCTGCTGCTGCTGCTGCTGCTGCTACTGCTGCTACTGCTGCTACTACTGCTACTACTGCTACTGCTGCTACTGCTGCTACTGCTGCTACTACTGCTACTGCTGCTACTGCTGCTACTACTGCTACTACTGCTACTACTGCTATTACTGCTACTACTGCTACTACTGCTACTACTGCTACTACTGCTGCTACTGCTGCTACTGCTACTACTACATATGAGGAGGGGGCAGCACAGTAGAACACTTTACTCCTGTTTCGCTGGTCTCTGTACGTCGCAGACATTTGGATTTTCCATTTTAAAACAAAAATCAAACTCAGAAAACTGACTTTTCCTGATCCAAAAACAAAAACATAAAATCAGAAAACTATCCGTTATGTTTGGGTTTAAAAACAACACTGGAACTAGAACCAACGTTGTACTCCTGCTTTATAATTGTATATTTGATTGTATTTTAATTAGTGCTGTCAAAAATATCGCACCATTAACACGTTAACGCAAAACAATTTTAACGTCGTTATTTTTTTATCGCGAGGTTAAACGTTCTTTGTGACCGAGTGAACTCGTTTTTTCATAAACTGTGGCCACTGTGAGTAAAAACTACAGGATCTGACTGTAAACAGGAAGGAAAACAATTTGTACGAAAAATGTGCGATTAATTTGTGATTAATCGTTAACTATGACATTCATGAGATTAATGGTGATTAAATATTTAAATCGATTGGCAGCACTAATTTTAATATTATTTAATAATATTAGTTGTATTATGTAGGTAATAGACCCCAAAGACAATGGTAACTGTATCTCACCAGGCGCCTGGAAAGGCGCTGTCGTTTTCAGGTTTTGGTTTTAAGCCTTTTGGCAATTTTAAATTCCCCATTTCAAAGTGAAAATAAAATGTCCACGAGAGGGAGGGCCACATAAAAGTACAGGAGAATATCATATACTCTGCGTATATGACCCATTACTATTACAACTACTGCCATCACTGCTACTTAACATTTACGGAACATCACTAAACCGAGAGCATTTTTATCAAATGCTGATCTTCAGATGATTGTTCACTCTTTTATTTCATCTCGTTTAGATTTTTGTAATTCTGTTTTTACCTGTTTTAAAGTGTCACACTTAAGCGGCTGCACGGTTTTTAACAGGAGCCAACAGCGTCACACCAGTGTCTTCTTCACGGCACTGGCTTCCTGTTAAACTCTGTGTTCATTTTAGAATCGTGGTTTTGTACCCCCCCAGTACATCAGTGACTTACTGCGCCCCTGGACCTCAGGCCGGACCCTCCGGTCCTCAGGTCAGGTCGGGGGGACTGGCCCTTTCAGGCTGTGGTCACCAAATTATGGAATGCCCTGCCCCGGGCCCCCGTGAGACAGACTCTATTGACTCTTTTAAAAAGCAGCTCAAGACTCGGCTGTTTACAGACCTAAGTGCAATTTTAGTACATTTGTCCTTTTTGTGAAAGGTGCTCTATAAATAAAATCTTACTAGTTCTACTCGACATACAAGGGGAGGCGGGGGAGGCAGTAGTAGTAATAATAGTAGTACCTGTAGTCGTAGTATTACTAGTATTTGTAGTACTCACAGGCAGTATTACGATGGAGGCGCTCGGGGCCAGTTCCAGCTCTGTCAGAGTCCGGTCCAGGTCTTGGGACGAGAACTCTCTCCGAGGAAACATGGTTGCCATGGTGAAGTTCCCGTACACACTTCCTACCTCCTGTCACAATAAGAGCCCAGAGTCAGGCTTTTCACAATAAAACACCTTTGCTGTATGGGCCTTAGGGCTGTCAACAGTATCGAAAATCACTTATCGATACTAACTATCGATACTCGTTTGTGCAGGGGTCAATACTAAAACAGTCCCCCTGACAGGACAGAGCAGAACCTTTCCTGAATGTGTTAAGAACGATCTGGATCTGGATCAGAACAAGGATAAGAGCACAGAGACTAGTGTACACCCATGGACCTGGTTTAGACCTGGTTTAGACCTGGACCACTGAAGGATGACGCAGATATAAGGACACATGGGAATAGAAAAAGTACGTCCATTTAATGTGGAAAATCACAGAATATTGTCTAAAGTTGTGATATTTGTACCTGCTGAGCGAAGTGCAGCGCCTCCTTCAGGCGACTCTGAGCAGAGAACTGAGACGAGATGGACGAGCCGTCAGGGAGTCTGAATTGAAGCCGAGCTACAGAGCTGAGAGCAGAGAGACACCATCTGCATCAGCTGATCACCTCCTGCTCCTGATCACCTCCTCCTCCCTCTCTCCTCACCTCCTCCTCCTGATCACCTCCTCCTTCTTGTTCTCCTGCTGTTGGACTTGTGCCTGGGTTCGTGCTTCTTTGGCTGCTGCCTCCTCCTGGACACTTCTGGAGTAACGAGCCGCTCTCTCCGCTCGGTCCTGCAACAAAACAACGACATCAAACCTTTTCCTGCCTCGTCCTTTTCTCTTAAACTGGAAGCTTCAAATTTAAAGCACATTCTGGGATAAAGTCAAACTGCAAACTGCAAACTGGACTTTTGACGCTTTTCTCCAGGTTCTAGTCGTTTCTTCTCTGACCCTCTGAAGTTGGATTTGGACTGATTCATGTTTGAGAATTTTTAATCTCTTATTTTCAAGACGCCATTTTGCTGATCTCCCCCCATTTTCAGCTCCACCGATACACGCCCACTGTGACACTCCCACTGTGACACTGTGACACTCCCACTGTGACACGCCCACTGTGACGCGCCCACTGTGACACTCCCACTGTGACACTGTGACACTCCCACTGTGACACGCCCACTGTGACGCGCCCACTGTGACACTGTGACACTCCCACTGTGACACTGTGACACTCCCACTGTGACACGCCCACTGTGACACTGTGACACTCCCACTGTGACACTCCCACTGAGACACTCCCACTGTGACACTCCCACTGTGACACTGTGACACTCCCACTGTGACACGCCCACTGTGACACTCCCACTGTGACACGCCCACTGTGACACGCCCACTGTGACACGCCCACTGTGACACTGTGACACTCCCAGTGTGACACGCCCACTGTGACACTGTGACACGCCCACTGTGACACTGTGACACTCCCACTGTGACACTGTGACACTCCCACTGTGACACGCCCACTGTGACGCGCCCACTGTGACGCGCCCACTGTGACGCGCCCACTGTGACACTGTGACACTCCCACTGTGACACTCCCACTGTGACACTCCCACTGTGACACGCCCACTGTGACACTGTGACACTCCCACTGTGACACTCCCACTGTGACACTCCCACTGTGACACTCCCACTGTGACACTCCCACTGTGACACTGTGACACTCCCACTGTGACACTGTGACACTCCCACTGTGACACTGTGACACTCCCACTGTGACACTGTGACACTCCCACTGTGACACGCCCACTGTGACACGCCCACTGTGACACTGTGACACTCCCACTGTGACACTCCCACTGTGACATTGTGACACGCCCACTGTGACGCGCCCACTGTGACACTCCCACTCCCACTGTGACACTCCCACTGTGACACTCCCACTGTGACACTCCCACTGTGACACTCCCACTGTGACACCCCCACTGTGACACTCCCACTGTGACACTCCCACTGTGACACCCCCACTGTGACACTCCCACTGTGACACTGTGACACTCCCACTGTGACACTCCCACTGTGACACTCCCACTGTGACACTGTGACACTCCCACTGTGACACTGTGACACGCCCACTGTGACACTGTGACACTCCCACTGTGACACTCCCACTGTGACACTCCCACTGTGACACTGTGACACGCCCACTGTGACACTCCCACTGTGACACTGACACGCCCACTGTGACACGCCCACTGTGACACGCCCACTGTGACACTGTGACACGCCCACTGTGACACGCCCACTGTGACACTGTGACACTCCCACTGTGACACTCCCACTGTGACACTGTGACACTCCCACTGTGACACTGTGACACTCCCACTGTGACACTGTGACACTCCCACTGTGACACGCCCACTGTGACACGCCCACTGTGACACGCCCACTGTGACACTGTGACACTCCCACTGTGACACTCCCACTGTGACATTGTGACACGCCCACTGTGACGCGCCCACTGTGACACTCCCACTCCCACTGTGACACTCCCACTGTGACACTCCCACTGTGACACCCCCACTGTGACACTCCCACTGTGACACTCCCACTGTGACACCCCCACTGTGACACTCCCACTGTGACACTGTGACACTCCCACTGTGACACTCCCACTGTGACACTCCCACTGTGACACTGTGACACTCCCACTGTGACACTGTGACACGCCCACTGTGACACTGTGACACTCCCACTGTGACACTGTGACACGCCCACTGTGACACTGTGACACTCCCACTGTGACACTCCCACTGTGACACTGTGACACGCCCACTGTGACACTCCCACTGTGACACTGACACGCCCACTGTGACACGCCCACTGTGACACGCCCACTGTGACACTGTGACACGCCCACTGTGACACGCCCACTGTGACACTCCCACTGTGACACTGTGACACGCCCACTGTGACACGCCCACTGTGACACTGTGACACGCCCACTGTGACACGCCCACTGTGACACTCCCACTGTGACACTGTGACACGCCCACTGTGACACGCCCACTGTGACACTGTGACACGCCCGCTGAAATCTGCTCAAATCCTCCAAAACACTGACCTGATCCCAGACAGGACAGTGACTCTTTCTGCAGGAAACATGTGCAGTAGAGCAAGAAATGACGGGGGCACAAGACCGACAGGTGAAGACAGACATTTGAAGGCAGACAGGTGAAGGCAGACAGGTGAAGACAGACAGGTGAAGACAGACAGGTGAAGACAGACAGGTGAAGAGACACACCCTCCTCATGGAAAACACATGAAGAAATGCCTATGATGCAGCTTTGAAGTTAAAGGCAACTGACGAAGAAGGAAATGGAGCTGCTGCACGTGAGCTCAGCATCAATGAGTCGACGGTGAGACTCTGGCGACGGCAGCGTGACGAACTGAGTCAACGCAAAAAGACCACAAAAGCTTTCAGAGGGAATAAAAGCAGATGGCCCGAACCTGGAAACGTTCTTGAAGACGTGGACCCCTGCGGCTTATAGAAAAGTGCGGCCTATATATGGACAATTTTTTTTCTTTTAAAATTTAGTTGATGCGGCTGATATTCAGGTGCGCGCAATAGTCCGGAAATTACAGTTTGCACAAATCTGCTCTCTCTGCGCCCACTCTCTCTCTCACCAGTGCAATCTGCTGTCGGACTCTCTCTCTTGCCGCCCTCTCCTCTTCCTTCTCTTTCTGTCGTTCTTCTAACAGTCTTTTGGTTTGGTCTTCCTCTTGTTTTCTCTTAAAGTCCTGCAGCTCTTTGCCCAGTTTGCGCCGTTCCATTTCACTTTTCGTCTCATTCTGAAAAAAACAGAACAAACAAAAAACTAAAGTCTCAAAAACACCAGGACAGAGTTTTACCCAAGGCTTTTAAAATGAACTCAAGCACATCTGAGCCTGTGTCCCCAGATCCTTCACCTGCAGACACGTCCTGCGTTTGTCTCAGTTTATGGACAGGCTCATGTGAAGCTCAGAACCTCCAGAATTCCCTCCCTGAGCTGCAGAGGCTGCACTAGCACTGACTCTGGGGTTTAGGGAGTGACCGTTCAGATCAGAGAGAGACATTTTAGGTTTAAACACACTGGATTTGAGCTTTGAACCAGCAACCCACATGAGAGAGTCATGTGACGCTCATTCTGCGTTCTGATTAGAGAATCGAATTGAACCAAAACACCAAATTAGAACAGAAATAAATGACGTCATGTCCAGTGTTTTTGTGATTAAGAATAAATCTGTATTACAATTGTTATCAGTAAAAGCTGTATTTGATTTGAACAGGTTTCCTCGTATCTGGGGACAGATTTACGAAATTACAAAATTGTACATTTATGAAACTTACTATCTAAATACTTACATACATTTAATTTAATTTAATTTAAAAATAAAAACAAAAGTGAATAATTGTTTACCTCAGGGGCCTTTTTCTGCTCTATTCTCTCCACAGAACTGAAACGTAACAGCAAAAGAAATTACAGGAATTATTCAGTATTTCACATTTTCATTAGTTTGAATTCAAAGACACAGGGAGAACATGCAAACTCCACACAGCCGGGCCAGACCCTCGCACTGTGAGGAGGGCTAACCACTCTGCCACTGTCCACACCTGGACTTTTCCTGCGCTGGACTCGGAGCTGGAGCAGAGGCCGAAGATGAGGTCACTGTGAAAGAAACATGAAGGAAATGACTCAAAACAGACAAATACACCAGGGACTAAACCAGGACTAAACCAGGACTAAACCAGGACTAAACCAGGACTAAACCAGGGACTAAACCAGGGACTAAAACAGGGACTAAAACAGGACTAAAACAGGGACTAAAACAGGGACTAAAACAGGGACTAAAACAGGACTAAAACAGGGACTGAACCAGGGACTAAACCAGGGACTAAACCAGGACTAAACCAGGATTTACCCGGAGCTGCTGGAGTCTCTGGAGTTTCTGACGGACTCTGGACTGAAGAACTGGAGGGATGGACAGCGCCACCTGCAGTCTGCCCCCGGTGCATCTGCTCAAGCGAAGAAAACAACACATTTAAACAGAGTTCTGAGAGGGCATCTGACACACGGGGAGGGCATCTGACCTGTTTGACGGTCTGGATCTTGGACACCAGGTCCGGAGCAGAGATGGTGCTGGCGATCACCTCCAAAGGAACCCCACTGTCCCCAATGAAGAAGCTGGACGGGACACACACCACCGGGTCTCACACAGTTAAAGACTCTCACTTTAAACCAGGATTAAACCAGGACTGAACCAGGACTGAACCAGGACTGAACCAGGACTGAACCGGGACTGAACCGGGACTAAATCGGGACTAAACCGGGACTAAACCAGAACTAAACCAGGTCTAAACTAGGTCTAAACCAGGTCTAAACCAGGACGTAATCAGGGACTAAACCGGGACTAAATCGGGACTAAACCGGGACTAAACCAGAACTAAACCAGGTCTAAACCAGGTCTAAACCAGGTCTAAACCAGGTCTAAACCAGGTCTAAACCAGGTCTAAACCAGGACGTAATCAGGGACTAAACCAGGACTAAACCAAGACTGAACCAGGATAAAACAGGGAAAAAAACAGGGACAAAACCAGGACTAAACCTAAAATGTTCCACAATATGGCATTATCCATCTCCATGGAGACAAGCAGATAATACCATCAGGTCAAGTTACAGGTGAGGTCTGCGGACAGGCGAGCGCACTCTCAGACTACATGATTTGAAGGCATTTTTGAGCACTGTAAATATATGTGAAAAAAAGATAAACGCTATATTGTGGAACATTCAAAAAAGCTGGATTTTCATGAGGACAACCAGGTAGGAGCCCATCAGAAAAGGTACATAGTGCACCTTTAAAAAGCCCATATTGCGTTTTTTTCTGATCTCTGTTCTAACGTAGTTTCCTCGTCACAGACCTGGAGCTGTGTTTTGTTTCATTCACATGTTTAACACACAAACCTGCAGATTTAAGCTTCTGAGTTCTCCTCTCAGTACAGGAAGTGCTCCACAGCATTTCTGGATGGAGTGAGAAGAGGGAGCGCGATGTGAAGACAGAGAAAGACGACGACAAATCTCGCTCGGATTCCAAATCGAAGTCTTTCCTAAAACAAAAGCTGTCAGAGAAGGCGGCGATAGGACCCCTCACACATCCGCATCTTTCCAAACATCTTCCGGTTTTGTGACGTAGGCCTAACTAGAGCCCATTGGGACACATCTGGCTGCGAGCAGAGTGAAGGTGAGCTGGAAAAACGGAGGAGGAACTGGACGCACCTTGACGATGTCACAGCTTCATGAGGCTTTATAAACATGTATTCACATGTTCACTGAGCAAAAATGACGATAATTTTCCTCATTTACTGTCTGCAGGCTCCACTTCTGTCACTGCGGTTAATTTGTGGCTTTTCACACAGCGCTCCCTCACTAGAATCATTTGGATCATTTCAGATCTCCACTAAACTAAAGGTAAAAGGAGCTGCTCACTTGAAAACTACCACTTCATGACATCACAATTTGGCACAGAGCGTTTTGTACAGACTAATAATAAAGTTTTACTCAAACATGTGAATGAAACAAAACACAACTCCAGGTTTGTTTTTGAGGAGGAACAACATTAGAACAGGATTTAAAGCTCACAGAAGTCCATTTTGTGTAATATAGGAGTTTTAAAACAGCAGTGAAAAACATGAGTGGTAAAAGACTTCAGGTTTTAGTGTTGTGCTTTCTCTCGGATCGCCAGTAGGGGGCATTAGAGTTATGAAAGGATACAGATCTGGGAGAACTGACCACACGCCTCACTGTGGAGAGAAGAGAAAAACACAGTTACAAACACGTCTTCTGTGGTTTTAAGATAATACAGTGTGTCTAAGGAACAGTTTCAAATGACTAAAGTTGTCCCGGGATAATGCTCCAATAATATTCCAGACTCTAAAGCACTAGATTACTAGTACTAGCACTATTGTATTCTTTTACATATATATATATTATATAAGAGATATGTTTTATTATATATATATATATATATATATATATATATATATATATATATATATATATATATATATATATATATTATTGTTCTGAGTGTTTGCACAATTTTTCACAACTTTTTGCACTATACTGTCCCCTGACTGTGAGCTTCTGTCACGAGTGAATTTCTCCTCTGTGAGATCAATAAAGTCTTATCTTATCTAAGATAATCCTTTATTTGTCCCACAATGGGGAAATTGCAGTGTCACAACGCAAGTTACAGAAACAGTAGGAAAATAAGAGCATCAAATCAAGATAAATAATAATAAGTATTTACAATCAACTAAAAAACACAACACTGTAAGCTAAGCTAAAAGGCACAGGAACGTTGCACAATAAGTGTTTTTGATTCTGAGATGATTGTGTACAGTGCAGTGATGGACAGTGGTGGGTAAATAAATAAGTAGCAGGTAGTGACTTTAAATAATATTGCACATTGTTATTGTTACTATGGAGATGACACATGGTTGCTATGGGAATGACACATGACTAGCATTGATCATTATACAGTCTGACAGCAGCAGGAAGGAAAGACCTGCGAAATCTCTCCTTAACACAGCGAGGGTGAATCAGTCTGTCACTGATGCTGCTCTCCAGAGCAGACAGGGCGTCCTGCAGGGGGTGACCCTCATGGTCCAGCATAGACATGAGTTTAGCCAGGACCCTCTTGTCCCCCACCTGCTGCACCGAGTCCAGAGGACAGCCCAGGACTGAGCTGGACTTCTTGATGATCTTGTCCAGTTTCTTCCTCTCCCTCTCTGTGCTGCTCCAGCAGACCACACCGTACAGGATGGCTGATGCCACCACAGAGTCATAGAAGGTCTTCAGGAGTGGCCCTCTCACTCCAAAGGACCGCAGTCTCCTCAGGAGATAGAGCCGACTCTGGCCCTTCCTGTACAGTGCATCTGTGTTATGAGTCCAGTCCAGTTTATTGTTCAGATGCACACCCAGGTACTTGTAAGAGTCCACTCTCTCAATGTCTCTTCCCTGGATGTTCACTGGTGGGGGGGCAGTAGAGTGGCGTCTGCGGAAGTCCACCACCATCTCCTTGGTCTTCCCCGCGTTGATAAGAAGATGGTTCCGGTGACACCAGTCCACAAAGTCCTGTGTTAGTCCTCTGTACTCCGCGTCGTCATCGTCCGTGATGAGACCGATGATGGCGGAGTCATCGGAGAACTTCTGCAGGACGCAGCTGTCCGTGTTATGTCTGAAGTCTGCAGTGTAGAGTGTGAAGAGGAAGGGCGCGAGGACGGTGCCCTGGGGCGCCCCCACACTGCAGGTCAGGAGGTCAGACACGCAGTTCTTGGCTCTCACAAACTGGGGCCGGTTTGTGAGGTAGTCCAGGATCCAGTCTGCCAGGTCACAGTCCACTCCTGCCCACTCCAGCTTGTCCCTCAGGAGCAGCGGCTGGATGGTGTTGAAAGCACTGGAGAAGTCAAAGAACAAGATTCTCACAGTGCTGCCGGGCCTCTCCAGGTGGGACAGCGAGCGGTGCATCAGAGAGATGATGGCGTCCTCCACTCCGATGCCGGGCCGATACGCGAACTGCAGCGGGTCCATCGCTGAGCTCACCGTAGAGCGGAGGTGACCCAGGACGAGCCTCTCCAGAGTCTTCATCAGATGAGACGTGAGAGCCACTGGCCTGAAGCTGTTGAGGTCCTTGGCGTGCGGTGTCTTGGGCACAGGTACCACACAGGAGGTCTTCCAGAGCTGTGGCACCACCTTCAGCTTCAGGCTCAGGTTGAAGACATGCTCCATAACTCCACACAGCTCATCTGCACAGGACTTAAGGAGCCTGGGGCTGATCCCGTCTGGTCCAGCAGCTTTCCTGCTCCTTATCCGGCTCAGTTCTCTCCTAACCTGAGCTGTTGTGACAGACAAAGAGCAGGGGTGTGTGCTGGAGGTCTGGCTGAGTTCATGATGTGGATTCGGGGGCTGGGGGGCTGAGGCAGAGGTGTGAGGAGGTGGCAGTCTGGGCCTTTGTGCAGGAGACAAGGTGAGCCCATGCGGGGGGAGGGGTGGGTGATTGATCAAACCTCAGGAAGTGAGAATTCAGATCGTTCACCCACTGTTGGTCTCCCTTTGTCTGGACGGGCGGAGGACTGAAGCCAGAGACACTCTTCATACTTCTCCACACCTCCCTGACATTCCGCTGCTGCAGCTGCTGTTCCATCTTCCTCCTGAAGTTGGCCTTAGCCTGTCTGATCTTCTTCCTCAGCTTCCTCTGTACAGTCCTCAGCTCCTCTTTGTTCCCGGACCTGAAAGCTCTCTTCTTCTCCTTCAGCAGAGCTTTGATGTCCGAGTTAATCCACGGCTTGTTGTTTGGAAAACACCGCACCGTCCGAGAGGGTACAGTGTTTTCAAAACAGAAGTTAATGTAGTCCGTAATACAGTCCGTGATAGCATTGATGTCCTCCCCATGAGGCTGGCAGAGCTCTGTCCACACCGTGGTGCTAAAGCAGTCCCTCAGAGCCTCCTCGCTCTCTGCTGTCCACCTCTTCACCACTCGGGGCTCCACAGGCTGCCTGCGCACAAGTGGTTCATACACAGGCCTCAAATGGATGATGTTGTGGTCTGCTCTTCCCGGGGGGGGGGGGTAATGAGATGTAAGCCTCCTTGACGTTGGCAAAGAATAAGTCCAAAGTTTTATTGTCTCTTGTGGGGCAGGTCACATACTGGGTGTATGTTGGCAGGACAGATGTGGGAGATGCATGGTTGAAGTCCCCGGTGGTGAGGAAGAGGGCCTGTGGATGCTGAGTCTGAAGAGAGCTGATGCAGGAGAGCAGAGTGTCACAAGCATTCTCCGCGTTAGCACTGGGAGGAATATACACAGCCAGTGTGATGACGTGTGAAAACTCCCGGGGCAGGTAGAATGGCCTCATGCTAACAGCAAACAGTTCAATGTCTTTATTACACATCTGCTCCTTCACTGTACAGTGTCTAGATTGGCACCATTTCTCGTTCACGAACAGCGCTAGTCCTCCTCCCTTCTTCTTCCCGCTCTCCCCCATCCTGTCCGCGCGCAGCAGGTAAGTTGTCCACGGTGACGGTAGAGTCCGGGATTTGTGGTGTTAGCCACGTCTCCGTAAAAACAATGATGCTAGCATCCCTGTACTCCCGCTGGAATCTAACGAGCGCCGCGAGCTCGTCCGTCTTGTTGGCGAGGGAGCGCACGTTCCCCGTGACGACGGAGGGGAGAACCGGTCTGCAGCGTCTCTTCTTTTCCCGGAGTTTACGTCCCGCACGGCGTCCACGGCGTGTCGTCCGTAGGATCTCCTCGGGGATGACATGCCTGTCCCGGGGGAACACAACAGCGCTGCGCAGCGCCATCAGCTGATCCTTTGTGTAGACGAGGTGTCGGGGTCCCGTACACATCTTAAGCCAAGACAGGTAAATAATCCCCCAAAAGTGCGGAAAAATGCAGCGTCGAGTGCAGCCCAAGCTTAACAATCAATGTTGAGAAAAATATTTACAAAAGTGGGGAGATTTAAGGGCAAAAAGTTAGAAAAGTTACGAAAAGTGCGGGAGCGCTGTGACGGGCAGCTAGCGCAGCGCCAGCGCCAGAAGTAAAGTTCTAGTAAAGATCTAAACCAGGACTATTCCAGATATAATCTAGGGCTAAATAAAGACACCAAGATCACGTAGAGCGGGTTAATACGAACATTTTAAGACCAAATTTAGGAGCCTGAGCCATTTTACAGTTATTTTGACACATATATATCAATGTTTTTATAAATCCATTTCCATTTGATCTGATTAATGTTCATTTAGGCTTAAAATAAGCCAAGCAAACTGTTCTGCACTTAAACACTCTGCGCCCCTTTTTAAGATAAGATAATCCTTTATTTGTCCCACAATGGGGAAATTGCAGTGTCACAACGCAAGTTACAGAAACAGTAGGAAAATAAGAGCATCAAATCAAGATAAATAATAATAAGTATTTACAATCAACTAAAAAACACAACACTGTAAGCTAAGCTAAAAGGCACAGGAACATTGCATAATAAGTGTTTTTGATTCTTTTGGACCCTCACCCACAGTTTTAGAACCCCTTCTTTAAGCCAACTTCCACTGGCACTTTACAGAAAACTGCTTCAGAGTGAAGTGGGTAGGATTTTTAAACCTGTTTTTTCAAGTTCTTAACAGAGTCACTTTCTTTTACTGGTTTTGCAGTGATAGCCTGTTTACCAGTCTCTCACTCTACACGGACACTGTAGCATATGTGGTTTCGTTTTTGCTTCGCGTTTCGTCTTGTTCTTCTAATCAGCGCACGTTGAGGAGGGAACCTGTGTGCGCTGTGCTCAGGAGGAGAGCACGTGAAAAGGCGAGGAGCGGCGCACTGACGTGAGGCAGGTGAAAAGGTAGGATCATGTAGAGACCGATACAAGACCGAGTCCAAGCGCCTTTGAGACTGAGTCCAAACGCCTCTGACCGAGTCCAAACGCCTCTGACCGAGTCCAAACGCCTCTGACCGAGTCCAGACGCCTCTGACCGAGTCCAGACGCCTCTGACCGAGTCCAGACGCCTCTGACCGAGTCCAGACGCCTTTGACCGAGTCCAAGCACCTTCGAGACCGAGACAAGACTGAGTCCAAACGCCTTTGAAACCGAGACAAGACCAAGTCCAAATGAGCTCAAGTCCAAGACGAGACCAAGACCGGTCTCGAGTATGACGACACTAGTGCCCATGCTTACTTCCTGTTTGTAACGTTACCATGCCTGTTTATACATACAGTGTATGGCGTGTGTGCGGGTTACGGGCGGGCAGTTACCTCTTGTCATGCAGTTTGATGGCCACACAGCCCTGCGCCGCCTCCGTCACGCCAGGATCGTCCCAGGTGGAGAGCAGCTCGGTGGACTGGGCATCATCTCCTGGAACCAGACAAGAGCACGATTCTTCAGCACGAGTCACAGAGCAGCAAACAGTGGAGACAATAGCACTGTTCTGTGTTCGGGTTAGTTTAGGGAACTGTCAAACTCGATTTCAAAACCATGGAATACACTCGATACTCGATACCAATTCCAATGATAATAAAACTCCTTCTTTGGGGACTAACCCATGAACTAAATCAGGATTAAACCAGGGACTAAACCAGGGACTAACCCAGGGACTAAACCAGGGACTGAAATAGGACAAAAATAGGATTAAACCAGGACTAAACCATGGACCAAACGAGGGAGTAATAAGGGACTAAACCAGAACTAAACCAGGAGAAATCAGGGACAACACCAGGGACTCGATACTCAATACCAATTGCGATGATAATAAAACTCTTTCTTTAGACAATATCCTGTGATTTTCCAAATGGTAGCACTTTCTTTTCTATTCCCAGTCTAGTCTGTGTATATCTGTGTAATCCGTCAAAGGTCCAGGTAAGTTCTATAGTGGTCCAGGTCCAAACCAAGTCTAAACCAGGTCCATGGGTGTATTCTAGTCTCTGTGCTCTTATACTTGTTCTGATACAGCTCCAGATTGTTCTAAAGACATTCTGGAAAGACTCATTTCTGTCCTGTCAATGGGACTTTTTTTAGTATTGATACCTGCACATACGAGTATCTAGTTTTAGTATCGATAAGTGCCTGATTTTCGATACTTTTGATAAATCTACTTTAGGGTTGTGCTATAAAATAATGGAGATGAAGATTCAGCCATGTCTAATGGTCAGTGATCGCTTGGGTTGTGTGGTTTGGAGCAGAAGGAAGTCAAAATAATCATATTAAATAGTTTTGAATTGATTGTGAGCTTTTAGCCATGTTAAACTGTTGTTCCGTCCTCAAAAAACAGACCTGGAGTTGTGTTTTGTTTCATTCACACATGTTTGAGTAACACTGAAATGATCCAAATGATTCTAGTGAAGGTGGGTGGAGTTTAAAAACACAGTGGAGCACTTCTTGTATTACCACATGATGACATCACAAGGTGGAACAGAGTGTTTTCAGCCTAAATCTGCAGGTTTGTGTGTTAAACATGTGTGAATGAAAAAAAAAAACTGAACTCCAGGTCTGTTTGTGACAAGGAAACTACAGTAGAACAGAAAATACCATAATATGAATTCTGCATAAATTTGAAAAGTAAACACACTCCCACTTTCAGTTTGCGCAATTTTAAACTAATCTTGGTCATTTGGTCATTTTTTTTTTTTAATTAGTTCTCACATTGGTGTCTGTCTTATGAATCAAAGGAACCGGTCTGTGAAATGAACGATCCGGATCCCATGAAAGAACCAAACCCCCCATCACCAACAGAAAATACAGCACGTGACATGAGAAGAACTATTTTAACTAAAGACATAAATGAAAACTGGGCCTGAAGTCAACTAAAGACGTGTGCTGCCCATCGACTGGTCGACTAAAACGGGGGTGTGGTAATATCTCAGATTCTGCACCAGTTTTCAGTTCAAGTGTGGGACTATTTTAGACCCGTTTATTGCCACGTTTACATGAGCTTTAATTCCGATTAAAAGTAAATTAATTCTGAATAAAAATTAATTCTGCTTTAAAAAGACCATGTAAACACTTAATTCCTAATGAAAGTGATTATTCGAAATTAAACTTAATTCCGAATTAAGTGGTTGGTTTATTCCGATTTTAAAGCCAGATGAATTTATTCCTTGATCATGTAAACGTTGAGGATTCACAATATTCAATTCTAAATGTTTTAATAATGCCTGAGCAGAGCAGTGTCAGGTTCACGTCTGAACTCTGGAGGCACTGGAGGAACTGAAGGAACTGCTGACATGGACTAGAGATCATTATTATGGTTTTGTCTTCTGTCTCTTTGTAAATGTTCAATATGGACCCGCTGGAGTCTGAAATAAAGCTGGATTGATTTTTACATTTGGCACACTTTGCTCAAATGTTTAAAGTTAATTTGAGAGAAGAAGACAAAAGCACTTCATGGTTTCAAATATTACAACACTTACTGTGCAATGTTCCTGTGCCTTTTAGCTTAGCTTACAGTGTTGTGTTTTTTAGTTGATTGTAAATACTTATTATTTATCTTGATTTGATGCTCTTATTTTCCTACTGTTTCTGTAACTTGTGTTGTGACACTGCAATTTCCCCATTGTGGGACAAATAAAGGATTATCTTATCTTATTGTTCTAACATGAGACATTTGTATTAATTGTCACACAGACCGCAGCTCACAGACTGGACGGTGTCAGAGGGACAGACACTTTCAAACTCGACATTTTCATCAACATTTCCATTTCCCAGGTGTGTGACAGTCCACATCAGCACCTGAGCCCACTGTCACCGCGGACACGCAGCTAAACACGGGAATTTAACCTTTTGTTTTGGTGTTAGCCGCAGCTCGTTAGCCGCTGGAGCTAATGCTAAAGCTACTAATGCTAAAGCTACGACGTGTTTCCATGTTCTTTTAGGTTTCATTATTTTAGTCAGAAGTGCCAAGGACTGGAACAGTCCCTTATTGTTCTGGTAAAACATTTATATGAGCAACATTTCTGAAAACATCTTTATTTATAAAATATGCCAAAGAAACGCAGAGGATCGGGTTGGGCTAAGGCTAAAGCTAAGGCTAAAGCTAACTGCCCTCACCTTTCGCCACGTCAGAAAAAAACATGATTCGGTTAAATTTCACTCGCACGATGCGCACAAACCTGTGATGACCACCACAAACACCAGACTGCGCCGTTTGGCCTCGTTTATCGCGTCGGGAATCGAACCCTCGAACCAGTTCATGATGCTCAGCTAAAGCTGCAGCTAACCGCAGCTAAACCTGTGATCCGCTGTGCGTCACAGCGCTACGTAAAGGCGCACAGCGCCTCCACCGCCCCGGGAGCGCCTCCACCGCCCCGGGAGCCTCCACCGCCCCGGGAGCCTCCACCGCGCAACCACCGCCCTGGGAGCCTCCACCGCGCAACCACCGCCCTGGGAGCGCCTCCACCGCCGTGTATGGCAGGAGCACCTCCACCGCAGCTTCCACACTACATTTAAACGCCATCACAGTCATGGAGTCTTCTTTTGGGGGATTTAATGGCACTTTTCAAACATCTCTGAACTTTTAACATTTTAAGTAACTGCAGCCTTTGTAAATGTTTCTTTGCAAAGAAAATGTCTTTACTATAGGGCTGGGCACGTGGCGCCAAAAAATGACAGAAGCGTACTGCATATATTTAAAAAAAAAAAACTTTCTGTTTTTATGAGTGAGGTTAATCCTGACTGACTTTTGTACTTATACATGAATGCCTCATTTTATGTGTTTATTTATTAAGATCCTCATTAGCTGTACCGGAGAGCCAGCTACTCTCCATGGGGTCCTTTATTTAAAAATACTGTACAGTTTGATTTCATAACGAAATGTCTTAAAACTATATAAATAGTATAGTATGGATTAATAAACAGTTTGCATAAATTTACATATGTATACATAATTATAATTAAATGTTTTTGGTAATGAATTAATTAAATGAAATAATATATAAAATAAGATAAACAGGTCCCCCTGAAGGGCCCACAGTGCGCCTACAGCAGTGGTCTGAAGGGGCCCCTACACTTGTGTCTGGACTCATGTTTTATGTCACGCTTTGATCGCGCCGTACAAAAGTGAACTGCTTTTTTTCCAATCAGCTAAAAATACCAGAACTACGTGAATGTCCGGCCTGTCAATGTGAAATTAAAACTGGCGTGAAGACTGAGTCGTGTAGAAGATTGAGTCATGCAGAATGTGTTACTTTCTCCCCCTGCCCAGGGCCCTGTCCAGAGGCTGAACGGGCATTTGGGCCGCAGACAGAAGAGGGCGCCTCGTGCCAAAACGTGGCACAAAAAGGTCCCGGAGTTACCCACAACACCTTGAGCTTAAAGGGATTAGCAGGCTGGTAACAAATGTCTTAAGGTTTGAAATTCCCAGTGTTCACGAAATCCTTTAATTCCAACGTGATTTCAGTGAACAGACTCGGAGCGCGCCGCCGTTCCGGACAGGGGCTCACGCTCCGGCACCAGCCACGCTCTGTGCCACGTGTGCGCGGGGCCGCGAACTCAGATTAGAGCTTCTACAGCCAGTGAAAGATGAATGACGCACCACTGGAGCGGTGCGTCATGATGGTGCGTGGTGCTGCGCACAGGTCTGACCCCCGGGGCTCCAGATGTCCAGTCCAGCCGCTAGATGTCCAGTCCAGTAACTGCTGTGGAATTTGGCCTGTTTGGCTGTTTAATATAAAATATCAAATTAAATATTAACATTTGAGAATGAGCCAGTATCAGTCGAGTGGACAAGATTTTTCACAAACAGGCGCTCCTGTCGTGTGAAGACCAGAGCCTCCTCTAGTGAAGACTGTTCTGTGACATTTAGGGCCACCTCGTTTGGACCTCGTTTGCTTCTATCAGAGCAGCAGGGGCCTGGAACTCCTCAGCTGTATGTTTGAGGGAGTGTAGCACTCTGGGACATTTTCAGTTCCACCTTAACAAGTGGCTTAAAGAGCGTCAGGGCTGTAGCATCAGGGAGCTGTCTGTAGGTGTAATGTAAGATGTAAATATTTTAGTTTGTACGTGTGGAGTGCTGGTGAGGTGCTCCCTCTGCTGGTGATGGATTGTTGATTTTTTAGCTGTAGTTTAAATGTTACATGGGCCATTTTATGAAGGACCTGCTAAAATCACATTTCTTTAACATCAGAGAGACTTTGATGTAAAGCATGTGCTGTCCAGAGGGGGCAGTACTGACCTCTTTGTCAGTTTCCTGTTTGACCTCTGACCTCTCCGTATGCAGGACTGGACCACCTTCAGCAGCCCCTGGACAGTGAGCCACGCTGGGTATGGCACCGGGCAGCACCCCCCAGGGGTCAGAGACTACCAACGCAGCGCCTTCCAGGTACAAACAGCGCCCCCTTCTGGAGCTGTGGGCTCATAGGGTAGTTCTAATGATGTGTCTTTGCACAGCGCCCAAAGGTCACCGCTCTAAAGCTGAGCCTCACACTCCTGTTTGAACTGTGTGAGATTAGTGATTTACACAAATTCCAGCCTCACACTGAAGCTCAGCCATGTTCATCATCTTGGCCTCATCAGAGGTATAATACTCCCTACAGCAGAAGCAGACCCACACTGGACAAGTCATTTCTTCCCCACCACAGTTCTGCCAAGACTCGTTCAGCTAACCTGCCTCTGCGCTCTAACCTTAACCAAATGAACAGTTCCTAAACCTGACCTTAACCTGACTGTGAAAAATATATTTTCAAAAACGAACATTTGCCAGCAGCCACCAGTGTGCCAAACGGTGGTTGTGTGGCATAAATTGATTGGGGGAAAGAATGAGGCAGACTGGACTAGACCAGAGCAGACTGGACACTGTCACAGAGTCCTGAGGGCTCAAGTCTCTGGGTCCTGTCCTGATGTAAATACACTTCTCCTGCGTTAGAACTCAAGCCTCAGACTTTTCTTCAGACTCATGTAGCACAGCTCAGTCTGAGTCTCTCCTTTAGATCAGCTAAACTCAGGTCTGATCAGAACTCACTCTAAAGAATCCAATGAATCCTTGGGGTTTTTTTGTTTCTCAGGCGACACACAACCTGCTGAAGGCGCATGCCGAGGCCTGGCACCTGTATGACCAGCGTTACCGCGCGACGCAGAGAGGAGAGGTGGGCATCGCTCTCAACGGCGACTGGGCACAGGCGCTGGACCCCCACAACCCAGAAGACCAGGATGCAGCCCAGAGGTACCTGCAGGTAAAGCCACACCCAGGAACTTCACACACAGACGCTGCAGGGGAGAGAACGACACAGTGCGGAACATTATACACACATGGTTTAGGTCCTCCTGAGGATCCTGCAGTGTGACTCCAGTGTGACTCCTTGTTTCCATGGTGACTGACACAGCTTGCATAAAACCTTTATCAGACTGATACAAATCTTTGTCAGTTCCTTCAGCTGCAGCAGCATTACCATGACCAGAATGTCCCTTTCACAAAGCTCTCGACACTTTTGACCCAACCTGCTGAACTTCCAACATGTTTAAGGCCAAGAAAAGAAATCTACCAATTTTATGGAAATCAACCATCCATCCAAGAGCCTGTTCATGAAATATGAGCACATGGTTAAACGGATGGGCCCAGGGGTCTGAAAAGTATCATGTCTACAGTTAAACTCCTTTAGAAAGCATTTGGCCTCATCATTTATAATAATAAACTCTTCCCCTGGACTGGAGCTACTTTTAATACAACCTCAAAACAAGAGCTTCCTGAGCGATACCGACCGACATTAAACTTATTACAAATGATAAGGATTTATACGGGACAACAGCAGAAAGGAGTGAGTGCTGAACATTTGGTACTTTTTGGTATTTATCTGTAAAAGTCAAGACTAGACTTTAGTTTTTTTTGTTTTTTTTCTGCATAAATAGTTGTTTTTGCATGAACTCCCCCTGCAGGTGTAGTCTTGTAAGTGCAGTTTGGGTCAGATACACAGAGCTACACAATAGTTTTGAGCACTTTTTCTGTGCCCTCTGTTAAAACGACCAATCGATGGGCAGCGTGTGTCTTTAGTTGTCTGCAACCTTCGTTTATCATGAAGAAACGCATCATCTCAATCTTCTCCTGTTCTTCCCGGTTTTATGTTTATATTTTAATGTCTGCTCTTGTATCCATAGCTTCCTCTTCTTCGCTAACAAACGGTCCCTCTGATTACTCACATCAGATTTGGCAGTTTTTGCATGTCAACAAACACTCTGTTGCAACTTGTGATGTCATGCAGTAATACACCTTCACTGAAATCATTTGGATAATTTCAGGTCTGATTTCATCTCTACTGAACTAAAGGGGAAAGGAGCTGTGAACATGAACATTACTGCTTCCTGACATCACAAGGTGGAACAGAGCGTTTGGAGCTTTGGAGATGTAGACAGACTAATAATAAAGAGTTCCTCAAACATGTGAATGAAACAAACACAACTCCAGCTCTGTTTGAGGAGGAACATTAGAACATGTCTTAAAGCTGCACAAGAGTCAGTTTAGTGTAATACAGAACATTTAAAGTAAATTTCCTCTACGATCGAAGAGCAGTAACATTACACACACAGAGATAATGACCAGGATCCTACACAGTGTGACAGCTCGTTTCCATGGTGACTGAAACAGCTTGTTTCCATGGTGACTGTCTGTTTTTCAGATGATGCTGGGCTGGTTCGCTCACCCCATTTTCGTGGACGGCGACTACCCTCCTGAGCTCAAGTCCCAGATGGAGCTGAAAGCCAAAGAATGCCCCGGAAACCCTCCGGCCATTTTACTGGAGTTCAGTGCGGAGGAGAAGCGGCGCCTCAAAGGAACCGCCGACTTCTTTGGTTTGACGCATTACACGTCACGCCTGGTCAGCCACAAGAGGGCACCCTGCGGCAGCTCTGGCCCCGAGGCGCTCATGGACTACCAGACGCACATAGACCCAAAATGGACGCCCACGAACTCGGACTGGATCTACCTGAACCCGGGAGGACTACGAAGTCTGCTCAAGGACATTTCAGAGAAGTATCTGAGAGAGAGGAGCGTGCCGCTGTACCTGACCGGAGTGGGGATGCCAACAGGGGGCGACACTGAGCTGCTGCAGGACACCACCAGAGCTGAGTTCATCCGCGGCTGTGTGGACGAGGCGCTGAAAGGTGAGAGTACACCTCCATTCACAAAATAATGATGCATTCAACTTATAGAGCACTTTCTAAAACTCATTCTGTTCTTTAAAACCACAATATGGAAATTTCTGGAGGTAACATGTCACCTGCATGACTCCATGGAAATAGAAAATACTTAGGAACATTCTCCATGAAGACAGGGATATGTTTTATGCCATACTGTGGAATATTATAGCCAAAGGAGCAACATTTCCATGGAAACCATTTTCCAAACCAAGTAAGAGCCAGACTTATGGAGGTGGAAGGCCACTTACAGTAAAGACACAGGTTGGATTAGGTCATGGATTAGTCAGTGCAATACATACATCCAAAATGAAAAAAAAAAAAGGTTTTATTTTAGGGTGGACATTTATCTATTAAAGCTCCGTTAACCCTACAACCTCTGTGCACCTGCGGCCTCACGTCTTTGTGTGAGTTTAGTCTGTTAAGTCCAGTATTATCTGTTACATAAGGGTGAGTTGTTGTACAGTTGTAGGGAGTATTATCTGTTCCATAAGGGTGAGTTGTACAGTTGTAGGGAGTATTATCTGTTCCATAAGGGTGAGTTGTACAGTTGTAGGGAGTATTATCTGTTCCATAAGGGTGAGTTGTACAGTTGTAGGGAGTATTATCTGTTCCATAAGGGTGAGTTGTACAGGTGTAGGGAGTATTATCTGTTCCATAAGGGTGAGTTGTCGTACAGTTGTAGGGAGTATTATCTGTTCCATAAGGGTGAGTTGTACAGTTGTAGGGAGTATTATCTGTTCCATTAGGGTGAGTTGTCGTACAGTTGTAGGGAGTATTATCTGTTCCATAAGGGTGAGTTGTACAGTTGTAGGGAGTATTATCTGTTCCATAAGGGTGAGTTGTTGTACAGTTGTAGGGAGTATTATCTGTTCCATAAGGGTGGGTTGTCGTACAGTTGTAGGGAGTATTATCTGTTCCATAAGGGTGAGTTGTACAGTTGTAGGGAGTATTATCTGTTCCATAAGGGTGAGTTGTTGTACAGTTGTAGGGAGTATTATCTGTTCCATAAGGGTGACTTGTCGTACAGTTGTAGGGAGTATTATCTGTTCCATAAGGGTGAGTTGTACAGTTGTAGGGAGTATTATCTGTTCCATAAGGGTGAGTTGTCGTACAGTTGTAGGGAGTATTATCTGTTCCATAAGGGTGAGTTGTACAGTTGTAGGGAGTATTATCTGTTCCATAAGGGTGAGTTGTACAGTTGTAGGGAGTATTATCTGTTCCATAAGGGTGAGTTGTCGTACAGTTGTAGGGAGTATTATCTGTTCCATAAGGGTGAGTTGTACAGGTGTAGGGAGTATTATCTGTTCCATAAGGGTGAGTTGTCGTACAGTTGTAGGGAGTATTATCTGTTCCATAAGGGTGAGTTGTACAGTTGTAGGGAGTATTATCTGTTCCATTAGGGTGAGTTGTTGTACAGTTGTAGGGAGTATTATCTGTTCCATAAGGGTGAGTTGTACAGTTGTAGGGAGTATTATCTGTTCCATAAGGGTGAGTTGTCGTACAGTTGTAGGGAGTATTATCTGTTCCATAAGGGTGAGTTGTCGTACAGTTGTAGGGAGTATTATCTGTTCCATAAAGGTGAGTTGTACAGTTGTAGGGAGTATTATCTGTTCCATAAGGGTGAGTTGTTGTACAGTTGTAGGGAGTATTATCTGTTCCATAAGGGTGACTTGTCGTACAGTTGTAGGGAGTATTATCTGTTCCATAAGGGTGAGTTGTACAGTTGTAGGGAGTATTATCTGTTCCATAAGGGTGAGTTGTCGTACAGTTGTAGGGAGTATTATCTGTTCCATAAGGGTGAGTTGTACAGTTGTAGGGAGTATTATCTGTTCCATAAGGGTGAGTTGTACAGTTGTAGGGAGTATTATCTGTTCATAAGGGTGAGTTGTTGTACAGTTGTAGGGAGTATTATCTGTTCCATAAGGGTGAGTTGTACAGTTGTAGGGAGTATTATCTGTTCCATAAGGGTGAGTTGTTGTACAGTTGTAGGGAGTATTATCTGTTCCATAAGGGTGAGTTGTTGTACAGTTGTAGGGAGTATTATCTGTTCCATAAGGGTGAGTTGTTGTACAGTTGTAGGGAGTATTATCTGTTCCATAAGGGTGAGTTGTTGTACAGTTGTAGGGAGTATTATCTGTTCCATAAGGGTGAGTTGTACAGTTGTAGGGAGTATTATCTGTTCCATAAGGGTGAGTTGTTGTACAGTTGTAGGGAGTATTATCTGTTCCATAAGGGTGAGTTGTACAGTTGTAGGGAGTATTATCTGTTCCATAAGGGTGAGTTGTATTGTACTCCAGCTGCAGTTCTACCTGCCTGAAGGTCAGAGGACAGACCTGAGGGGTTAGGGTTAGGAGGAGGAGACGGTGGCTCATGGTGCTTTTATTTATGATTAGGTTTAGGGTTCGATTACACGCCTGATCAATTCATACTGTCGGTGTCTTTGAGCAAGACACATCCTGGCCTATGTGTGTCATGATGTCTCCTATTGATTCTTCGCAGTGACATCGCGCTGGGTGTGTCCTGCATGTATGTCTAAGGCAGAATGTTCAGCACTTAGCATGGTCAAATGCAGCCAATTAAAAAAGATAAAGTACAAAATGTATTTAAACAAAACATTTTCTGGATAAGCCTGTGGGACGTTCATGGTCCTGTTTAGGAGTTTGATTTTCAACTAAAAGGTGAAAGCGACTCACTGAAAAACTGTTGGCTAATGCTAATGCTAATGCTAGCTTGTGACTGTGATGTTCTTTAGAGGGACGTGTTTAACGGCTCAGATCCTCTCACCTGTTGGAGCTCAGGTCAGTCAGGTCTTTATGCTCAGATTGTGTTAAAGTGAAGCTCAGATTAAAGTCTGACAAAGCATCAGCCAGAGCGGTGCCTTCAGTTAGCGTTCCAGCATTTCTGGTCATAATTCCAGAGGCGGTCTAAATAACTATCCAAACTAAACCAGAAGATTCATATGTCAAGTCTGTGGAGCCGATCCCAAACAAACAATGGTTCAATATTTGTGGATTTCTCATGATTTTTCCAGTGATTTTCAAAGAACACTAAGGCCCAATCCCAATTCTCCCCTTAGCCCTCTGTCTTTGCCCTACCCCTCTGTTGTGCGCGTTCACGAGAGACAGAGGGGTGTCCCAATACTCTTCTGTAAGTGCGAGGGCTAAGGGGAAGGGCTGTTCACCCCTCTGAACAGAGCGTTTTCAGATGCACCCTTTGTGCAAAGGGGATAGGCGTGGCTTAACGCAAGACGCAGCAAAAAGCAACACGGAAATCGGGAAGTGTCGAGCAATCGGGAAGAAATTGGACAAATGTGAGTATTTGCACTCACGAACCTCATAAAAAGTTGTATAAAACTGTAGTAACTTTTGAAAAGTTGTAGGTATACTCATGGCGCCTGCATTTACGCTTTCTGACATATACGGCTTATCGTAACATGCCCGGTTAGAACTATACGCTTGTTACGGTAGAATGTGTAAAGTATTACGAACATGCATGGCCTAAAAGAACTATATACACATATATGTGAGACTAGAATGTGTCAAATATATCGCTGTATTTCGCCTCGTAACTCGTCTCATGCGCTTTTAGAACTATACACATGTTACGGTAGAATGTGTAAAGTATTACGAACATGCATGGACTAAAATATTATTGTTTCGTTTCGCCTTGTAAATTATCCCCTATTTATATTAAAAACGACATGTTGTTAATCACATTTGTATTTTGTTTAGAAATGTCTTGTAGGAGGCTGGACTTGTTGGAGTTGTGTCAGCCCAACAAGCTTCAAAAAAGTGGGAGAATTTGAAAATAAAATATAAGGTATATTACATTCTATAATATTTGTAGGTACCAGAACAACTATATATGTTTATGACTATGTATTCATTTTGTTTTCTTTTTTGTGTGTACCAGGCATCCTCTACAACTCCGTCCACCTCTGCAGCATTTTAATTTTGTGTTACAGTTGATTCAAATTTGATTTACATATGTCTTACCCCTCTGTTTAAAGACAGAGGGGTAAGGCAAAGGGGTGTGTTTTAAACCCTTAGAAATGGGACACCCCTTTGCAGTCGCAACAATATGACATTATTTTTAAAGTTTTTTTAATTTTTTAATTTGTTAAAATTACTATACTCTGTACAACATATGTAAATCAAATTTTAATCAACTGTAACACAAAATTAAAATGCTGCAGAGGTGGACGGAGTTGTAGAGGATGCCTGGTACACACAAAAAAGAAAACAAAATGAATACATAGTCATAAACATATATAGTTGTTCTGGTACCTACAAATATTATAGAATGTAATATACCTTATATTTTATTTTCAAATTCTCCCACTTTTTTGAAGCTTGTTGGGCTGACACAACTCCAACAAGTCCAGCCTCCTACAAGAAATTTCTAAACAAAATACAAATGTGATTAATAACATGTCATTTTTAATATAAATAGAGGATAATTTACAAGGCGAAACAAAACAATAATATTTTAGGCGATGCATGTTCGTAATACTTTACACATTCTACTGTAACATGTGTATAGTTCTAAAAGCGCATGAGACGAGTTACGAGGCGAAATACAGCGATATATTTGACACATTCTAGTCTGACATATATGTGTATATAGTTCTTTTAGGCCATGCATGTTCGTAATACTTTACACATTCTACCGTAACATGCGTATAGTTCTAACCGGGCATGTTATGATAAGCCGTATATGTCAGAAAGCGTAAATGCAGGCGCCATGAGTATACCTACAACTTTTCAAAAGTTACTACAGTTTTATACAACTTTTTATGAGGTTCTTGAGTGCAAATACTCACATTTGTCCAATTTCTTCCCGATTGCTCGACACTTCCCGATTTCCACGTTGCTTTTTGCTCCAACTTGCGTTAAGCCACGCCCATCCCCTTTGCACAAAGGGTGCATCTGAAAACGCTCTGCTCAGAGGGGTGAACAGCCCTTCCCCTTAGCCCTCGCACTTACAGAAAAGAGTATTGGGACACCCCTCTGTCTCTCGTGAACGCGCACAACAGAGGGGTAGGGCTAAGACAGAGGGCTAAGGGGAGAATTGAGACGCAGCCCAAATCTCATATAAAATGTTCAAATGGCAACCACAAAAGAGATTACAAAAAAGAATAATAATAATTAAAATGTTATAGGTTTTATTCATCTTTATTGGCAGCTAAATACATTTACACTTGTATAGAACAGCCACAGGGATACTGACGTTTGATTGGCTGGTACATTAAAATTAACATTTGAATGCATTTTAATCTGCACTCTCTTGAGCCACCTGGTGGCCAAACAAGCAATAAAATGATTTCATTATAATTTATTATAAAGATATAAAATGTACATTTGAAGTGACATTCTCACTGTCCTGATTCAGAGGAGCTGCTGTGTTTGTTCTGGACAAAGTGTGAATGGGGCAGTTTGTGCAGAACATTGAGCTGAATGATCTTTGTTCACACGTTCACCTGCGATGTGTGAAAGTCACAGTAAAATAATTCAGTGTTTAAAAGGGCAAATGCAGGACTTATGTCACTGTGATGATCAGAGCTGATTCACCCGGTTAACCTTAACCACAACAAACCAATATGAGATTGAGAAGTATTTTTAATATGCCTCGACTATAAGGTCACCAAATCACCGGGAATGTGGTTTGTTTTATTCAAAATTAGTAGTTTGGACAAAGGCACCAATTTTATTTACCTGGCCACCCCTAAATGTGTTTGTGGTCCAGTCGGTGCGCTCCACTGTTCAAAGTTCTACCAGAGCCACGTGAGTCGAGTTTTCAGTTCCCCAACATAAAACTGTGATCCTTAAAAAGAACAATGAACCAAAACCATGACAAAAGCTACAACATGAAAACTACTTTGTGTTTGGGGATAAATCTTTCACACATGAACAAAATCAAAAAAATTTCAAATAATATAAATTCATCATTAAACGGTACAGTTACATATTCCGCGGTACATTTCCGACACCTAAAATGAAAAGACTGTTCTAATCACTGGTCTTTCGTTTCCTGCTTATGGTGAAGCCGATCACAGCCCCCAGGGCGGCGACACACGCCACCACCAGGAGGCCAAAGGTCGCGTTGAGTCCGACTTTGGCCTCGTCCGCGGTCAGGTCCAATCCCAGGAACCTCAGGACTACAGGGGGCGCCACAGTGATTGGAGGGTCTGTTGACACAGAGGAGTAAAGCTGAAACAGAGCTGTTCTGCAAAATGGACCTTTCAGAGCCATGCTGACCATGATGTTAACCAGATTTGCTAACCAGAGTTGCTAACCAGAGTTGCTAACCAGAGTTGTTAACCAGAGTTGTTGAGTTGTGTCCTTGTCATCACTCCTGCAGTGATTTGTGTTGGAATAATCTTCCATCTCTTTCCCAGACGACTTGCCCAGGCGTCTCAGATTTGTGTCTGTGTTTTTTATACAGAGGAATAATAGTCTGGTCACCACACCCTCTGCTGCGCCTCGAGTCAGAACTAAATATGATCGTACAATCAGGACTAAACCAGGACTAAACCAGGACTAAACCAGGACTAAACCAGGACTAAACCATAGACTGTACATGGAGGAAGGAAGCGAACATGGGCATTATTCAGTTATATCGACTCCAGTTCACTCAGCATTGAAAAAGAGTGGCACAAGATCTATGGACTAAACCAGCAGAACTAAACCAGGTCTAAACAAGGTCTAAACTAGGACTAAACCAGCAGAACTAAACCAGGTCTAAACTAGGACTAAACCAGGTCTAAACAAGGTCTAAACTAGGACTAAACGAGGTCTAATCCAGGACTAAACTAGGACTAAACCAGGACTAAACCAGGACTTGTACCTTCAGGCTGCAGACACTCATGTCCAGACTTGGGGTCAGGAAAGCCGTTGCACCTGATGATGGTGGAGTAGGTCTGGACTGAGACTCGTGGGGTGCGCTTCAGTCCAGGGTCAGTCCGGTTCACAAAGTACAGACCGAACTGCTCTGCGAAGCCAGTGGCCCACTCCAGGTTATCCATGAGCGACCAGGCGGTGTACCCACGGATGTCCACGCCGTCCAGCATGTACGCTACTCACACAAGACACGTTAAGAACAGTGCACTGGATTAGAAGTAGCACAAGTACAATTAGTAGTAGCAGTAGTAGTAGTAGTAGCAGTAGTAGTAATAGTAGTAGTAGTAGTAGTACCTTTGAGCGCCTGGTTGATGTACTCGGTGTAGTAATACTGTCGTAGCGTATCGTTCAGCTCCATTATTCTCTGGCTCACTCCATTCTCTGTCACGAGGACCGGAGGGTTTCCGTAGTTGGTTTTGATAAAGTTTAAAATCCTTCTGAATCCAAACGGAGTCACTTTGAGCCAACCGGAGCCTGAGTCCAGCCAGGTCCGGTCCACCACCGTCGCCGTGCCTCTGGAACACAACATCGGTTTAAAGAGTCTGGATTAGGCCGTTCTCTGTTTCCTCATCACAAACACACCTGGAGCTGTGTTTTGTTTCATTTGCCACGTTTACATGAGAGCTTTCATTCCGATTAAAAATCATTTAATTCAATTGAATAAAAAATAAGTCCGCTTTTAAAAGATCATGTGAACACTTAATTCCTGATGAAAATGATTATTCAGAATTAAACTTAATTCCGAATTAAGTGTGTGGTTTATCCCGATTTTAAAGCCAAATTAATTATAAATATATAATAATTCGTTCGGCACATGCTCATTGGGTCGTCCTTCTGATCCGGCTCCACCAGTCGTCTCTTCGGACTTTCATCCACTGCTCTTTGGATTTGTGAGCGGGATGTGGGAGTGGCTGAGGTGGAGCAGCCGTTGACTCAGTTTGTCTTCTTCCTCCTTCTCCGACGCTCTTCCCTTCTCCTCCTCAGCGACAGACGTAAAGTGTGAGGATAGAATTCTCCAGCTGCTGCTTAATTATCATCGGAACGACTGCGGAAAAAGTTTGGATCGTGTTTGTGTCCGTGGAGTAACGACAAACCGAGATGACGAAAAGCTGTAAATCCGTTCGTGCGCCCCCTGTCCAATCAGAACCTTCCCGACCCCCAGACACTGAGCAGAATTAAATAAAGGTGATGTAACCTCAATTCGAAAATGTCCATGTAAACTCCAAGGAGAATATTTTAATTCTGAACTATTTAATTCAGAACAATTAATTCAGAATTACAAAACATCACGTAAACGTGTCCAAGATGGCGCCGGGCCCCTGGTTCACCGCTTGCCGCTCTGCTCAGTTTTATTTATTTTATATTTGTTTTAACGACTGTCACGAGGACCATCAACTCTGCTGGTGTACGATCACCTGGAACTGTGGAAAACTGGACAAAATTGTATTGGTTTTATTTATTTATTGCTATTCTGAGGTTTTGCTCATATTTTATTTGACTGGTTTTATTGTTTTAAGACTAGTCTGATTAAATCTCAGCCTTTATTTGATCATTATATTATTATTGGATGTTTAACACACAAACCTGCAGATTTAGGCTGAGTTCTTCTCTGAAACAGAAAACCCTCTGTTCCACCTTGTGATGTCATCATGTGGTGATACAGGAAGTGCTCCACTGTGTTTTTAAACTCCACACACCTTCACTAGAATCATTTGGATCATTTCATTCCTGGAATTGCCGATCTCGACTGAACTAAAGGTAAAAGGAGCTGTTCACTTGAAAACTACCACTTGATGACATCACAAGGTGGAACAGAGCGTTTGGAGCTTTGGAGATGTAAACAGACTAATAAAAAAGGGTTATGCAAACGTATGAATGAAACTAAACAACTTCAGGTGTGTTTTTCGATGAGGTAACAACATTGTAACGTGGCTTGTGTCATGTTTACGTCACAAACCAGGAAGACGTTTGGAAACGTGATGAGACTTCGGAGTATTTCCCGACACTGGACTCGCAGACCGACTGATGAAGCAAATGTGATCAGCAGTAAAATGAAGACTGCAGACGTATGTGGTGTTTGGAATCATCTGGAATTTGGCGCCCTCGTCTCTTCTAATCGCATGGACCCAGTGCACTCGGAGTTGTGCGTCAGTGGGGAAATGATGAAAAGTGAGAGATGGTTGGAACTGTGGATGAGCCGAACATAACGGAACGCTACAATGACATGGAGATGAAGAAAACTGGGACATTTTCTTTTTTCCTAGATTTGGTCAGACTTACTACCGCGAACAGAGCCCGCCGTAAGTCATCGCATGTTTCCAAATGACTTCCTGGTTTGTGACGTAAGCGTTTACCTCCATCGTGGTTCTCCTTCATGTAAGTGAAATAGAGTTTGCAAAGAAAGTTTCATAGGGTTTATCTGGACAAAAACACTTGTAAAATCCCATCTGGCTGTAATCACAAACACTTGACCCATGACCCCTCACTGACCCCGCTCTGACCCCTGACCCCACTCGGACCCTGGGGTTGTAGGCACTCACCGGTCAGCGTCGTAGTGTTGCAGGTCGCCGTAGTCCAGGGGATAGGCCAATTTGGTGGTGTAGTGGTTAAAGCCAAAGTAATCGTGAGTGCCTTTAATCCTCTGTATCTGCTCCGGAGTGAATTCTGGCAATCTGACGCAGAAATGACACCACAAAGGTTAGTTTGCACCTAGACCTGTATAAACCTGGTTTAAACCAGGTCTAACCCAAGACTAAACCAGGTCTAAACCAGAACTAACTGAGGATTTGCTCCAGTCTTCCTCACCTGGACTTGGTGAGGTTGGCTGCCAGGCTCCGCTCCCTGATGATGGTCTTCATGAGGCTGCTGTAGTCTCCAACGAAAATGGGGTGAGCAAACCAGCCCAACTGGAACTGAGAGACAGAACTGTGTTCATCTGACAGGACCTTGGTAATCAGAACCCGAGCGTCTCGCAGACTCGTAGACTAAATAAATGAATTTATAACCCATCCATTTTCTTCGGCTTATCCGGGGCCGGGTCGCGGGGGCAACAGTCTAAACAGGGACTCCCAGACTTCCTTCACCCTGGACACTTCCTCCAGCTCCTCCGGGGGGACCCCAAGGCGTTCCCAGGACAGCCGAGAGACACAGTTCCTCCAGCGTGTCCTGGGTCTTCCCCGGGGCCTCCTCCCGGTGGGACATGCCCGGAACACTTCCTGAGGGAGGCGTCCAGGAGGCATTTGGAACAGATGCCCTCCCCTCAGCTGCTCCTCTCGACGTGGAGGAGCAGCGGCTCTACTCCGAGCTCCTCCCGTGTGACTGAGCTCCTCACCCTATCTTTAAGGGAGCGCCCAGCCACTCTGTGGAGGAAACTCATTTCGGCTGCTTGTATCTGCGATCTCGTCCTGTCGGTCATTACCCAAAGCTCATGACCATAGGTGAGGGGAGGAACGTAAACTGACAGTAAATCCAGAGCTTTGCCTTTCGGCTCAGCTCCTCTTCACCACAACGGTCCGATACAGCGACCACATCACTGCCGACGCTGCACCGATCCACCTGTCAATCTCACGCTCCATCCTCCCCTCACTCGTGAACAAGACCCCGAGATACTTGAACTCCTCCACTTGAGGCAAGAGGGATTTATAACCCACTAACTGCTATTCAGCTCCATCGACTGTATTGAAAAAACGTGTCCGTTCTCTCTGTACCTGCTGCTGTCAGGCTCCTCACTCTGACCTTCAAATGTTGGTCTGAACGCTCTACATGACCCTGGTGTTTTTATTTCACTATTTTGTCCCTAAATCAAGATCTGAATATTAATAATAGACCAATCAGACGCCTTCTTTCCCTGAGGTCACTCGTGCTAGCGCTAGCAACAGGTTTGATTGACAGCATTGCTAAGTGCTTGGGAAGGGGCGTTACCTTCAACAGTCTTGCTCCTGATTGGCTGTTTGGTTGCTATGATACTCGCGGTCAGAATTCCATATATGGAATTGGGCTCCAGATTAGCCGCTATAACTGCTGGCCTCGATGAGCTTCATTTGGAGCTGAACGCCGTGGGTGACGTCACACTCACTCAGTCTACTTGTTTATACAGTCCATGGTCTCACCCCACCCCCCACCCGTGCCTGCAGTACCTCTACGTATCTGTTGGCGGCGTCAATGTCCTCCTGCTTGTGCGGGTTACGAGGTTCGGCCCAGTCTGAGTTGATCGTGATGGAGATCTGTCCTCCCTGAGACGCTCGGTACTTATCGTTGTACAGGTGCCAGGCCTCAGCGTGGGATTTGAGCAGGTTATGACCCACGATGTACGGTAGGGTCCCCGGGCGGAACGAGATCCCTGTATGGACCAACACCGGTTAAGATCAAGGACTGAACCAGAACTGAAGCAAGACTGCACCAGGACTAAACCAGAACTAAAGCATAACTAAAGCATAACTAGAGCAGGGCTAAACCAGGGCTAAACCAGGACTGAACCAGGACTGAAACAGTACTGAACCAAAACTGAACCAGGACAAAAGCAGGACTGAACCAGAATTCAACCAGAACTGAACTAGGACTGAATGAGTACTAAACTAGGAAAAAAGCAGGATTAAACCAAGCCTGAACCAGGACTTAACCTGCACTTAACCAGGGCCAAACCAGGACTAAACCAGGACTGAAACAGAACTGAACAAGGACTAAACCAGAATTAAACCAGAACTAAAGCATGACTAGACTAAAGCTAAACCAGGACTAAACCAGAACTGAACCAGGACTGAATCAGTACTAACCTTGGACAAAAGCAGGACTAAACCAAGACTGAACCAGGACTAAACCTGAACCAAACCAGGACTATACCAGGACTATACCAGGACTGGACCAGGACAGGATAGTGTATGAGAGAGCGGCTCACCGGGCGCGGCAGCTCCGTACCCATGGCCCACGTTGGCGATGATGTACGGCTCGTTGATGGTGATCCAGCGCTTGACTTTGGGCCCGAGGCGGGTGAACATCAGGTCTGCGTAGTCCCTGAAAAGCTCCACCACCGAGTCATTCTCCCACCCGCCCACGTCCTGCAGCGCCTGGGGCAGGTCCCAGTGGTACAGAGTGACCTGTGGAGGGACGAGTACTGTTACTACTGATACTACAGATATTACTGCAACTACTACTATTACTATTACTATTACTATTACTATTACAACTAATACTACAGATGTTACTGCAACCAACACTGCGACTACTATTATTACTACTGATCCTCCTGCACTAGAGTGCGACGTCCTGAGGGTTTGAACTCCTCTGCAGGGTCAGTACTCGCCTGTGGTTGAACGCCGGCCTGTAGCAGTGAATCCACCAGCTTCTCGTAGTACTGCAGGCCTGGCTCGTTGATGTGTGCCCTTGTGCCGTCGGGCAGGACTCTGGACCAGGCGATGGAGAAGCGGTAGTACCCCACCCCGAGCTCCTGCAGCATCCGCACGTCTTCCTCAAATTTGTGGTAACTGTCACACGCCACGTCGCCGGTGTCGTCATTGGAAATGCGGAGCGGAGTGTGCGCAAAAGTGTCCCAAATACTGAGGCCTTTACCATCTGCACGCCACGCACCTTCAATCTGAGAGAGGGAGGGCGCTGTCAGCAACCGGAATGAATCACTGAACATAAAAGAAGTGACCTCTGTGAAGTTCGCCCCATCAAACGCAGACCTACATGTCAATCTTTTGTGCTTTATTTGTGCTTCAAAAAGTTTTGTTTGTGCTGCTTTAGTTTTGGAGATATTAATGATTCTTTTATACGTCAAACTGGAGTCGGCCAGTCCCCCAGGAAGCTTAAAAATTCTCTTAAACAGTCCAAAATGGTGTCAATCGTTTGTGCTTTCTTTGTGCTGCAAAAAGTTTTGTTTTTGTGATTATTAAGATAAACGATCTCAGGCTGTGGAAATGTCTGTATCAGTCTTTAGTAACTTGCTTTTAATTCTTATTTTATATAATAACACAGACTTTTCCGCAGCCTGAGATCGTTTATCTTCACTAGTTTGTGGAGTTTTCTTAACGCCGTTGTCGTCAGCGGAGTGGAAATGACGTCATATAATTTCTGCGAAAATAATAAATAATTTCAGAAATATACGAGCACAAATGAAAACAGTCACAGCACAAACGAAATACAAATGTTTTGTATAATTTTCTGCCTGTTTTGAGGCTCTTTAAAATTTTGAGGGGCTGGATGACGTCATCAGCCGAAAATAAAACTGCGAATATCTTAAGAACCATAATTGCACAAACGAAACGTTTTGCAGCACAAACGATTGACAGTTTTTGTGTAGGTTTGCGTTTGATGGGGGCCAACTTAACAGAGGAAAAGAAGTGGACTAAGGGAGTGTGACGTCACCAGCGTTACCCAGTTTTACTGTTAGTTATGTGGCGGACAGCAGGGGGCGCCCTTACTTTTTAATCACCTGACGCCAATTTTCTGTGCCAGCGGAAGTCGAGCTTAAATAGGCTGGGGGCAGGTAAGATTTTAAAACTTTCTCTCTTTTTAACTATTATGGCTCTTTTAAACCGTTTTTAATGGGTTTTAACTGTATTTTAGAGCTAAATCAACTCCGTGTAATTGAGATTTTAAGGTAGGACAGGTGTTTTTACATAGGGTTTCAACAGTTTTAATCCTTTTAACACTTGTCTGTCCTTTTTTTAGATCGCAGGATTCTGCTACTATTTGTTTCATTTCTTTATTTTGTTCATTTTTTTTGGTACTGTTTCGTTTACTCTTTAAAGATACGTATATAATAATTGTTAACCTTTAGCTCTATTGCACCGTAAATAAACGTGGTTTTAACTGTTGCCGTCCCTGGGCTTTAAGTTCCCGGGTTTAGCCCATACCTTTTAGTTTGCACCTTAGGGTTTTTACGTTATATTGTTGTGACTGTGTTGTAGCACTTTCCGTTTTGTTCTGGGTGGGGCTACCCCCTCTCAATTTGTCCCTGTTTGGTTGATATTTAACATTTATTTCTTTTAGTATTGTCTGTTAATAAACATTGGCCAATTCTATCGTTTTAACCACTGCCTGGTTTTTATAGAATAAATCATTTTTATACATTTTACTACTTTTAGCCTTTTAATTGCATCTTTTAAAGTCACTTCTCTGTCCTTTTATTACAAACTTACCTGTGGCCTTGGGTATTTTATGACATTGTATATTAGTATTTTAAACATTATTTATTGAAAAGGTACTTTAGGTCACAGTTACTCTCACCATTTTGTTCAGCGGGACCATGACCTCTTGTATTGATCACAGGATCCTGAAAATGTGCTGTTAAACCATTTTGTATTTTGTCTTTAGTTTTCAGACTTAAAACTGTTTTGATAGTTTTAACTCTGAAAAGTGACAGTGTTTGCTAATGTGTGCATTGTGTCACCATGGTAACTGCTGAACATTCCACCATAGAGATACATGTAAAACACCCCCAGAGTGATTATACTTTAGGTTCTTATGGAAAGACCTCTGTGTGTTTTATAACTTGACAGTTTCTCAGACACGATGTTGCTGTGATGTATCTGCTCAGATGAATTCCTACTTGTAGGAACAGCGCCATCTGGAGTCTGACTTCTTCAGAACTGTATGTCAGGTGTGATGTTATATATGACCAGAGCAAGAGGGAAAACCATCTCATGGACTGGGACAATGTTCAGGTCCGGAAACGCGCTCACCAGACTGTAAATCAGGATGAGGGAGCCTATCAACTTTCTCACACTTAAACTTAGACAAACTTTATTGATCCACAAGGGAAATTATTTGGACACAGCAGCTCAAACATCACAATATAATATAATATTAAAAGCAAAAATGTAATTGAACTCTTATTACAGTGTGGTGGGCGTGTTCCAGATCTCCATGGCCTCCCTGATCCTGATGGGACTTTCTGCGCTCTGTGCCTGTGACCGTACCGTTGTCTCTGTCTATGAGATGGTTCTTCATCTCGCAATTGCAATTATAGAATTAGGTTGTTCTTGGTGGGCTTGAACAAATTAAGTCTGCAACATCACACGTGGCATACAGTTCTGAAGAAGTCGGACTGCAGATGGTGCTGTTGTCCTTCCGCTCCAAGTAAGAAAATGGCACCAAAACCTGTTTAAATCGGCCGAGCAGACACACAGCAGTCACAGCAACATCATGTAACACTTCTGAGAAACTGTCAAGTTATGAAACACATAGCGGTCTGTACATAAGGATCTAAAGTATAACCTAGACCTAAGGAACCTAATCGGACTGAAAACCCTGTACCTGATAGGAAGCGGTGGCAGTGCTCCACATCATGTCATCTCTGAAGTGTGCGTACAGAGGGATCTCGTCAGGACCAGCAGGAAATCCATTCTGTTTCACAATGCTGTTGTAGAGCATGCCCGAGTACTTCTGGGTACGGGGTCGCTCCGGTTTAGTGAAGTCCACATGGAACAGACCTCTGCCCACAATGTAGCCCTGCAGCCACTCAAAGGAGTCCATGAGAGGGGCCCCCAGGTACCCCCGAAGACGCACGCCATCCACGCTCTGAGCTGCAGGAGAAATACTGTTATTATATTATTAAAACTAAACTAGCACACATGACATGACAGGCTATCACTATGGTTTTCCCTGTTTTGTTTTGGGTCTGAAGATGGAGTTATGAATAGAATTTTTCATTTACATTAGTACATTTACATGGTTTTTAGATGCATCGTTGATTCTAATTCTGAGGCGATGGAAACACGCCAAGAATCAGAATTTTAAATTTAGTTGAAGCTGGGGATATCTCTTTTAAGGATTTGTCTGGGGCTTTATTACAGGAAAAGATGCTCACATGCGACAGTGCGTTAGGTTGTATTGTAAACTTTTTTCTGAGTCTGAGATGGAGACGGCTTCATGTTACACATTCAAAAAGCAGCTTTAGGGCGAATGCATAGATGAACTGTTCTAAACTAACTCCACTAACTAACTAACTGTCCCTGCAGAGGCCTACAGAGGCGTGTCCCTGCAGAGGACACAGGCGTGTCCCTGCAGTGGACAGAGGCGTGTCCCTGCAGTGGACAGAGGCGTGTCCCTGCGGAGGACACAGGCGTGTCCCTGCAGTGGACAGAGGCGTGTCCCTGCAGTGGACAGAGGCGTGTCCCTGCGGAGGACAGAGGCGTGTCCCTGCAGAGGACAGAGGCGTGTCCCTGCAGAGGACAGAGGCGTGTAAGCTGTAGTTTCTCTTATAAAAGTCTGCAGAGGAGCAAACACATATTGTTATTACACTAATATCGCCCACCTGCTAAACGAATCCCTGTCACACAAAAAAAAAACAATGCAATTATTCATTTAAATAAAACAATTGTGTTAAATAAAATTCATTGCTTCATCCTCCAGCTGTGCACATTTAAAAAGGAGCCGGTCATTTGACCTGAACTGTAAAATGCAGTAAAAGTTGACTCTGTGATTGGTTCGTGCATTGGCTCGTGAACCTCAGAATGGTAATCGAATTGAATCTTGAGATGGCCATAGATTCCCATCTCTGTTTGGTATATTTATTTTATCATCAATGACACGGACCATTGACTCTATGGTAAGGTAGAAACCCAGTCTGAAATCCACCTTTGAGCGCCTCGTTGATGTAGGTCTTGAGGAAGATCACTCTGTCAGTGTCATCGACGCTCACCTTCCTCTCTGTGGCCACCCCGTTATCAGTCAAAAACACCTCAGGATTTCCGTACTCTTCCTTTATCCAGTTTAGCACCCGCCTCAGACCCCAAGCCACTGCCCTCTGGCCCTTCACGTCCGTCTGTGGATAGTCCGTCAGTTCCTGCTCCACAATGTCCCAGTCGTACTCGTAGGATTGTGGCTTCAAGCGCTGTGTGGAGTATTTGGCGATTCTGGTGGTGTGGTGATTGGCACAAAACACGTCTGCTGTTCCTCTGATTAAGTTTTTCTCCTCCTGGGTGAAAGTCGGTAGTCTCGATTCTTTGAGACGTTGAAGGTCACTTTTGTTTCCTACATGAAACTTCATGGCTTCAGGGTAATCGCCGTTCTTAAAAATGGGGTGCGCGAACCATCCGAGCCTGAACTGCATGGCCCTGTCTGCGGCCTCCAGCTCTCTGGGCGTGTTCACGTCCAGTGGCTCATACCAGTCTGCGTTCAGAGCGATACTGACCAGTCCTTTCTGTGTCAGACGATATGTGGCGTACGTGTGGTAAGCCTTGGCGTGAGCTAGGATCAAATTGTGCCCCACTTGATACGGAACCACTCCAGGATTCGCTTTTAGATTTGGGGGCATCTCTCTGCTGCCATAGCCTTTCCACACGATTGTGAACGGGTCATTAAAGGTGATCCAAAACTTCACTCTGTCTCCAAACGTCTTGAAGCAGAACTCGGCATAAGCATTGAAATATTGGATGATTTCGGGGTTCTTCCAGCCACCTCTGTCCTGCAGCTCCTGAGGCAGGTCCCAGTGGTACAGAGTCACTACCGGAGTCACGCTCATGGCCAACAGGCCGTCAATCAGCTTATTATAATAGGCCACGCCTGGAGAGTTGGGCATTGTAGTCATGCCATCGGGAAAGATCCTGGACCAGGAGATGGAAAAACGATAGGACTTGACCTCTAAGGCTTTAATCTGGTTTAAGTCTTCGGTCAGTTTGTTATAGCTGTCGCACGCCACATCTCCAGTAGCGGCCTCTGGGATACCATTGGGTTGTGTGTGAGTAAAATTGTCCCAGATACTGGGGCCTTTCCCATCGGCATTATAGCCTCCTTCGATCTGATAGGCTGAGGACATGACTCCCCACAGGAAGTCGTTGGAAAATGTTCCATAATAATACATTTTGGTCTGGAACTCTGACCAGTGCGAGAACTTCTCCCACACCACAGAAGCCAAGGAGGGCACTTGTGAGGCGGGTAGGTTCTTCAGGCCGGGTGTGAAGGATATGGGTGGAGAGGAGAGCGCCTCCTTGAGGCTGTCGCTGGCTCTGTTCTGTTGGATGATCTGTGAGTAGACGTAGGCGGACATTTTGGGCGTTCTGGGGCGGTCCGGAGAGGTAAAGTCCACGTAGTGAAGGCCAAAGCGCTGGCTGTAGCCGTGAGCTCCTTCAAACCCGTCCAACAGAGACTCAACCGTGAAGCGCCGCAGGTCCACTTTGTCCAGGATTATGGCTGCAAAGAGAGACATGAGAGACACCAGGTCAGGACTGGACTTAACAGACTAAACTCACACAAAGACGTGAGGCCGCAGGTGCACAGAGGTTGTAGGGTTAACGGAGCTTTAATAGATAAATGTCCACCCTAAAATAAAACCTTTTTTTTTTTTCATTTTGGATGTATGTATTGCACTGACTAATCCATGACCTAATCCAACCTGTGTCTTTACTGTAAGTGGCCTTCCACCTCCATAAGTCTGGCTCTTACTTGGTTTGGAAAATGGTTTCCATGGAAATGTTGCTCCTTTGGCTATAATATTCCACAGTATGGCATAAAACATATCCCTGTCTTCATGGAGAATGTTCCTAAGTATTTTCTATTTCCATGGAGTCATGCAGGTGACATGTTACCTCCAGAAATTTCCATATTGTGGTTTTAAAGAACAGAATGAGTTTTAGAAAGTGCTCTATAAGTTGAATGCATCATTATTTTGTGAATGGAGGTGTACTCTCACCTTTCAGCGCCTCGTCCACACAGCCGCGGATGAACTCAGCTCTGGTGGTGTCCTGCAGCAGCTCAGTGTCGCCCCCTGTTGGCATCCCCACTCCGGTCAGGTACAGCGGCACGCTCCTCTCTCTCAGATACTTCTCTGAAATGTCCTTGAGCAGACTTCGTAGTCCTCCCGGGTTCAGGTAGATCCAGTCCGAGTTCGTGGGCGTCCATTTTGGGTCTATGTGCGTCTGGTAGTCCATGAGCGCCTCGGGGCCAGAGCTGCCGCAGGGTGCCCTCTTGTGGCTGACCAGGCGTGACGTGTAATGCGTCAAACCAAAGAAGTCGGCGGTTCCTTTGAGGCGCCGCTTCTCCTCCGCACTGAACTCCAGTAAAATGGCCGGAGGGTTTCCGGGGCATTCTTTGGCTTTCAGCTCCATCTGGGACTTGAGCTCAGGAGGGTAGTCGCCGTCCACGAAAATGGGGTGAGCGAACCAGCCCAGCATCATCTGAAAAACAGACAGTCACCATGGAAACAAGCTGTTTCAGTCACCATGGAAACGAGCTGTCACACTGTGTAGGATCCTGGTCATTATCTCTGTGTGTGTAATGTTACTGCTCTTCGATCGTAGAGGAAATTTACTTTAAATGTTCTGTATTACACTAAACTGACTCTTGTGCAGCTTTAAGACATGTTCTAATGTTCCTCCTCAAACAGAGCTGGAGTTGTGTTTGTTTCATTCACATGTTTGAGGAACTCTTTATTATTAGTCTGTCTACATCTCCAAAGCTCCAAACGCTCTGTTCCACCTTGTGATGTCAGGAAGCAGTAATGTTCATGTTCACAGCTCCTTTCCCCTTTAGTTCAGTAGAGATGAAATCAGACCTGAAATTATCCAAATGATTTCAGTGAAGGTGTATTACTGCATGACATCACAAGTTGCAACAGAGTGTTTGTTGACATGCAAAAACTGCCAAATCTGATGTGAGTAATCAGAGGGACCGTTTGTTAGCGAAGAAGAGGAAGCTATGGATACAAGAGCAGACATTAAAATATAAACATAAAACCGGGAAGAACAGGAGAAGATTGAGATGATGCGTTTCTTCATGATAAACGAAGGTTGCAGACAACTAAAGACACACGCTGCCCATCGATTGGTCGTTTTAACAGAGGGCACAGAAAAAGTGCTCAAAACTATTGTGTAGCTCTGTGTATCTGACCCAAACTGCACTTACAAGACTACACCTGCAGGGGGAGTTCATGCAAAAACAACTATTTATGCAGAAAAAAAACAAAAAAAACTAAAGTCTAGTCTTGACTTTTACAGATAAATACCAAAAAGTACCAAATGTTCAGCACTCACTCCTTTCTGCTGTTGTCCCGTATAAATCCTTATCATTTGTAATAAGTTTAATGTCGGTCGGTATCGCTCAGGAAGCTCTTGTTTTGAGGTTGTATTAAAAGTAGCTCCAGTCCAGGGGAAGAGTTTATTATTATAAATGATGAGGCCAAATGCTTTCTAAAGGAGTTTAACTGTAGACATGATACTTTTCAGACCCCTGGGCCCATCCGTTTAACCATGTGCTCATATTTCATGAACAGGCTCTTGGATGGATGGTTGATTTCCATAAAATTGGTAGATTTCTTTTCTTGGCCTTAAACATGTTGGAAGTTCAGCAGGTTGGGTCAAAAGTGTCGAGAGCTTTGTGAAAGGGACATTCTGGTCATGGTAATGCTGCTGCAGCTGAAGGAACTGACAAAGATTTGTATCAGTCTGATAAAGGTTTTATGCAAGCTGTGTCAGTCACCATGGAAACAAGGAGTCACACTGGAGTCACACTGCAGGATCCTCAGGAGGACCTAAACCATGTGTGTATAATGTTCCGCACTGTGTCGTTCTCTCCCCTGCAGCGTCTGTGTGTGAAGTTCCTGGGTGTGGCTTTACCTGCAGGTACCTCTGGGCTGCATCCTGGTCTTCTGGGTTGTGGGGGTCCAGCGCCTGTGCCCAGTCGCCGTTGAGAGCGATGCCCACCTCTCCTCTCTGCGTCGCGCGGTAACGCTGGTCATACAGGTGCCAGGCCTCGGCATGCGCCTTCAGCAGGTTGTGTGTCGCCTGAGAAACAAAAAAACCCCAAGGATTCATTGGATTCTTTAGAGTGAGTTCTGATCAGACCTGAGTTTAGCTGATCTAAAGGAGAGACTCAGACTGAGCTGTGCTACATGAGTCTGAAGAAAAGTCTGAGGCTTGAGTTCTAACGCAGGAGAAGTGTATTTACATCAGGACAGGACCCAGAGACTTGAGCCCTCAGGACTCTGTGACAGTGTCCAGTCTGCTCTGGTCTAGTCCAGTCTGCCTCATTCTTTCCCCCAATCAATTTATGCCACACAACCACCGTTTGGCACACTGGTGGCTGCTGGCAAATGTTCGTTTTTGAAAATATATTTTTCACAGTCAGGTTAAGGTCAGGTTTAGGAACTGTTCATTTGGTTAAGGTTAGAGCGCAGAGGCAGGTTAGCTGAACGAGTCTTGGCAGAACTGTGGTGGGGAAGAAATGACTTGTCCAGTGTGGGTCTGCTTCTGCTGTAGGGAGTATTATACCTCTGATGAGGCCAAGATGATGAACATGGCTGAGCTTCAGTGTGAGGCTGGAATTTGTGTAAATCACTAATCTCACACAGTTCAAACAGGAGTGTGAGGCTCAGCTTTAGAGCGGTGACCTTTGGGCGCTGTGCAAAGACACATCATTAGAACTACCCTATGAGCCCACAGCTCCAGAAGGGGGCGCTGTTTGTACCTGGAAGGCGCTGCGTTGGTAGTCTCTGACCCCTGGGGGGTGCTGCCCGGTGCCATACCCAGCGTGGCTCACTGTCCAGGGGCTGCTGAAGGTGGTCCAGTCCTGCATACGGAGAGGTCAGAGGTCAAACAGGAAACTGACAAAGAGGTCAGTACTGCCCCCTCTGGACAGCACATGCTTTACATCAAAGTCTCTCTGATGTTAAAGAAATGTGATTTTAGCAGGTCCTTCATAAAATGGCCCATGTAACATTTAAACTACAGCTAAAAAATCAACAATCCATCACCAGCAGAGGGAGCACCTCACCAGCACTCCACACGTACAAACTAAAATATTTACATCTTACATTACACCTACAGACAGCTCCCTGATGCTACAGCCCTGACGCTCTTTAAGCCACTTGTTAAGGTGGAACTGAAAATGTCCCAGAGTGCTACACTCCCTCAAACATACAGCTGAGGAGTTCCAGGCCCCTGCTGCTCTGATAGAAGCAAACGAGGTCCAAACGAGGTGGCCCTAAATGTCACAGAACAGTCTTCACTAGAGGAGGCTCTGGTCTTCACACGACAGGAGCGCCTGTTTGTGAAAAATCTTGTCCACTCGACTGATACTGGCTCATTCTCAAATGTTAATATTTAATTTGATATTTTATATTAAACAGCCAAACAGGCCAAATTCCACAGCAGTTACATGAACTTTAAGAGACTGTCCAATCAGAGCTCAGAGACTGTCCAATCACAGAGTCTGTCCAATCAGAGCTCAGATCTCTCACCTTGACGCGGTCTCCGTATCGGGAGAAGCAGAAGTCGGCGTAGTCCCTGAAGGCCTGGACTATGGACGGGTCAGTCCAACCTCCAGATTCCTGCAGGGTCTGAGGAAGGTCCCAGTGAAACAGAGAGACCAGAGGACGAATCCCAGAGGCCGACAGAGCGTCTATGAGCGAGTCATAATACACCACACCACGGTCACTCAGAGAACCTGAAACAGAGAGAGAGAGAGAACCGGAGTGAGGAGAGAGAACCGGAGTGAGGAGAGAGAACCGGAGTGAGAAGAAGAGAACCGGAGTGAGGAGAGAGAGAACCGGAGTGAGGAGAGAGAACCGGAGTGAGGAGAGAGAGAACTGGAGTGAGGAGAGAGAACCGGAGTGAGGAGAGAGAGAACCGGAGTGAGGAGAGAGAACCGGAGTGAGGAGAGAGAGAACCGGAGTGAGGAGAGAGAACCGGAGTGAGAAGAAGAGAACCGGAGTGAGGAGAGAGAGAACCGGAGTGAGGAGAGAGAACCGGAGTGAGGAGAGAGAGAACCGGAGTGAGGAGAGAGAACCGGAGTGAGGAGAGAGAGAACCTGATAGAGGACAGTATTGTTCCAACCTTAAACTGCATTTGATCAGCTGTTCCTTTGCGGCTTAGAGTCTGTGTGTCTCACCTGTCAGGGTCTCACCTGTCAGGGTCTCACCTGTCAGGGTCTCACCTGTCCCTGTGGGGAAGATCCTGGCCCAGGAGATGGAGAACTGATACGAGTCCACGCCCAGTCCCCTCAGCAGAGACACGTCATAGGGCACTTTGTTATAGCTGTCACAGGCCATGTCTGCGGAGCTGCGGACCTGGTGTCCATAGCGATCCCAGATGGTCTCTCCTTTACCCCCCTCTCTCCAGCCCCCCTCCACTTTAAACGCCGCACTGGAGACGGCCCACTGGAAGCCTGCAGGGAAGGACGTGGCGCTCCAGGTGGCGCTGTCGGCCTGGGACCTGCTCAGAGACACAAACACGTCCCACATCAGTAAAAACTGTGAAAAAGTCAAACACAATGGAGACCGGACTCATGTCCTACCTGTGTGGGACACTCAGGTCCTCCAGGGACACGTCCAACATGACCCACACCTCAAACCCGACCAAGTCCAGACCAGACTGAATCTGAGCTGAAAACACAGAGAACCAGGACTGAACCAGGACTGAACAAATACAGGTGTGGTCTATTTGAATGTCACTGTATTTTGTCATTATTTGATAAGATAAATTAACTCTGCTGATGCAATAATTTCATGTCAAAGTCTGTATCATAAACATTTGATTTTAATCACATCATCAGAATAATCATTAATAATCTGATGACTTTGGAAATCACACGGATCATTATCAGACCTGAGGTTATGTGAGCAGTGACCTGGAGATATGTGAACGCTTCCTTTGTGGTTTTTTTTTATTTTTTTACTGCTGTTTTATGTTTTTATGGTTTTGTTTGCACGTTCTTGTTTTAGGGCTAGTCCGATCACATTATCAGGAGTCTTTTTTTCTTTTTATGATTCCTGTGCAGCACTTTAGACACTTTTGTTTGTAAAACGCCTCAGTTTTGTAACGTGAACATCAGCGCACTCGCTTCTTTTATGAAGTCGTTTTAGATGAATATTGTGATTTAAAATTTTGCAGTGAACATGAACAAAGCAACTGCGACAGTGGTTTCTATCACCATGGAGACAAGCAGGTGACATCAGCAGGTCAGATCTGTGGAGAGGTGATTCCACTCTCTGAAAGCGCGTGTAAACATCTGTGTGGTGCCTGGACTTCTGCTGCAGTGGATCTTCATGACTGGCGCTTCATGAAACATCTCCAGAGTCTGGGACAATGAGGCACAAACTTCATCTTCACACACGGGTTTGTTCGTTTACACGTGCTCGGGTTTCTCACGCACGATCGTGATTTTACACCTGTCCTGGTTTTGTGAATGTTCATGTAAACGCAGTACGATTCCTGTAGGTGATCCCAGGATCTTCTCACAGGATTATTCTGGAAGTGTCACATACTGTGGCCTGTAGGCGCAGAATCCTGAAGCTGCACTGAGCACGGGCCGACTGAGGTCACAGACACGGAACTTTCCCAAAACCACTCAAACTTCTACCAGAACATTTGAAATAATATTATTTAAAATCTCTAAACTAAATAAATCAGTCGCTGTTTAATACAGCCACGTTTTCCCTCAGACTCACGTCTGCGTCTGTGCTGCTCTTCAACTAAACTGATGCTTTTCAACTTTAAAAATGCATTTTTTCTGAAGCTGCGACAGAATCCACAGTCGTATGTTCTTTTTTCAGTGAGTATGTGCGTGTAAACATCAGTGCCAGAAAACTGGGATAACTGGGATAACTGGGATAACTGGGATAACTGGGATAACTGGGATAAGGCTCGTAATAAGGATAAGGACTGTGGGAACATGTTCATTTATGTTTTTCTGTTGGAATTTCATAGTCCACAGTTTGTTTTGTTGTGTAGGAGCCGGACTTATTTACTAACTCCAGGAGGACTAAACCAGGACTAAACCAGGACTAAACCAGGACTAAACCAGGACTAAAGTGAGACTAAACCAGGACTAAACCAGGACTAAAGTGAGACTAAAACAGGACTAAACCAGAACTAAACCAGGACTAAACCAGGACTAAAGTGAGACTAAAACAGGACTAAACCAGAACTAAACCAGGACTAAACCAGGACTAAAGTGAGACTAAAACAGGACTAAACCAGGACTAAACCAGGACTAAAGTGAGACTAAAACAGGACTAAAACAGGACTAAACCAGGGCTAAACCAGGACTAAAGGGAGACTAAAACACGACTAAACCAGAACTAAACCAGGACTAAACCAGGACTAAACCAGGACTAAACCAGGACTAAAGTGAGACTAAAGTGAGACTAAAACAGGACTAAAACAGGACTAAAGTGAGACTAAAACAGGACTAAAACAGGATTAAACCAGGTCTAATCTAGGACTAAACCAAGACTAATCCAGGTCTAATCCAGGTCTAATCCAGGTCTAATCCAGGTCTAATCCAGGTCTAATCCAGGTCTAAACCAGGACTTGGTTGTTACCTGTGAGCAGGTTTCCCAGGACCTGCTGGTGGTCGCTGCAGTGGCTCAGGTCGATGGCGTAGATGAGAACCTGCCGATGTCCCGACACTCTCTGAAAAACACCTGGTTTTAGACGCTTCCTACGTCAGGTTACACAACACTACAACACACTGAAGATCGTTCTATCAGATTCAGACTGAAGCTGAAACGTCTCATGAACAATGTTTTAGATCTGAAGATGTTTTAGATCAAAAACCATTTCAGGATCCTTCCTCACAAAGGGTTTGAAGCTCTGTCGACAAAGTAAAGGACGGAAACTGCAAGGAATTTTTTTAGATTTACTCAAAGGTCCTACAGTCCAGGAAAATGGTTCTTTAAGCCGTGTTCTTCTGATGTTCCTCCTCAAAAACACCTGGAGTTGTGTTTGTTTGATTCACATGTTTGAGGAACTCTTTATTATTAGTCTGTCTACATCTCCAAAGCTCCAAACGCTCTGTTCCACCTTGTGATGTCATCAAGTGGTAGTTTTCAAGTGAACAGCTCCTTTTACCTTTAGTTCAGTGGAGACTGAAATGATCCAAATGATTCTAGTGAAGGTGGAGTTTAGAAACAGAGAGTTTTTTTGTTTGAGAGAAGAACTCCAAACACAACTCCAGGTGTGTTTGTGATGAGGAAACGACACTCGAACAGAAATCAGAGGTGTGGAAATGGGCCGTTCACTTTGTTTTCTTTGCTGCATAATTTCATAGATGCTTCATATATTTGACGTGTTGATGTAGTAAACATAAAGAAAAGATTATGAATGAGAAGGTGCGTCCAAACGTTTGCCTGGTGATGCTTGTTTCATACTGAAGCTGGAACTCATTTTACCTTTATGTTTGAGAGCGTGGCTCCAAACGCAGACTCCACGTCACAGTCGTGGTGAAGCTTGACGGAGAAGAAATCCATGGGCTGTGATCAGACAGAGGAGAGGTTCAGAAACAGCACACACAAACACGGACGCCATCTTTGGGACCGTTTAAAAAGGCTCACCAGGTCCGACTGGAGCTCAGGGACAGATGAGAGGTCCCAGGATTTCAGACCCAAAGACAGAACATGATCTGAGGAGAGAAGAACAAATGAGTGAAATGATCTACTGCATCTGAACCTGGTCTAACAAACACCACAGCTGGCCCAGGGCAGACTGAGGGGCACCTGGCTGCCAGTCTGTGCCATCTGCCTCCACTCACACAAACAAGCACACAGGGAACTGACCCAAGAAGCCCAGGCGTTTCAGAACATGTGTGTCCAGGTCCAAACGACACAGAGGGAGGGCATCTGACACAAAGGGAGGGCATCTGACACACAGAGAGAGGGCATCTGACACAGAGGGAGGGCATCTGACACACAGAGAGAGGGCATCTGACACAGAGGAAGGGCATCTGACACAAAGGGAGGGCATTTGACACAGAGGAAGGGCATCTGACACACAGAGGGAGGGAGGGCATCTGACACAAAGGGAGGGCATCTGACACAGAGGGAGGGCATCTGACACAAAGGGAGGGCATCTGACACAGAGGGAGGGCATCTGACACACACGGACAGTGCAGGACCTTCATGTGGAAAGTGTCTTCTGAAGATGAGCTGGAGCTCGTGGTAGAGCTGCTGCTCCTTCACAGTGTTACTCTGGAGGAGCAGGATCCAGGTGCGGACCTGTCCGCCCAGCTGTGCAAACAGCAGGTCCAGCCTCTGCTCCACGTCTGGACCAGGTCTGGACCCCGTGAAGACCACGGACAGGTCCACAAACAACACGGGCTGAAGATCTGCCTGAAGGACACGCTCCAGGAGGGTCTGGAGACACGACAGCTCCTCCCTGTGGACACAGAGACACAGAGACAGAGACACATTGACACAGAGACACAGAGAGAGAGACACATTGACACAGAGACACAGAGACAGAGACAGAGACACAGAGACACAGAGACACAGGGACACAGGGACACAGAGACACAGGGACACAGAGACACAGAGAGAGACACAGAGACACAGGGACACAGAGACACAGAGACACAGGGACACAGAGACACAGGGACACAGAGACACAGAGAGAGACACAGAGACACAGGGACACAGAGACACAGGGACACAGAGACACAGAGACACAGAGACAGAGACACAGAGACACAGGGACACAGAGACACAGAGAGAGACACAGGGACACAGAGACACAGAGACACAGGGACACAGAGACACAGAGACACAGAGAGAGACACAGGGACACAGACACAGGGACACAGGGACACAGAGACACAGAGAGAGACACAGAGACACAGGGACACAGACACAGGGACACAGGGACACAGAGACACAGAGAGAGACACAGAGACACAGGGACACAGAGACACAGGGACACAGAGACACAGAGACACAGGGACACAGGGACACAGAGACACAGGGACACAGGGACACAGAGACACAGGGACACAGAGAGAGACACAGGGACACAGAGACACAGAGACACAGGGACACAGAGACACAGGGACACAGACACAGGGACACAGGGACACAGAGACACAGAGAGAGACACAGAGACACAGGGACACAGACACAGGGACACAGGGACACAGAGACACAGAGAGAGACACAGAGACACAGGGACACAGAGACACAGGGACACAGAGACACAGAGACACAGGGACACAGGGACACAGAGACACAGGGACACAGGGACACAGAGACACAGGGACACAGAGAGAGACACAGAGACACAGGGACACAGAGACACAGAGACACAGGGACACAGAGACACAGGGACACAGAGACACAGAGACACAGGGACACAGAGACACAGGGACACAGAGACACAGAGACACAGGGACACAGAGACACAGGGACACAGGGACACAGAGACACAGGGACACAGAGACACAGAGAGAGACACAGAGACACAGGGACACAGGGACACAGAGACACAGAGACACAGGGACACAGGGACACAGAGACACAGAGACACAGAGACACAGGGACACAGAGACACAGGGACACAGAGACACAGAGAGAGACACGGACACAGAGACACAGAGACACAGAGAGAGACACAGAGACACAGGGACACAGGGACACAGAGACACAGAGAGAGACACAGAGACACAGGGACACAGAGACACAGAGACACAGGGACACAGAGACACAGGGACACAGAGACACAGGGACACAGGGACACAGAGACACAGAGAGAGACACAGGGACACAGAGACACAGAGACATAGAGAGAGAGACACATTGACACAGAGACACAGAGACAGAGACACAGAGACACAGAGACACAGGGACACAGGGACACAGAGACACAGGGACACAGAGACACAGGGACACAGAGACACAGAGAGAGACACAGAGACACAGAGACAGAGACACAGAGACACAGGGACACAGAGACACAGGGACACAGAGACACAGAGAGAGACACAGAGACACAGGGACACAGAGACACAGAGAGAGACACAGAGACACAGGGACACAGAGACACAGAGACACAGGGACACAGGGACACAGAGACACAGAGACACAGAGACAGAGACACAGAGACACAGGGACACAGAGACACAGAGAGAGACACAGGGACACAGAGACACAGAGACACAGAGAGAGACACAGAGACACAGGGACACAGACACAGGGACACAGAGACACAGAGAGAGACACAGAGACACAGGGACACAGAGACACAGGGACACAGAGACACAGAGACACAGGGACACAGGGACACAGAGACACAGGGACACAGGGACACAGAGACACAGAGACACAGGGACACAGAGAGAGACACAGGGACACAGAGACACAGAGACACAGGGACACAGGGACACAGAGACACAGGGACACAGAGACACAGGGACACAGAGACACAGAGAGAGACACAGAGACACAGGGACACAGGGACACAGAGACACAGAGACACAGGGACACAGGGACACAGAGACACAGGGACACAGGGACACAGAGACACAGGGACACAGGGACACAGAGACACAGGGACACAGGGACACAGAGACACAGAGACACAGGGACACAGAGAGAGACACAGGGACACAGAGACACAGAGACACAGGGACACAGGGACACAGAGACACAGGGACACAGAGACACAGAGAGAGACACAGAGACACAGGGACACAGGGACACAGAGACACAGAGAGAGACACAGAGACACAGGGACACAGAGACACAGAGACACAGAGACACAGGGACACAGAGACACAGGGACACAGAGACACAGGGACACAGAGACACAGAGAGAGACACAGAGACAGAGACACAGAGACATAGAGAGAGAGACACATTGACACAGAGACACAGAGACAGAGACACAGAGACACAGAGACACAGGGACACAGGGACACAGGGACACAGAGACACAGGGACACAGAGAGAGACACAGAGACACAGGGACACAGAGACACAGAGACACAGAGACACAGGGACACAGAGACACAGGGACACAGAGACACAGTGAGAGACACAGAGACACAGAGACACAGAGACACAGGGACACAGAGACACAGGGACACAGAGACACAGAGAGAGACACAGAGACACAGGGACACAGAGACACAGAGACACAGGGACACAGAGACACAGGGACACAGAGACACAGAGAGAGACACAGAGACACAGGGACACAGAGACACAGGGACACAGAGACACAGAGAGAGACACAGAGACACAGGGACACAGAGACACAGGGACACAGAGACACAGAGACACAGAGACAGAGACACAGAGACACAGGGACACAGAGACACAGAGAGAGACACAGGGACACAGAGACACAGAGACACAGGGACACAGAGACACAGAGACACAGAGAGAGACACAGGGACACAGACACAGGGACACAGGGACACAGAGACACAGAGACACAGGGACACAGGGACACAGAGACACAGGGACACAGGGACACAGAGACACAGGGACACAGGGACACAGAGACACAGGGACACAGGGACACAGAGACACAGAGACACAGGGACACAGAGAGAGACACAGGGACACAGAGACACAGAGACACAGGGACACAGGGACACAGAGACACAGGGACACAGAGACACAGAGAGAGACACAGAGACACAGGGACACAGAGACACAGAGAGAGACACAGAGACACAGGGACACAGAGACACAGAGACACAGAGACACAGGGACACAGAGACACAGGGACACAGGGACACAGAGACACAGGGACACAGGGACACAGAGACACAGAGAGAGACACAGAGACAGAGACACAGAGACATAGAGAGAGAGACACATTGACACAGAGACACAGAGACAGAGACACAGAGACACAGAGACACAGGGACACAGGGACACAGGGACACAGAGACACAGGGACACAGAGAGAGACACAGAGACACAGGGACACAGAGACACAGAGACACATAGACACAGAGACACAGGGACACAGAGACACAGGGACACAGAGACACAGGGACACAGAGACACAGTGAGAGACACAGAGACACAGAGACACAGAGACACAGGGACACAGAGACACAGGGACACAGAGACACAGAGAGAGACAGAGACACAGGGACACAGAGACACAGAGACACAGGGACACAGAGACACAGGGACACAGAGACACAGAGAGAGACACAGAGACACAGGGACACAGAGACACAGAGACACAGGGACACAGGGACACAGAGACACAGAGACAGAGACACAGAGACACAGGGACACAGAGACACAGGGACACAGAGACACAGAGAGAGACACAGGGACACAGAGACACAGAGACACAGAGAGAGACACAGAGACACAGGGACACAGACACAGGGACACAGGGACACAGAGACACAGAGAGAGACACAGAGACACAGGGACACAGAGACACAGAGACACAGGGACACAGGGACACAGAGACACAGGGACACAGGGACACAGGGACACAGAGACACAGAGACACAGGGACACAGAGACACAGGGACACAGGGACACAGAGACACAGAGACACAGGGACACAGAGAGAGACACAGGGACACAGAGACACAGAGACACAGGGACACAGAGACACAGAGACACAGGGACACAGAGACACAGGGACACAGAGACACAGAGACACAGGGACACAGAGACACAGAGACACAGGGACACAGAGACACAGAGACACAGAGAGAGACACAGACACAGAGACACAGGGACACAGAGACACAGGGACACAGAGACACAGAGAGAGACACAGGGACACAGAGACACAGAGAGAGACACAGAGACACAGGGACAAATGTCAGTGGAGCAGAGGAGGTGTCTGGGGAGAGGGAGAGCTCACACTGGTCCTACTGTTAACAGCTGTAAGTACTGTAGTAAAGCAAGTACTAGAAGTACTGCAGTACTTCTGACCTGTCTGTGTAGAGCACTAGAACTAAAGTACAGCAGTAGAAGTAGTAGTAATAGCAGTAGTATTAGTAGTAGTAGTAGTAGTAGTAGTAGTAGTACTCGTACTCTTAGCCTCTCTGACCTGTCTTGGCTGTGGAGCAGTTCTCTGGGCAGCTCGACTCTAAAGTGACTCACTCCGGTTCTTCTCAGTTCCTTCTGGAGGTTCTGGTCCAGGAGCCTGGAGCAAACAGAACCCAAAGCTCCTTCAGAACCTTCCTGCAGCCGAGGGCCCCCCAGCATCAGGAACGCACTGCTGTAGGGGGCGCTATAGCAGCACAGCACGGCCCACAGGAGCAGCAGAAGAGGCCCCATGCCAGACCAGAGCCGGGGCTTGAACTGGACTGAAACTGGACCCAAACTGGACTGAAACTGGACTGAAACTGGACTCAAACTGGACCCAAACTGGACTGAAACTGGACCCAAACTGGACTGAAACTGGACTCAAACTGGACTCAAACTGGACCCAAACTGGACTGAAACTGGACCCAAACTGGACCGAAACTGGACTCAAACTGGACTCAAACTGGACCCAAACTGGACTGAAACTGGACTGAAACTGGACCCAAACTGGACTCAAACTGGACTCAAACTGGACTCAAACTGGACCCAAACTGGACTGAAACTGGACTCAAACTGGACCTAAACTGGACTGAAACTGGACTCAAACTGGACTGAAACTGGACTGAAACTGGACTCAAACTGGACCCAAACTGGACTGAAACTGGACTGAAACTGGACTCAAACTGGACTGAAACTGGACTGAAACTGGACTGAAACTGGACCCAAACTGGACTGAAACTGGACTGAAACTGGACCCAAACTGGACTTGGACTAAAAGAGACTAAAACTGAACCAGAGATTTAAAAAAAAAAAAAAAAAAAAAAAGGAAAAAGCAGGACTAAGCTAAGTAATTAACTAATCCAGGTCTGAATCAGGTCTAACCCAGGACCCAGACTACTGTAGGACTCAGGCAGGTCTAGACCAGGACTGGACCTGGTCTGGCGCTGACCTGGAGGTGCGGTGGTTTTATAGAGTCCAGAGAAACACAGACTCTGGACTCGCTCATTAGTGGAGATGAATATTTGACATTAGTGACAATAAAAACGCTCACGAGGAGAACCAAGTCCATAAACACAGATTAGAGCTGTTTATGAGTGACTGGAGTTTCTCCAGGGCATCAGGTGCAAAGTTTAAAATGAAAATCGTTTTATCAGATCGGCTCATGAGGACAGAGCCACAAACACTTCACTTCATTTGTGTTGGAGCCTAAACCCACTTTCCTAATTCCTCTAATATTTTCATGACTGAGATCATTATTCCTATTTTGTTTGATTTAATATTCAAAATGCAGGATTTTGGTGATTTTTGTCATTTCGGTGATTCTTTATGGTTAACAGGATTTTTTGGTGATAATTTGCTTAACCCTGGTGCCTTGTTAAGGAAAATTTGTGTATCTGAAGGTACATTTATCGTGATAAACTTTGGCTGTGGTTGTTCGATTGCCATGAAAATTCACACAGACGTGTGTTTTTACAGGTTTTTAGACATATGTGATTTTCATCCCGATCGGATCAATTTTGGTGACGGGAGAAGTTTTGTAAACACTGAGCGTGTTCGGAAAATTTTTGTATCCATTGACTTCCATTATAGAGCCAACAAGGCCCGATAAGACTCCTTCTTCAGCCTGACGGCATCCCTTATTTCCGGGTCCACCACCGGGTTCGGGGATTGCTGCCGCGACAGACACCACTGACCTTACGACCACAGCTACAAGTGGCCGCATCGACAATAGAGGCCGAGAACAAAGCCCACTCGGATTCCATGTCCCCAGCCTCCCCCGGAATCTGGGAGAAGCTCTCCCGGAGGTGTGAGTTGAAGGTCCCCCTGACAGAGGGCTCGGCCAGACGTTCCCAACAGACCTTCACTATACGCCTGGGCCTGCCAGGTCTTTCTGGCTTCCTCCTCTGCCCGCGGACCCAACTCACAACCAGGTGGTGTTCGGTTGACAGCTCTGCCCCTCTCTTCACCCGAGTGTCCAAGACACGCGGCCGGAGGTCAGATGACACGACAACAAAGTCGATCATCGACCTCCGGCCTAGGGTGTCCTGGTGCCACGTGCACTGATGGACACCCTTGTGCTTGAATATGGTGTTCGTTATGGACAAACCGTGACTACCACAGAAGTCCAATAACAGAACACCGCTCAGGTTCAGATCAGGGAGGCTGTTCCTCCCAATCACCCCTCTCCAGGTGTCACTGTTGTTGCCCACGTGGGCGTTGAAGTCCCCCAGTAGAACGATGGAGTCCCCGGTCGGTGCACTGTCCAGTACCCCTCCCAGAGACTCCAAGAAGGCCGGGTACTCTGCACTGCTGTTCGGCCCGTAGGCCGACACAACAGTGAGAGACCTGTCCCCGAACCGAAGGCTCAAGGACGCGACCCCCTCGTTCATCGGGGTGAACTCCAACACACAGCGGCTGAGCTGTGGGGCAATGAGCAGGGCCACACCTGCCCACCGCCGCTCCTCGCCGACAACGCCAGAGAAATGGAGAGTCCAGCCCTCCTCAAGGAGTTGGGTTCCAGAGCTCAAGCTGTGCGCGGAGGTGAGGCCGACTATATCTAGTCGGTAACGCTCGACCTCCCGCACGAGCTCGGGCTCCTTCCCCCCCAGCGAGGTGACATTCCATGTCCCCAGAGCTGGTCTCCATGTCCGGAGATCCAGTCGTCAAGGCCCCCGCCTTCGACTGGCGCTCAAATCTCCCTGCACTGGCCCCTTATGGATCCTCCTGCGGGTGGTGGGTCCACGGGAGGACGACCCCACGTCGCCCCTTCAGGCTGTGCCCGGCCGGGCCCCATGGGGCAAGGCCCGGCCACCAGACGCTCGCTGTTGAGCTCCCACCCCAGGCCTGGCTCCAGGGTGGGGCCCCAGTAACGCCAATCCGGGCGACGTAACTGGCCTTGTTGTAACACTTATCATAAGAGCTTCTGAACCGCTCTTAGTCTGACCCGTTCCCCAGGACCTGTTTGCCTTGGGTGACCCGACCAGGGGCATGAAGCCCCCGACAGCATTGCTCCCGAGATCATTCGGGCACTCAAACCCCTCCACCATGTTAAGGTGGCTGTTCAAGGAGGAGATTTGAACAATTTGTGCGAGGAAAACCAGATGATAATAGAGAAAGTCACCAGAATGGATTGGATGTGTTGGTAGTGAAGATCTCTTGTGGAGAGTTTCTGTGGTTATTCAAATCTGAAGTCCTCTGTCCCTGTGTTAAAACAGCCCATTTCTAAACAAAGAAATAAACAAACATCTTGGGTTCCTGGAAAATGACAAGAAAATGTCCCAAAAACATGAAGATAAATATTCAAGCTTCAAATGTTTTAACCACATTATGAAGATTTGCACAGTCTGATATTGTGTAACAGAGGGAAGCAAACATGCCTTTTGTGAAAAGGATGAGGAAAAAATTAGAACTTTGGAAATTCCCTGAAAAAAATTAAGATTTCAGGCCACAGGGACAAGAAATTGTAGAAACTAAGTTAAATTTGTGATGAAATGTGCAGTTTGGACTATGGGCCACATGTTCAGTCCAAAATGACCTGGTCTGGGGGTGTGGGAGAAGTTTATGGGGCACAGGAAAAATATGTGAAAATGAAAATGAACTGTTCATCAGAAGATCCAGGAAATATATTCATTTAGTGCAATTTTGAAAATGTCTCTAATTTCACAAACTTTGAGACTGTTGCAGCTAGAAAATGTGCATTAAAAGAAAAAAAAAGTTTTGTTTTTTTTTCTCCATAAGTCTAAAGGAGAAATCAGCATGGGAAAAACCTTTTTGTTTAAAATGACAGTAAACCAAAACAAAAATTGGAACAATTGTCCCAGTGATTGTTCATAGACGAGGAGGACACAAGGACATCAGGAAAAGTCACAGTTTTTTCATTTATGGAGTTACAGTATTTCCCAATATAAAAATAATAGAGAGATGGATTTAAGGGCTCATGGAAAATGTGGTAATTTAGTGAAAAAAATCAAAAATTCTTCCATTTTACAGAATTGTATGTACTTTTCAACAGAGAAACATAAAATAAAAGGCAAAAACATTTTTAGCCTTTTAATAAAAGGAGGTTGTCAAAATGGGCATTTTATAATGGGATTCTATGGAGCTCAACGCAACAAACTTTAATCAAAAACAAAACAAAAAATGCCCCAAAGTGAATCTCACGGATCCTCCACACGGAGCGGCGACTCACACCAACAAAAGGTCAAAGGTCACATTTTTATACAGCGCGTTTCCACCTTTAAGGCTCAAAACACTTTACAACAAGTGGATCTGACCTGTTTTTTTTAGTAGGATTTGAACCGCCAACCTCCGGATCAGTGGACACACTTTACCACCTGAGTAGTTTATATAAAAATATGTGTGTAGAATCCCTCAGTCGTCCAGGTAGAATCCATAGCAAAGGGAGAAATTTAAGAACAACTACGAGCCAACCATCGTTGGACTGGTAAAGCTGGAAAAGGACAAAAAGGTTAGCAGAGAAGAGGAATCATTTACGCTTTAACCTGAGATGTCGACAGAACCAACTTATTCCCAAGGCTTTACAGAAGAAATCACCGGAACCAGGGCGTAGGGCAGCCAGGTTAACCCAGCGTTACCTGAGAGGGATGCTCAGCCTTAGAATCAGCCATCTCAGTTATGACATTGAAAACTTAAAATTTGAAATAGACAATTTATTAAACAGGATAACAGTGCTAGTCCCAAAAGAAATGTTTCAAAGGATTAACGACTTCATAGCCACGGGACAGTTGAGACAACACAACAAAACCAAAGAACGGCACATAAGGAAGTTTACACAACTGCAAAATCACCATCAAACTAACCCGAAGGATCTGAGTAACATAAGGAAGGAGGATAAACCTAGCCAAGCATTGCACAAAGAACGCTGGGTGAAAACTCTTTCCAACCGGGTGCTCACTCAGGCAGAAAAAGAAGTACTTTCCAAAGGACTGAATTTTTCTGTGACTCCTAACCGCATCCCCACGGTGGATTACATCACAGCAGCAGAAACTGCCATCAGGAACAACAAGCTCACGGAGACAGAAGCTGGAGACCTTAGACTGAAATTAACAGCTGCACTGAGCAATGCCAAACCTCCACCCTCCAATGTAACACCGGAGGAAAGGAAGGCCATCGCTGCTCTGGAGAAGGACCACAGCATCAACATCCTCCCAGCTGACAAAGGGAGATGCACTGTGATCCTGAACTCAGCTGATTATGAGGCTAAGGTTAACAGCCGACTCAGTGACACCACAACCTACGAATTACTAAAACGGGACTCCACCAATGTGTACAAAAAGAAGATCATTGAATACCTGCAGAAGATGGAGGAGGAAGAAGTCATTGATCGACAGCTATATTACAGACTGTACCCTGGTGACGCCATCCCTGGCATCTATGGCCTCCCAAAGATCCACAAACAAGGAGTACCACTCAGACCCATTGTATGCAGCACAGACTCCATCACATACAATGTGGCCAAACACCTAAAAACCATCTTGGCTCCTCTGGTGGGAACACGGAGCATCACATTGAGAAGACAGCTGAATTTGTGAACAAAATCAAGCATCTCCAGTTTGACCGGGATGAGACTATGGTTTCCTTTGATGTGACCTCTCTTTTCACTTGTATCCTACATCGGTAGCGGTGGAGGCAGCAAGGAGGAGACTACTGGAGGATACCAAGCTAGAAGAGAGAACCAAACTTTCACCCGACCAAATCTGCCAACTGCTGGAAATTTGTTTAAGTACCACCTATTTCCAGTTCAGAGGAAACTTCTACAGGCAAATCCACGGCTGTGCCATGGGCTCACCGGTCTCCCCGATCATTGCAAACTTATACATGGAACAATTTGAACAGAGCCCTGGCCTCATATCCAGGCACTCCACCCACACACTGGTATCGTTATGTTGATGATAATTTCTCAAAAATCAAAATTCAAGATTTGGAACCTTTTACTGCAAATATCAATTCTGTAGATCCGAACATCAAATTCACACGTGAAGATGCCAAGGACAACACATTGGCCTTCTTAGATTGTGCAGTAACGATAAGAGAAGACCGGCGACTCCAGGTAGAGGTCTTCAGGAAGCCCACACACACCGACCAATATCTGCTTTTTGATTCACACCACCCACTTCAGCACAAACTGGGAGTCATTCGGACATTACAACATAGAGCCCAAGTGGTTCCTACAAGCGCAGAGGGAAAGGAGAAAGAAGAACAACACGTGGAGAAAGCACTCTCCGTTTGTGGATATCCTAAATGGGCTTTCAATAAAACGAAGAGAGCAAAGAAACATGACAACAGAGAACCAGAGCCCAGAAGAAAGGGTGTAACTATTCCTTACCTGGCTGGAGTTTCCGAAAAACTACAGAGGATCTTCAGACAACATGAAATCCCAGTCTATTTCAAACCCACAAACACTTTAAGACAAAAACTGGTCCATCCTAAGGACAAAACTCCGAGCCACAAACAAAGCAATGTGGTCTACTCCATTCAGTGTAGTGAAGACTGCAGGGGGCGCTACACTGGAGAAACAAAACAGCCACTTCACAAAAGGATGTATCAACACAGACGGGAAAACCAGGGTGGGCCGCAATCTGCCGTACATCTCCACCTAAAAGGACCTCAGTCTGCCGTACATCTCCACCTAAAAGGACCTCAGTCTGCCGTACATCTCCACCTAAAAGCCACAGGCCACTCCTTTGAGGACAGTGAGGTCCAGATCTTGGCCAGAGAAAAGAACTGGTTTGAGAGGAGGAGTTAAAGAGGCTATTTTTGTCAAGAAAGAGAATCCTTCCTTGAACAGAAATGGAGGTCTCAGACATCATTTGTCTCCATCTATAACTCTATCCTCAAACCTAAATCAAAACAAACTGGGAAAACAATGGGACTAGCCAGGACATGTCCAGAGGTGTGAAAACACCATCATGGCCCTGAATGGTTCTGCTAACTACTCCCCCACTCCCACTCCATATTGAATAGACTCACATGACTAACAGAAACTGTAAACAAATATGTGTGTCTCAGAGTAATTTCATTATAGTTAGCGCCCCCTTCAGGCAGATATAAAGCAGTGTCCACCAGCATCTGACCAGAACTGAAGAAGCAGCTTGGATGAGAAACGTATTCGACCAAATAAACTCTGTCCAATTGACAAATTAAATTTCTCCCTTTGCTATAAAAATATGTGTTATTATTGAATCATTGCAAATAATTTGAATTTGCTGTACGTCAAATTGATTTTCTCAGAAACAAAAAATGGCCCAAAGTCCAAACTGAAAGGCCCAGAGTAAAAAAAGAGTTTAAAAACGCCTTTAATGGAATTATCACATTATTTGTTTTTTTCAGTGGCAGTAGGTGGTGAAAAACTGACACTTAAGGGGTTAATAAATGATGGTAATTTATAATAATAATAATAATAATAATAATAATAATATGAATATGAATATGAATATGAATATATGATGATTTCATGGCAGTTTAAAAAACAAAATGAACTCACAGTGAACACACATTTTGAACAAGGCACCGGGTTAAAAATGTAAGAAATGATGAATTTACATTTTTCTTTCAATGAATTTTTGCTGATGTGAAAATAAGTTTACCTGAGTTCTGTTTATTTTGTTATTTTGGATCTTTGTCTCCTGATGTAAGACGAGCACAGGTGCATCATGGGAGTGTGACGTGTGTCTCCACCTGAACCTCAGGACACAACAAACACACAACAACAACAACACAACAACAACACAACAACACAACAAACACACAACAACAACAACAACAACACAACAACACAACAAACACACATCAACAACAACACAACAACAACACAACAACACAACAAACACACAACAACAACAACAACAACAACACAACAACACAACAAACACACATCAACAACAACACAACAACAACACAACAAACACACATCAACAACACAACAACACAACAACAACACAACAAACACACATCAACAACACAACAACACAACAAACACACTCTCCACCTGAATTCTCAGGACACAGTTTGGATTTAAACTCGGACTCTGTGGATTTAATTTTAAAATGTAAAACAAGAAACACAAAGCGTCTGTGGCTTTAGACTTTAGACTTTAATTGTTCCCAAAGGGAAATTTATTTTCACGCACACAGAGTCTGACACACAACAACAACAACAACAACAACAACAACAACAACAACAATACAACAAACACACACATCACAACAGACATTACAGCTCACTCACCTGGTGTTCAGAAATGTGACAACCGAAGGGATCAGGCTCCTGCCACAGCGGGTCCTCCTGCACCTGTCCTCCATCAGGGTCCTCCTGCACCTGTCCTGCATCAGGGTCCTCCTGCACCTGTCCTGCGTCAGGGTGCTCCTGCAGACGTTCACCTTTGAACCTCAGGCCGACTCCGTGTGTCGTGAAACAGCGAAGAAACTGAGATTCTGTGGCTCGTGTTTTCATGAAAATGTTCCACAGTTTTGGTGATTTTGTTTTATTTATAGTTACATTTATTTTATAATTTTATTTTCTTTGTTGGTTTAATTTGTTGAATCTCAACAAATTAAAGTTCTAGTTGTAGTTCTTGTAAAACTCAAATGAAGATCTGGTGATGGTCAAACATGTTCCTCATGTAAAGTTACACTGTGACTTTAACTGATCCTTTTATGGACACGTCTTTGCAAAATAATGGGAACTGTGCAATGAACAGAGTGTGCAATATTTTATTTGTTGTTTTTATTGTTGCGACCCCAGCCCTTTGGGACAACGGATGGAAATGAGCCTCAGGCTTCAGTCCGGTGTGTTTATGTTCGTGTTGTGTCGTGTTTGTCCGTCGACTCTGTCCATGTCGAATAAATAAAAATCATAACCGGCTACAAAACTCTGACAGTGTTGAAAAATCATCAGTGGCATTTTAGACCAAAACAAAATCTGAGACTAAAGCTGCTCCCCTCACAGCCCCGCCCCCTGCACTGAGCCCCGCCCCCTGCACTGAGCCCCGCCCTTAAATAAAACATTGTCTTAAACATTAGTACCACAGGGATGCGGGAGGGTGGGAGGGCATCTGGAGTTGTTTTCTTTCTCTTTAATGAGGCTGTTGGGACCCGACCGTCTGACCACAAACATCGGGTCCCCAAAGACTTGTTAAGTCCAAAACAGTTTCATCATCTTCAAAATCAGACGACTTAAATACTGCTACAACAACTACTACTCCTACTACAACTGTTACTACTACTACTACTACTGCTGCTGCTGCTACTACTACTACTACTACTACTACTACTGCTACTGTGTTGAAGGGTTTTGAGATTTGATCTGTGAAGGTCTGGACCCAAAAGCAACAACGTATATTCATTTTAATTTGTCAGGTTTTAGTCCTGTCTTAGTCCTGGTCCTGGTCCAGTCCTGTTTTAGTCCTGGTCTAGTCCTGTTTTAGTCCTGTTTTAGTCCTGGTCCTGGTCCAGTCCTGTTTTAGTCCTGGTCTAGTCCTGTTTTAGTCCTGTTTTAGTCCTGGTCCTGGTCCAGTCCTGTTTTAGTCCTGGTCCTGGTCCAGTCCTGTTTTAGTCCTGGTCTAGTCCTGTTTTAGTCCTGGTCCTGGTCCAGTCCTGGTCCAGTCCTGTCTCAGTCCTGGTCCTGGTCCTGGTCCAGTCCTGCCTCAGTCTTGGTCCTGGTCCTGGTCCAGTCCTGCCTCAGTCTTGGTCCTGGTCCTGGTCCAGTCCTGTCTCAGTCCTGGTCCTGGTCCTGGTCCAGTCCTGTCTCAGTCCCGGTCCTGGTCCTGGTCCAGTCCTGTCTCAGTCCTGGTCCTGGTCCAGTCCTGCCTCAGTCCTGATCCTGGTCCAGTCCTGGTCCAGGTCCAGTCCTGTCTCAGTCCTGGTCCAGTCCTGTCTCAGTCCTGGTCCTGGTCCTGGTCCAGTCCTGTCTCAGTCCTGGTCCTGGTCCTGGTCCAGTCCTGTCTCAGTCCTGGTCCTGGTCCTGGTCCAGTCCTGTCTCAGTGTCAGAACGCCTCGTTCTTCCCGGACTTGTCTCTGTCCGGTTTTTCCTTCTCTCCGCAGCAGAGGGCGCTGCTGTTCGCGGTCACGCTGCTGTGGTACGCCGTGATTCTCGTGGGGAATTTCACCATCATCTTCATCGTGGTTCTGGACAAGTCCATGCACGAGCCCATGTACATCTTCCTGTGCAACCTATGCGTGAACGCGCTTTACGGCACGCTGGGTTTTTACCCAAAGTTCCTCGCGGACCTGGTGCGCCTCGTGCCCGTGTCGTACAGCGCGTGCATGCTCCAGGGCTTCGTCATCCACTCGTCCACGTGCGGGGACTTCTCCATCCTCACGCTCATGGCGTACGACCGCTACGTGGCCATCTGCCGCCCGCTGTTCTATCACGTGATCATGACGAGGACGCGCGTGTGGCTGCTCGTGCTCGTGTCGTGGCTCGTGCCGCTGACCGCGATGTTCATGAACACGGCCACGCTGCTCGGGCGCAAACTCTGCGGCTCCAGAATCAACCGCATCTACTGCGTCAACTGGATGGTCACGTCCCTGACGTGCGCGCCCCCGCCGGCGAACGTGGCCGTGTCCTACTTCAACATGCTCTTTTACTTCGCGCACTTCGTGTTCGTGCTGTACTCGTACCTGTACCTCGTGCGCACCTGTGTGACGAGCCGGGAGAGCACGCGCCGCTTCCTGCACACGTGCGTGCCTCACCTGGTGTCTCTGTGCACGTTCTCGTGCTCCGTGCTCCTGGACCTCCTGTACATGCGCTTCGGCTCCGCGGACCTCCCGCAGCAGCTCTCCAACTTCTTCTCCATAGAGTTCCTCCTGGTTCCTCCCGTGGTCAACCCGCTCATCTACGGCCTGAAGCTCTCCAAGATCCGGCGCAAAGTGCTCGGCCTGGTCCGGAGAAAGGACGCGAGGGCCGCGGGGAGCTGCGACGACTAAGCGGAGGCCCGGAGGCCCGGAGGCTCGAGGCCTGGAGGCCCGGAGGCCCGGAGGCTCGAGGCCTGGAGGCCTTGAGGCCCGGACGTGCAGATGATGTTTAAATGAAAGTGCTGCCTTCAGGTGTTCAGGTGTTCAGGTCTTTAGGTCTTCAGGTCTTCTTTCTTCTTTCTTCTTTCTTCTTTCTTCTGACTCTCCAGGGGCCGATGTCTGTGACTTTTGACACGAGCGATGGAAACGTCTGTGCGTAAAATGGTCATGACGCACAGACGTTTCGTGATTCACGTACGAGTCACTGATGACGTTCAAATGTGGTGCTGTAAATATGAATCTTTCTTCTAAAATCTTAATGTAAAGAAAAAACAAAAGCTGGTGTTTTTTTGTTTTTTGGAGAGGTGTGGACCACAGGCTGGATGAAGCACATTTACATCCAGTCCGTGGTTTGGACACGAGTGAAATCACCTGAAAACACGGAGGATAAAACACGTGACACGTGTTTCCAGTGCTGCAACACAAAGTATAGAAAACAGAAAATCAAACCAACCATCTAACCACGAGAACTTTAGACAAGAACATTAGAAGAAGAACATTAGAAGATTATGTCCTGTCCAAATAAAAATAAAATTCAAACTGATAAAAACAGACGGAGCGCGTCTGTGGAGCTGTGGGTTTAACAGAATCACGTTTGATATTTAATAAAGAGTCTGAAGAAACAAACGACCAAACGGAAGCATGAGCCCGAGTGAGCTTCAGTCCTGCTTCAGTCCTGCTTCAGTCCTGGTTTAGTCCCTGGTTTAGTCCTGGTTTAGTCCTGGTTTAGTCCTGCTTCAGTCCTGGTTTAGTCCTGGTTTAGTCCTGGTTTAGTCCGGGTAATGGGGACAAATGTGAATTATTCTGTGTGTTTATGGCAAATCATTTGAGTTTTTAATAATACAGTTTTTATTATTAAAATATTACGTAAAACCATTGCAGATGTTCAGATTTATTTTTTCTCAGATCAAGAACAAGAACACAAAGTTTTTATTCATTAAAAGGTGATTAAATAATGAACTAAAACATTTAAGATTTGAGCGTCTCAAACGACACAAACGCTTTAAAACAGTGTGTCCAAAATGTCCTGAGGGACATTTGAGGCGGACACGAGGACACAGATTGTACAAATAAATCTTCTTCTTCTTCTTCTTCTTCTTCTTCTTCAAACTCGTGCCTGAGGTTTGACGGGACTTTTCTGTAAATTTTCTGCTGGACCCGGGGCCAGAGTTTGGACCCCAGATTTAAACTTTTCTAACGGAATAAATCCTCAATAAATAAAATAAATAAGACGTGTGTGTGTGCGTGTGTGCGTGTGTGCGTGTGTGCGCGTGCGTGCGTGTGTGCGTGTGTGTGTGTGTGTGTGCGTGTGTGGGTGTGTGCGCGTGTGTGCGTGTGTGTGTGTGTGTGTGTGTGTGTGTGTGTGTGCGCGTGTGTGCGTGTGTGTGTGTGTGCGCGCGTGTGTGCGTGTGTGTGTGTGTGTGCGCGTGTGTGCGTGTGTGTGTGTGTGTGTGTGTGTGTGTGTGTGGGTGTGTGTGTGGGTGTGCGTGTGTACGTGTGTGTGTGTGTGTGTGTGGGTGGGTGTGGGTGTGTGTGTGTGTGTGTGCGTGTGCGTGTGTGTGGGTGTGTGTGCGTGTGTGCGTGTGTGGGTGTGTGTGTGTGGGTGTGTGTGTGTGGGTGTGTGTGTGTGTGTGCGCGCGTGTGTGCGTGTGCGCGTGTGTGCGTGTGCGTGTGCGTGTGTGTTTGTGGAGCAGCTGATGAGTCGCAAACACTCGAGTCTTTAAAAGATTCGTTCAAACAAAAGCGTCGTTTACGCAGTGACGTCACGCTCATGTTTATTTAACGAGCTGAGAACGCGCGCACGTGCTCAGTGTTTTCTGTTCAACTTTGGGTCATTTTACTGCGCGTGCACATCAACACGTGTGAAGGTGGTTTTTAAAAGTCCTGGTCCGGTCCTGGTCCGGTCCTGGTCCGGTCCTGGTCCGGGCTCTGCTTTGGCCCAGACGGAGCTCTTCAGTCCCATTTGATCCATGAGAGTCGAGCTGTCAGATCTGTGAAGAGAGGGAGGAGAGGAGAGGAGGAGAGGAGGAGAGGAGGAGAGGAGAGGAGGAGGAGGAGGAGAGGAGGAGAGGAGGAGACAGGAGGAGAGGAGGAGAGGAGGAGAGGAGAGGAGGAGAGAGGAGGAGAGGAGGAGAGGAGGAGAGGAGAGGAGAGAGGAGAGAGGAGGAGAGGAGAAGAGGAGGAGAGGAGGAGAGGAGGAGAGAGGAGGAGAGGAGGAGAGGAGGAGAGGAGGAGAGGAGGAGAGAGGAGGAGAGGAGGAGAGGAGAGGAGGAGAGGAGAGGAGGAGAGGAGAGGAGAGAGGAGAGAGGAGGAGAAGGAGAGGAGGAGGAGAGAGGAGAGGAGGAGAGGAGAGGGAGGAGAGGAGAGGGAGGAGAGGAGGAGAGGAGGAGAGGAGAGGAGGAGAGGAGAGGAGGAGAGGAGGAGAGGAGGAGAGGAGAGAGGAGGAGAGGAGGAGAGGAGGAGAGAGGAGAGGAGGAGAGGAGGAGAGGAGAGGAGGAGAGGAGAGGAGGAGAGGAGAGGAGAGAGGAGAGAGGAGGAGAAGGAGAGGAGGAGGAGAGAGGAGAGGAGGAGAGGAGAGGGAGGAGAGGAGAGGGAGGAGAGGAGGAGAGGAGGAGAGGAGAGGAGGAGAGGAGAGGAGGAGAGGAGGAGAGGAGGAGAGGAGAGAGGAGGAGAGGAGGAGAGGAGGAGAGAGGAGAGGAGGAGAGGAGAGAGGAGGAGAGAGGAGAGGAGGAGAGAGGAGAGGAGGAGAGGAGAGGAGGAGAGAGGAGAGGAGGAGAGGAGGAGAGAGGAGAGGAGAGAGGAGGAGAAGGAGAGGAGGAGAGAGGAGGAGAAGGAGAGGAGGAGAGAGGAGAGGAGGAGAGAGGAGGAGAGAGGAGAGGAGGAGAGAGGAGGAGAGGAGAGGAGGAGAGAGGAGGAGAGGAGGAGAGGAGAGAGGAGAGGAGGAGAGAGGAGGAGAGGAGGAGAGAGGAGAGGAGGAGAGGAGGAGAAGAGGAGGAGAGGAGGAGAGGAGAGGAGAGGAGGAGAGGAGGAGAGGAGAGGAGGAGAGAGGAGAGGAGGAGAGGAGGAGAGAGGAGAGGAGGAGAGGAGGAGAGAGGAGAGAGGAGAGGAGGAGAGGAGGAGAGGAGGAGAGAGGAGAGGAGGAGAGGAGGAGAGAGGAGAGGAGGAGAGGAGGAGAGGAGGAGAGAGGAGAGGAGAGAGGAGGAGAAGGAGAGGAGGAGAGAGGAGAGGAGGAGAGGAGGAGAGAGGAGAGGAGGAGAGAGGAGGGAGGAGAGGAGAGAGGAGAGGAGAGAAGAGAGGGAGGAGAGGAGAGAGGAGAGAGGAGAGAGGAGAGGGAGGAGAGGAGAGAAGAGAGGGAGGAGAGGAGAGAGGAGAGAGGAGAGGAGAGAGGAGAGGGAGGAGAGGAGAGAAGAGAGGGAGGAGAGGAGAGAGGAGAGAGGAGAGGAGAGAGGAGGGAGGAGAGGAGAGAAGGGGAGAGGAGAGGAGGAGAGGAGGGAGGAGAGGGAGGAGAGGAGAGAAGAGAGGGAGGAGAGGAGAGAGGAGAGAGGAGAGGAGAGAGGAGAGGGAGGAGAGGAGAGAAGAGAGGGAGGAGAGGAGAGAGGAGAGAGGAGAGAGGAGAGAGGAGAGAGGAGAGGAGAGAGGAGAGAGGAGAGGAGAGAGGAGAGGGAGGAGAGGAGAGAAGAGAGGGAGGAGAGGAGAGAGGAGAGGGAGGAGAGGAGAGAAGAGAGGGAGGAGAGGAGAGGAGAGGGAGAGAGGAGAGAAGAGAGGGAGGAGAGGAGAGAGGAGAGAGGAGAGGAGAGGAGAGGGAGGAGAGGAGAGAAGAGAGGGAGGAGAGGAGAGAGGAGAGAGGAGAGAGGAGAGAGGAGAGAGGAGAGAGGAGAGGAGAGAGGAGAGGAGAGAGGAGAGGGAGGAGAGGAGAGAAGAGAGGGAGGAGAGGAGAGAGGAGAGGGAGGAGAGGAGAGAAGAGAGGGAGGAGAGGAGAGGGAGGAGAGGAGAGAAGAGAGGGAGGAGAGAAGAGAGGGAGGAGAGGAGAGGGAGGAGAGGAGAGAAGAGAGGGAGGAGAGGAGAGAGGAGAGAGGAGAGAGGAGAGGAGAGGAGAGGAGAGGAGAGGAGAGAAGAGAGGGAGGAGAGGAGAGAGGAGAGGGAGGAGAGGAGAGAAGAGAGGGAGGAGAGGAGAGGGAGGAGAGGAGAGAAGAGAGGGAGGAGAGAAGAGAGGAGAGAGGAGAGAGGAGAGGAGAGAGGAGAGGGAGGAGAGGAGAGAAGAGAGGGAGGAGAGGAGAGAGGAGAGGGAGGAGAGGAGAGAAGAGAGGGAGGAGAGGAGAGAAGAGAGGGAGGAGAGGAGAGAGGAGAGGGAGGAGAGAGGAGAGAAGAGAGGGAGGAGAGGAGAGGGAGGAGAGGAGAGAAGAGAGGGAGGAGAGAAGAGAGGGAGGAGAGGAGAGGGAGGAGAGGAGAGAAGAGAGGGAGGAGAGGAGAGAGGAGAGAGGAGAGAGGAGAGAGGAGAGAGGAGAGAGGAGAGAGGAGAGGAGAGGAGAGAAGAGAGGGAGGAGAGGAGAGAGGAGAGAGGAGAGAGGAGAGAGGAGAGGAGAGGAGAGAAGGGGAGAGGTCAGAATGGACAGGTGTAAAACAGCGGCGCACAGACCCGGACTGTTCCCGGGTCTTTTCATCCGTTTGCTTCTCCTCAGTCACTCACTTTTCTTTATCCTCTTTCACTCATTCATGTCACTCTTTCGTCTTTACGCACGGGGCCCCATTACGCACTCTTTAATTGACATAATGGAGCCGCGTGAATGCGCCGGAAACTCTGAACTGAGAGAGGGTCAAAGGTCAAACTGCCCCCAAATATAAAACATGTTCTAAACATGTTCTAAACATGTTCTAAACATGTGTTCTACACAGAAACTTGTTCTAAACTTGTTCTTCTACAGACGCGGACACTCACCGCTCGTGTTCCACGGCGCAGCGCCATCTGCCGGTGGTCCGTGGTTCTTCAGGCCGCTCTTCACGCACTCGTCCACGTATTCTTTGGGGTCGCGGCCGGACACCAGGATCTCGCGCAGGAGCGCGATGTACGCGATGGCGAGACGCAGCGTGTCGATTTTGGACAGACGTTTTTCGTACGGGAACGTGGGCACGTGTCCGCGCAGCTCCTCAAACGCGGAGTTGATACTGAGCATGCGCTTGCGCTCGCGGATATTCGCCGCGTGCCGCTGAACTTTGTAGGGCTGCTGCGGGGGCGCGCGCCTGGCCCTGCGCGCGCTCGACTCCAGGACGGCCTCCGGGCACGCGCCCGGCACCTCCGCGCACACGCCCGGCTCCGGTTCCAGCTCCACGAGACCCAGTGGGACTTCACCGAAAACCGGACCGAAACCAGACCCAAGTCCAGACCCTAGACCGGAGCCTAGACCAGAGCCCACGGTCCACGGAGACAGCGCCCCGGAATCCAGCAGCAGATCCAGCCCCGGGGCCCCGGGCTCCAGAGGCGCCCACAGACCCAGGTCCAAGAGCGGGTCATGATCCAAGTCCAGCAAAGAGTCCTCCATCTGAGACCCGAGAAACCGTCTTCTCTCACCGCAGGAGCAGCGCACGGCCTGGGGCAGGCGCGCTAGTCTGAGCCGGGGTCACCTGCTCCTGGGGCCGGAGGCACTGAGCGGTCACTCCTCCGGGCTGATGACTTCTAACCCCGGGTTCAGGTGCGTTCCTGCGCCGGTCCTTCGGTCTGCTCCGGTCTTTGTGTCTGTCTGTGCATCCGTGAGTGTGCGGCAGGTTTAAATAGAGGCGCAGAGCGGCGCGTGTGCGGCAGGTTTAAATAGAGGCGCAGAGCGGCGCGTGTGCGGCAGGTTTAAATAGAGGCGCAGAGCGGCGCGTAAACCCGGTGCGCATTAAGCGCTTGTCAAATTGAACTTTTCTCAAGTGTCCTGAGACTGAGAGGCGCGCGGCTGATGAGGTGTGCACGAGGATAATGAAGTTTAAACACACAATAATACGTGCACGTGTCCGGGCGCGTGCGCGCCGCGGAGCTCACAGTGAAGGGCCCTTGAGCGCGCTCAGCTCTGTTTAAAACCAATTAAAACTAAATCTGAGACTAAACACGTGCGGCCCGAGGAGCGGGGGCCCGAGGAGCGGGGCCCGGGGCTTAAACAAAGAACTGTCACCAACATGTGCGCGCGAGCATGTGCGCGAGAGCAACAGCGCAGCGGGAGAAGCGCGCACGCGCCCAGCCAATACGCACTCTTATGACGCGCACGAGCAGCGCTACAACACAAACTATGAGGACAGCCACAGTCTGCGGGCACCGGCCTGACCGTCCCCGGGCAGCTCTGGGGCAGAGACCCGTGCGGCCCGGGGCATCTGTCCCGTGCGGCCCGGGGCGTCTGTCCCGTGCGGCCCGGGGCGTCTGTCCGCAGGACGCGGTGTTTGACTCTTTGGTCTGAAATGTGTTTGACCCGAAGTTTGTTTTTCTGATGTTTGTTGTGCGCGTGAAGACGCACGCGCGTAAAGACCTAGAGTGCGCGTCAGGTGTGAGCGTGAAGAGCCTGACAGCGCCAGGTGACACCTGTCACAGGCACGCGGAGGAAAGAGGAGAGAGGGGGGCGGGGGCAGGGGGAGAGGCGAGAGAAGAGCTTCTTTTACATTTTATGTCTTTTTTGGACTTTTCTGGACTTTTCTGGATGTTTTCTGGGATCTCCAAGTACAAAGAGCAGAGACTAGACATTTTACAGAGGCAAAAGACACACAGACACACACACACACACACACACACACAGACACACACACATACACACACACACAGACACAGACACATTCTGTTTCGCTTGTTTTCGTCTGGACCTGCAGCTCCTCGGCCTCAGCACTGAAGTAGGGTTTGGGTTAGGGGGTTAGGGGTTAGGAGTCACTTTATTGTAGTAATATTATATATTACTATACTGGAGTCACTTTAACTGCTGTTTGTTCACTTCAGAATCAAAAACACTTATTGTGCAACGTTCCTGTGCCTTTGAGCTTTACAGTGTTGTGTTTTTTAGTTGATTGTAAATACTTATTATTATTTATCTTGATTTTGATGTTCTTATTTTCCTACTGTTTCTGAAACTTGCGTTGTGACACTGAAATTTCCCCATTGTGGGACAAATAAAGGATTATCTTATCTTATCTTAGGGCTTAGGGTTAGGGGTTAGGGGTTAGGGTACCTGATGTTTCTCCAGGATCTGAACGTGTCCTGCTCGGTTCAGATCTTTTGTATAAACGGCTCTGGAGGTCAGAATAAGTCGACCGCGTTCTGTCTGCGTCTGATTTGAACGCTTCACAAAAGTTTTATTGTGGGAGAATCAGAGCGCACACATAGTGTGGAATAACGAGGACGCTCTGCAGAAGATCAGAGGAAGAACTATGGACCTCTGCAAACTCTTTACAAGGAACCAGGTCTGTTTTTCACGTTTTAAGAAAAAATCAGGTACAGAGACTTTAAGTATTACGCTGCTGGAGTCAATAAACAGTATAAATATGTATTTATTTAAAAGTCCTTCTATATTGTGAGTTTTACAACATGTTCTGATGTTCTAATGTTCCTCCTCAAAAACACACCTGGAGTCGTGTTTTGTTTCATTCACAAATGTTTAAGGAACTCTTTAATTTGTCTACATCTCCATGAAGGAGCACAGCTCTGAGAACAAGTCCAAACGCTGCATCAGGGAGGAAACTGAAATAAAGAAACGGGGCACGGACAACAACAACCCTGATGATGGAGCGTTCCTCCAGACACCACCAGGGGGCAGGAGGTGTCGTCAGTCTGAGCGAGGTCATCACAAGGTCATCATGAGGTCATCACGCCCACAGGAAGTAAAAACAGCTGATAGTGACTCAAACATGTCAACAACATAAAGACGTCTCCCAAAAGAACCCAAGAAGTGAAAGCACAAAAGACAAAATTAACGATTTTGAAATGTGTGGAGGTTCCACAGGTCTGGTGTGTGGAGGTGTGTGGAGGTGTGTGGAGGCGTATGGAGGTGTGTGGAGGTGTGTGGAGGTGTGTGGAGGCGTATGGAGGTGTGTGGAGGTGTGTGGAGGTGTGTGGAGGTGTGTGGAGGTTCCTCAGGTCTGGTGTGTGGAGGCGTGTGGAGGTTCCTCAGGTCTGGTGTATGGAGGTGTGTGGAGGTGTGTGGAGGTTCCTCAGGTCTGGTGTGTGGAGGTTCAGGTTCGGTGATGGAGCCCTGTGATCATCTTGTGGATCTTCTCCTCGTTCATCAGCACAGAGCGGCGGAGGGCGCAGTTCTGAGCCTTCTGCTCCTCCATCAGAGACTCCAGCTCCACCAGCTCCAACCTGAGAGGCTCCAGCGCCTCCTCTGTCAGACTGAGGACAGGACCAGACCAGAGCTCAAACAGGGGCTAAAAGAGGGACTAAACCAGGACTAAACCAGGACTAAACCAGGACTAATCAGGACTAAATCAGGATTGAACCACAACTAAACCAGGACTGAACCACGACTAAACCAGGACTGAACCACGACTAAACCAGGACTAAAGCAGGACTAAACCAGGACTAGACCAGGACTGAAGCAGGACTAAACTAGGACTCAACCAGGACTAAACCAGGACTGAACCAGGACTGAAGCAGGACTAAACCAGGACTAAACCAGGACTAAACCAGGACTAAAACAGGACTAAACCAGGACTAAACCAGGTCTAAACCAGGACTAAACCAGGACTAAACCAGGACTAAAGCAGGACTGAACCAGGGACTGAACTAGGATCAGAGCATCTGACACAGGGACGGTGGGAGGGCATCTGACTCACCTGAGCTGCTCCTGCAGAGCCTGCGCGTGCTGCCGGTTCTCGTGTCTCCAGTACTGCAGCTCCGTTGCCATGGCGTCCACGTCCTCCTGGAGATAGTCCATGATCTTCCCCAGAGGGAGAGCGCTCCGGCACACGGACTGGATCGAGGAGCGGAGACGGTCCATCTCCCTCTGAACCAGGTCCTGCTGCTGCCGGGACGAGACCGGGCTCTGGAGAGGACACGAGAGACAGGACTGAGACTGAGACAGGACTGGACCAGGACTGAGACAGGATTGAAACAGGACCAGGACCAGGACCAGGATTGGACCAGGACCAGGACTGGACCAGGACTGGAGCGTTGTGGGCGTGGCTGGAGTGTTGTGGGCGTGTCAGGAGCGTTGTGGGCGTGTCAGGAGTGTTGTGGGCGTGTCTAGAGAGTTGTGGGCGTGTCTAGAGAGTTGTGGGCGTGTCTGGAGTGTTGTGGGCGTGTCTAGAGAGTTGTGGGCGTGTCTGGAGAGTTGTGGGCGTGTCTGGAGAGTTGTGGGCGTGTCTGGAGTGTTGTGGGCGTGTCTGGAGAGTTGTGGGCGTGTCTGGAGTGTTGTGGGCGTGTCTGGAGAGTTGTGGGCGTGTCTGGAGAGTTGTGGGTGTGTCAGGAGCGTTGTGGCCGTGGCAGGAGTGTTGTGGGCGTGTCTGGAGTGTTGTGGGCGTGTCTGGAGTGTTGTGGGCGTGTCTGGAGAGTTGTGGGTGTGTCAGGAGCGTTGTGGCCGTGGCAGGAGTGTTGTGGGCGTGTCTCGTACCTGAGCCTTCGCCGCAGACACTTCATAATATTTCTTAGTTTCCAGAATCTTCTTGACGAGACCTCCTGCAAAGAAATGTCACACACGAGTCACACACGGGTCATACACGGGTCATACACGGGTCATACACACACGAGTCATACACACACGAGTCATACACGAGTCATACACACACAAGTCATACATACACACACACGAACACACTGGTCACACACACGGGTCACACACACATGGACACACACACACGGGTCACACACACACGGGTCACACACTGGTCTCACACACACACACACACACACACACACAGGTCACACACACACACAGGTCACACACACATGGACACACACACTACCAGAGTTTCGTACAAACACAGTAGAATAAATACTTGAGTCAGATTTACGTTAAAAAGGGGGTATTAGTGTTTTATAAGTTTCAGTTTGAGTCTCCCCTGACTTTGCTCTCTGTGCTAAGTCCCTCCCCCTTCAGAGCTCTATCCCAACACACTCAGCCTCTCTGTGCTAAGTCCCTCCCCCTTCAGAGCTCTATCCCAACACACTCATTGTGCGTCGCACTAATGAAACTCCTGCATCACATCAGGTTTGTCCAGTTGTTGTGTTCAGTTTTGTCTCATGTTTTTGTGTATTTATGGAGAATTGTGTGGAGCCTGGGGGACGTAGACTTGTGGGCGGAGCCTCGTACAGACTCGTACTGCTGACCATAAGGAGGGTTTGAATAGGGCCCAGGAGAGATCTCTAGATTACTCAAACATGTAATGGACGACTCTAAAACCTCTTCAGGCAGGTTTCTGATGAGGAAAATAGAACATGGGAGGAAGAATCTGCTCTGTACACAGACGAAGTGTGTGTGTGTGTTTGTGTGTGTTAGTGTGTGTACCGTGTGCGGCGTCTCCGTTGGCTTCACTCGTCTCCTGCAGCAGAACAAACATCACAAACATTTAGAACTCGATTTCGACGCTGAGGAACAGAGTCGAAACGATTTTGATTCTGATGACAATAAAACAATATCCTGGGATTTTCTTTTCTATTCCCATGTGTCCATATCTGTGTCATCCCCCAGTGATCCTGTAGGTTCCATAGAGGTCCAGGTCTAAACCAGGACTAAACCAGGACTAAACCAGGTCTAAACCAGGTCTAAACCAGGTCCATGGGTGTATACTAGTCTGTTGTTCTGATCCAGATCGTTCTAAACACATTCAGAAAAGGTTCTGCTCTGTCCCGTCGTTGGGACTGTTTTAGGATGGATACGGCCTGTGGTTGTGTGCCTGTGGTTGTGTGTCTGTGGGGTCACAGTGGGGTGCTCCTCACAGTGACGGGGTCTGGAGCTTCGGCCGCTGCAGCTCCAGCCTCCTGAACCAGGAACTGCTCATCTTCATCCTCCTCCTCCTCCTCAGGCCTCCGACCCCCGTCCAGGATCACACCAGAGACTCGAGCGCTGGACGACCTGACGGAGAGAGAGAGACGGAGAGGGGGAGGATGAATCAGAATCAGAATCAGAAAAGCTTTTATTGCCATTGTCAGTGAACACAATTCACAGACTAGGAACTTGCTTTGGTGATGAGGAGCAACATAGAACACTGAATAATAATAATAATAATAATATAAAGTAGAGATATCACTATTAAAAAAAGATAATAATAATAATAAAGTATCACTATTTAAAAATAAAGTAAGAGCATGCAAAAGATTAAGATATATAATAAAAAAATAAAAATAGTCTAGTATATACAGGAGCATCAGAACAACAGTGTAAACTGAGCAAAAGAGCAAGTGACGTGACATGACTTATTTAAAGTGACTGGTGTTATAAAGTGTCCTTAGTACAGGTGTTATAAAGTGTCCTTAGTACAGGTGTTATAAAGTGTCCTTTAGTGATGGAGGAGGTGAGGATGGACTCAATGATGGCCGTGTAAAACTGCACCATCATCTGGGCAGGCAGCTTGGCTTTCCTCAGCTGCCGCAGGAAGTACATCCTCTGCTGGGCTTTCTTGATGAGGGAGCTGATGGTCGGCTCCCACTTGAGGTCGTGGGTGATGCAGGTGCCCAGGAAGCGGAAAGAGTCCACAGTGGTGATGGAGGAGTCTGTCAGGGTGAGGAGAGGCAGGGGGGCTGTGACTTTCCTGAAGTCCACGATCATCTCCACTGTCTTCTGGGCGTTGAGCTCCAGTTTGTTGCTGCTGCACCAGAACACCAGCCGGTCCACCTCCCTCCTGTAGGCAGACTCATCGCCATCCGAGATGAGCCCAATGAGGGTGGTGTCATCCGCAAACTTAACCAATTTCACGGAGTCGTGGCTGGAGGTGCAGCAGTTGATGTAGAGGGAGAAGAGCAGGGGATACACAGCCCTGTGGAGATCCTGTGCTTATAGTCCGAGTGTCCGAGACATTCTTCCCCAGCCGCAGTGATCCACCTGCAGGGCGAGCTTGTCTTGGAGCAGAGCAGGGAGGATGGTGTTAAATGCAGAGCTGAAGTCCACAAACAGGATCCTGGCGTAGGTTCCCGGGGAGTCCAGATGCTGAAGGATGAAGTGGAGGGCCAGGTTGATGGCGTCGTCTACAGACCGATTGGCTCTGTAGGCGAACTGCAGAGGGTCCAGGAGGGGGGAGGTGAAGGACTTGAGGTGAGGCAGAACCAGGCGCTCAAATGACTTCATGACTACAGACGTCAGCGCCACAGGCCTGTAGTCATTAAGTCCAGTGATCCTGGGCTTCTTGGGGACGGGAACGATGGTGGACAGCTTGAAGCAGGCTGGGACATGGCATGACTCCAGGGAGGTGTTAAAGATGTCCGTGAAGACAGAAGCCAGTTCTTCAGCGCAGTGTCTCAGGGTGGAAGGAGAGACACCGTCCGGACCTGGGGCTTTCCGTGGGTTTTGCCTTTTAAATGTCTTAGTCACATCCTGCTTGGAGAGTGTGAGGGCAGTGGGGGAGGAGGAGGGGTCTGAGGTGGGCTTGTCCATTGTAGTCAGTGGGGTGGGGGAGGGTGTGAGACTTCAAATCTAGCGTAGTAGGTGTTAAGCCTTTCCGCTAGTTGTCGGTCATCCACAGCAGGGGGGGCTTTGGGCCTGTAGTTTGTGATTTCCCTCAGACCTTTCCAGACAGAGACGCAGTCGTTGGACCAGAACTTCTCCTTCAGATGTGTATTGTATCTCGCTAAATGAGTACTTGCTCTGTCTGTATAAGTGAGGGTCATTACTTCTGTGTGCCTTTTCCTTCTCCTTCCTCAGCTGTCTCAGTCTGGGTGTGAACCAGGGTTTGTCGTTGTTAAAGGTCACCCTGGTGCGAGATGGAACAATGCTGTCCTCACAGAACTGGATGTATGACGTCACTGTGTCCGTGTACTCATCCAGATTCTCTGTGGAAGCCTTGAACATGCCCCAGTCTGTTGTATCCAAGCATGTGCGAAGCTCCTCCACAGCCTCACTGGTCCACCTTTTAGAAGTCCTCACTGTTGGTTTGGAGAGCTTCAGTTGTTGTTTGTATGTGGGGATGAGGTGAACCATGACGTGGTCAGAAAAGCCTAAAGCAGCACGTGACACGCTCCGATAGGCCCCACTGACTGTTGTGTAACAATGATCCAGCGTGTTCTGCTCTCTCGTTGGGCATTTAATAAACTGTTTGTACTTTGGCAGCTCCTGGCTCAGGTTCTCCTTGTTAAAGTCGCCGAGGATAATAAGTAGAGAGTCTGGAAAGGTTCGTTCCACATCCAGTACCTGTTCCGCGAGCGCGCGTTGAGAGAATACAGAGAGAGAGAGAGAGAGACTCAAGCGCTGGACAACCTGACGGAGAGAGAGAAACGGAGGGAGGGAGAGAGGATGAATAAAGAGAATGAATACAGAGGGAGGGAGAGACTTGAGCGCTGGACGACCTGACGGAGGGAGAGACGGAGGGAGGGAGAGAGGATGAATAAGAGAATGAATACAGAGAGAGAGAGAGACTCGAGCGCTGGACGACCTGACGGAGGGAGAGACGGAGGGAGGGAGAGAGGATGAATAAGAGAATGAATACAGAGAGAGAGAGAGACTCGAGCGCTGGATGACCTGACGGAGGGAGAAACGGAGGGAGAGACGGAGGGAGAGAGGATGAATAAAGAGAATGAATACAGAGGGAGGGAGAGACTTGAGCAGTGGTTCTGTTAAATCTCGTCCGTTCGGGTCTCACTGCCTCAGTCCCGGCCAAACAGATTTGTTTATTTCAGAGGAACGAAGCAGCTCATTGGGCGCCCTCGTTTACAGATAAACCCGCCCGACCGTGCCTGTCCCTGATTGGCTGATCCACCTGTCAGTCACACCCATCTGAAAACAGGGAGACTCTCACGTTCTTAAAGTACCGGAGAAGAGAGTTTTTACAGAGAAAAAACTAAAAATACAAATCTTCAAAGTTTTCTCTTCTCCCACAGAACATCGAAAACAACGATTAATCAAACTCCACTGACCGATTAATCGAATAAAGGTCCACAGCCCAAACACAGAGGATCAGACCAGGAACCAGTTCACTGTGAGGCAGACGGGCTAACCACTGTGCCCCCCTCACCTCTCAGAAGACTCGCCGTGACTCTCCTGCCTCTTCACTCTAGGGGGCGCTGGTCGTGCACTGCTGGGCCGCACCATCCTCCGGCTGCAGAGGCACACAGCAGGTTCAGTCCCTGGTTCAGTCCTGGTTCAGTCCTGGTTTAGTCCTGGCTTAGTCCTGGCTTAGTCCTGGTTTAGTCCTGGTTTAGTCCTGGTTCAGTCCTGGTTTAGTCCTGGTTTAGTCCTGGTTTAGTCCTGGTTCAGTCCTGGTTTAGTCCTGGTTTAGTCCTGGTTCAGACCTGGGAGCCTCGGTGAGGGCAGGTGGTTCTGTCGAGGACTCTGGAACTTTCGGAGTCACTTCTGCGTCTGAAACAAAAATAAAGGTTTAATCTGGTTTATTGTTTAAATCAAATCTTTCTCTTTCTGTTTGTTCTAATGTTCCTCAGCACAAACCTGAAGAGGTTTGAGAGTCCTCCATGTTTGAGTCATCTAGAGATCTCTCTCTATTCAAACCCTCCTTATGGTTAGCAGTACCAGCCTGTTTCTTATTCAGTTTGTTTCTCTCAGTTTTTCTCGTGCCTGTGCAGCTCTTTGAAACGTATGAAATGTGTTGTTCAGATAAAGTGAACTGGAGTTTTTAGCCGATACAAATGTGACCTGATCTGACCTGATCTGACCTGATCTGACCTGATCCGACCTGATCTGATCTGTTCCAGGACATTGAGTTCTGCCTCTGGTCTGAGGTTTTCAAACAGAAATCACAAACAGAAGACAGTGTCTCCCTCTGCAGGTCAGGCCGCGCACTGCAACAAAACGCCACAGCGCTGGATTTAAGATTTCTATTTAGCGCCGGTTTGGTCGTTTGTTTGTAGGTTTTAGGTTTTACTTCCTGTTTGGAAATCATGACGTCACTGGGCCAAACTCTTCTACTGTACACAGAGATATTTTACAATTAGAAATATAAGAAAATACCTTTATTTTCTTTACAGTATCAGAAAAATGTGTTTCTTGCATGTCCACTTGCATTTACATGCTCTTGTGGCTGCCCGGCTCACACACACTGAGCAATGTTTGAATCTTTTTGTTTTTTGAGGTGTTTGAACAGATCCAGGGCTGTAAACCTCTGATGCTACAAACTTTTACACTACGGCCACGTCTCATTTCTCTTTCCTCGCTTTCTTCTCCTCAGTTCCTCTCCTCCACAAACCACGGAGTGAAGGAGTGAACCTGAGGGAGGCTTCAGGAGCAGACGTCAGAGAAAAAAATCAGACTTTATTGGTCTCAGTGAGGAGTTTAGATCCTCTCTCCTCCCTGTGTCTCCTCTCTCCTCTCTCCTTCTCTGCTCAGTTTGGAGAAACATCTGAGGAGAACAGTTTGGAGCAACATCTGAAGAGAACAGTTTGGAGAAACATCTGAGAACAGTTTGGAGAAACATCTGAGGAGAAAAGTTTGGAGAAACATCTGAGGAGAACAGTTTGGAGAAACATCTGAGGAGGACAGTTTGGAGAAACATCTGAGGAGAACAGTTTGGAGAAACATCTGAGGAAAACAGTTTGGAGAAACATCTGAGGAGGACAGTTTGGAGAAACATCTGAGAACAGTTTGGAGAACAGCTCTGATTTACGTTTCATAGCAAAAGTGAAGAGTTTGGCCCCCTCTTGTGGTCAAAATGTGTAAATACAAACAATACAAAAGTCACTCAAACACTCACCTCCTTCACTGTCCGACTCGTCTGTGCAGAAACAAACACACAGTTACTCACCAGAAACACCACAAATACTGAGGAATAAAAATAAATGAACAGTCCCTCCTTTAGTCCTGGACAAAAACAGGACTAAACCAGGACTGGTTTAGTCCTGTTTTTGTCCTGGTTTAGTCCTGGTTTAGTCCTGGTTTAGTCCTGCTTTAATCCTGGTTTAGTCTCTGGTTTAGTCCTGCTTTAGTCCTGGTTTAGTCCTGGTTTAGTCCTGCTTTAGTCCTGGTTTAGTCCTGGTTTAGTCCTGGTCTAGTCCTGCTTTAGTCCTGCTTTAGTCTTGGTCTAGTCCTGGTCTAGTCCCTGTACCTGATGTTTCTCCTGGATCAGAACGTGTCCTGCTCAGTTCAGATCTATTATATAAACGACCCTTGAGGTCAGAATAAATCGTCTGTGTCTGTTTAGAAAGCATTTTATTGTCAGAGAATCAGGAAATGTGCATTAGCATGCTAGTTGTTGTTAGCTTTTCTGCTCTGGTTTGTGAGAGTTGTGAAAAGTGCTAAATGTTTAAGTTTTTAAGAAAAAAAATCAGGTACAGAGATGTTAACAAACATTCATACATTCTAAAGTCAGAGAGGAACAGTGAGGAACAGTCAGGTGCAGTCAGGTGGTGTCAGGTGGTGTCAGGTGGTGTCAGGTGGTGTCAGGTGGTGTCAGGCGCTTACCCTGGCTGCCCACTTTGGCCCTGCGTCTCTGGCCTTTGGCAGAGGAGGGTCGAGGGATTCGAGCTGAACTTTCTGCCTGAGAAACAAACATTACAGAGGGGTATTTACTCCTGTGGGGTATTACAGAGGGGTATTTACTCCTGTGGGGTATTACAGAGGGGTATTTACTCCTGTGGGGTATTACAGAGGGGTATTTACTCCTGTGGGGTATTACAGAGGGGTATTTACTCCTGTGGGGTATTACAGAGGGGTATTTACTCCTGTGGGGTATTAAAGAGGGGGTATTTACTCCTGTGGGGTATTACAGAGGGGTATTTACTCCTGTGGGGTATTACAGAGGGGTATTTACTCCTGTGGGGTATTACAGAGGGGGTATTTACTCCTGTGGGGTATTAAAGAGGGGGTATTTACTCCTGTGGGGTATTAAAGAGGGGGTATTTACTCCTGTGGGGTATTACAGAGGGGTATTTACTCCTGTGGGGTATTAAAGAGGGGTATTTACTCCTGTGGGGTATTACAGAGGGGTATTTACTCCTGTGGGGTATTACAGAGGGGTATTTACTCCTGTGGGGTATTACAGAGGGGTATTTACTCCTGTGGGGTATTACAGAGGGGTATTAACTCCTGTGGGGTTTTAACTGTAACTCGTCACATATTCAGATCTCCGTGTTCCTTTTACTGTTTTGAAAATTCAATATTCACCAAAACAACAGATTCACAGGTTTTATAAGTTTCACTTTTGTTTTTGTCGCTCTGAGTCTCCCCTGACTTTGCTCCCTGTGCTAAGTCCCTCCCCCTTCAGAGCTCTATCCCAACACACTCAGCCTCTCTGTGCTAAGTCCCTCCCCCTTCAGAGCTCTATCCCAACACACTCAGCCTCTCTGTGCTAAGTCCCTCCCCCTTCAGAGCTCTATCCCAACACACTCAGTGTGCGTCGCACTAATGAAACTCCTGCATCACATCAGGTTTGTCCAGTTGTTGTGTTCAGTTTTGTCTCATGTTTTTGTGTATTTATGGAGAATTTATGGGGGACGTAGACTTGTGGGCGGAGCCTCGTACAGACTCGTACTGTGGGAGCCTGGGGGACGTAGACTTGTGGGCGGAGCCTCGTACAGACTCGTGCTGGGTTTGAATCAGACCCTCTTCAAACATGTTTTTGAAGAGAATTTGAAAATGGGAGAAAGATTCAAATATTTAGCAGAATTTCCCGTTTAAAATAAAAGTATAAAAATATCCAGGATTTACCACAGGTTTAGGAGGCTCCACTGGACTGATGTTCTGAGGCTCCTCTGTCTGTACACACAACAAACAAACACACACACACAGACACACACACACACACACAACACACAATTAGATTTGGTGCACTTAGTGACTTGTGCCCAGTGCTGGTCACTAGGTACTGGGGGAGGGGTCAGGTGCAGGGGTCAGGTGCAGGGGTCAGGTGCTGGGGTCAGGTGCTGGGGTCAGGTGCTGGGGTCAGGTGCTGGGGTCAGGTGCTGGGGGAGGGGTCAGGTGCCGGGGTCAGAACATTACAGAACATCAGAGTCTCACCTGGGTGTGAGGTTCTTCTTCTCGGGGTTTGGACCTGGTTCTGTCCTGGTCTCTCTCTCTCCTCCTCCGCTCTCTCTCCTTCTCTCTCTCCTTCTCTTTCTCTCTCTCTCTCTCCCCGTCTCTCTCTCTCTCCTCCTTTCTGTGAGGCTCTCTCTCTTTCTCTCGCTCTCTGTCGGTGGAGCGGGCTTTCTCTTTGCTCTTCTCTCTCTCCCTCCTCTCTCTCTCCCTCCTCTCTCTCTCCTCCTTCTTCTCTCTCTCCTCCTTCTTCTCTCTCTCCTCCTTCTTCTCTCTCTTCTCCCTCCTCTCTCTCTCCTCCTTCTTCTTCTCTCTCTCCTCTCCTCTCTCCTCTGGCCTCTCGTCTTTCTTCTTCTCCCGCTTCTCTCTCTCTCTCTCTTTCTGTCCTTTTTGTTGTTGGTCAGGTTCTCCGTTCTCTCCGTCTCTGGGCTCCTCTGTCTTCGCTCTCCTGCTCTTCCCCTGAAAAACACACGAAAGAGTGAGTAGGGAGTATTACACTTCTGTGGGGAGTATTACACTGTAACTCGTCACATATTCGGATCTCCATGTTCCTTTTATTGTTTCAAAATGTGATATTCACCCCAAACCAACAGATTCATGTTTCATGTTTTGTTTTTGTCGCTCTGAGTCTCCCCTCCCTTTGCTCTCTGTGCTAAGTCCCTCCCCCTTCAGAGCTCTATCCCAACACACTCAGCCTCTCTGTGCTAAGTCCCTCCCCCTTCAGAGCTCTATCCCAACACACTCAGCCTCTCTGTGCTAAGTCCCTCCCCCTTCAGAGCTCTATCCCAACACACTCAGCCTCTCTGTGCTAAGTCCCTCCCCCTTCAGAGCTCTATCCCAACACACTCAGCCTCCCTGTGCTAAGTCCCTCCCCCTTCAGAGCTCTATCCCAACACACTCAGTGTGCGTCGCACTAATGAAACTCCTGCATCACATCAGGTTTGTCCAGTTGTTGTGTTCAGTTTTGTCTCATGTTTTTGTGTATTTATGGAGAATTGTCGTGTGGAGCCTGGAGGACGTAGACTTGTGGGTGGAGCCTCGTACAGACTCGTACTGTGGGAGCCTGGGGGATGTAGACTTGTGGGCGGAGCCTCGTACAGGCTCGTACTGTGGGAGCCTGGGGGACGTAGACTTGTGGGCGGAGCCTCGTACAGGCTCGTACTGTGGGAGCATGGGGGACGTAGACTTGTGGGCGGAGCCTCGTACAGGCTCGTACTGTGGGAGCATGGGGGACGTAGACTTGTGGGCGGAGCCTCGTACAGGCTTGTACTGCTAACCGTAAAAAGGGTTTGAATAAGGCTCAGGAGAGATCTCTAGATGACTCAAACATGTGTGGATGAGTCTAGAATCTCTTGAGGTTTGTGATGAGGAACGACGTTAGAACATGAGAAAAAGAAAAAGAACACCTCCTCTTTAAAGGAGACACATTCTGTAAACACAAACATCATGACGTTACTTTAAAGTGTGTTTAGAGTAAACCTGATGTTTTCACCTCCCCTATCCCCGCCCACCTGCCCATTAACCCCACCCACCTCCCCCCACCGCCCCCCACCTCTCCTCCTCCTCCGCCTCCTCCTCCTCCGCCTCCTCACCTCTCCTCCTCCTCTCCTCCTCTTCCTCCTCTCCTCTCCTCCTCCTCCTCCTCCTCCTCCTCTCCTCTCCTCCTCCTCTCCTCCTCCTCCTCCTCTCCTCCTCCTCCTCCTCCTCTTCCTCCTCTCTTCCTCCTCTCCTCTTCCTCCTCTCCTCTCCTCCTCCTCCTCACCTCTCCTCCTCCTCTCCTCCTCCTCCTCTCCTCCTCTCCTCCTCCTCCTCTCCTCCTCTCCTCTCCTCCTCCTCTTCTCTCCTCCTCTCCTCTCCTCCTCCTCCTCTTCCTCCTCTCCTCTCCTCTCCTCCTCCTCCACCTCTCCTCTCCTCCTCTCCTCCTCCTCTCCTCCTCCTCTCCTCTCCTCCTCCTCTCCTCCTCCTCCTCCTCTTCTCCTCCTCTTCCTCCTCTCCTCTCCTCCTCCTCCTCACCTCTCCTCCTCCTCTCCTCTCCTCCTCCTCTTCTCCTCCTCTTCTCTTCTTCTCCTCCTCTTCCTCCTCTCCTCTCCTCCTCCTCCTCTTCCTCCTCTCCTCCTCCTCCTCTCCTCCTCCTCTTCTCCTCCTCTTCCTCCTCTCCTCTCCTCCTCTTCCTCCTCTCCTCCTCCTCTCCTCTCCTCCTCCTCTCCTCTCCTCCTCCTCTTCTCCTCCTCTTCCTCCTCTCCTCTCCTCCTCCTCCTCTTCCACCTCTCCTCTCCTCCTCTCCTCCTTCTCCTCCTCTTCCTCCTCTCCTCTCCTCCTCCTCCTCTTCCACCTCTCCTCTCCTCCTCTCCTCCTTCTCCTCCTCCTCTCCTCCTCCTCCTCTCCTCCTCTCCTCCGCCTCCTCACCTCTCCTCTAGGTGCATCTTCTCTGTCCTGTGGTCTGGAGGTACTTCCTGGTTTGTCTCCTGACAGGACGTTCCTCACGGCGTCTTCACTGGAACGCTGCCAAACACCAGGTTATGAGTTAGATTCCTGCAACTTCCTCCTGAATGGTTCTCCTGTGTGCTCCTCTCCCCTCTGTTCAGTCCCAGTTCAGTCCCAGTTCAGTCCTGATTTAGTCCTGGTTTAGTCCTAGTTTAGTCCTGGTTTAGTCCTGGTTCAGTCCTGATTTAGTCCTGGTTTAGTCCTGGTTTAGTCCCGGCTCAGTCCTGTTTTAGTCCTGATTTAGTCCTGGTTCAGTCCTGGTTTAGTCCTGGTTTAGTCCTGGTTTAGTCCTGGTTCAGTCCTCCCTGTGTGTCTGTGGCCGAGGTTGAGGGTTAGACTCTGAGCAGTACCTTTCTCAGGCAGCAGAGTGCGATGGCCTGGAGGAGCTCGTTGGTCTTCTCCGGCTCCTGTCCGGCTACAATTCTGGCAGGTTTCACTGACAGGGGCTCACCTGTCACTAGGACCACCACGTCTATGGCCTTCTGCAGGAACGCCATCTTCGAGTCCCTCTCCTGAACGACACAAGACATGAGCTCACTACAGTGAAGTCCTGGTTCAGTCCTGGTTCAGTCCTGGTTCAGTCCTGTTTTAGTCCTGGTTCAGTCCTGTTTTAGTCCTGTTTTAGTCCTGATTCAGTCCTGGTTCAGTCCTGGTTCAGTCCTGTTTTAGTCCTGGTTCAGTCCTGATTTAGTCCTGGTTTAGTCCTAGTTTAGTCCTGATTTAGTCCTGGTTCAGTCCTGGTTCAGTCCTGGTTTAGTCCTGATTTAGTCCTGGTTTAGTCCTGGCTCAGTCCTATTTTAGTCCTGATTTAGTCCTGGTTCAGTCCTGGTTTAGTCCTGGTTTAGTCCTGGTTCAGTCCTGGTTCAGTCCTGTTTTAGTCCTGGTTCAGTCCTGCTTTAGTCCTGTTTTAGTCCTGTTTTAGTCCTGGTTCAGTCCTGGTTCAGTCCTGGTTCAGTCCTGGTTCAGTCCTGGTTCAGACCTTGAAGTTCTCAGACTTCATCTCGCTCTCAGAGTACAGTCCCTTCATGAACCCAGTGGCTCTGATCACCTGAAAAACACCGGAAATATTCAGGACGAAAATATGTTCAGCAGTTACCCTGGAGACACGAAGGACACATCAGCAAACACTATCAATAAAGTTTTAAGATCATTTGAAAACTCTTGAATAAACACATTTTCATTTCCCTGTGGGGTTCATGGTCCTGTTCAGGAGTTTGATTTTCAGCTCAAAGGTGAGAGGGACTGAGGGATGGAGGGACTGAGGAACTGGGGGACTGGGGGACTGAGGGACTGAAGGACTGGGGGACTGAGGGACTGAAGGACTGAGGGATGGAGGGGCTGGGGGACTGAAGGACTGGGGGACTGAGGGACTGAAGAACTGAGGGACGGAGGGGCTGGGGGACTGAAGGACTGGGGGACTGAAGGACTGAGGGACTGAGGGACTGAAAGACTGGGGGACGGAGGGAGTGGGGGACTGAGGGACTGAAGGACTGGGGGACTGAGGGACTGAAGGACTGGGAGACTGAGGGACTGAAGGACTGAGGGACGGAGGGACTGGGGGACTGAAGGACTGGGGGACTGAGGGACTGAAGGACTGGGGGACTGGGGGACTGAAGGACTGGGGGACTGGGGGACTGATGGACTGAGGGACGGAGGGACTGAAGGACTGGGGGACTGGGGGACTGAGGGACTGAGGGACTGAGGGACTTGGGGGACTGGGGGACTGGGGACTGAGGGACTGAAGGGCTGAAGGACTGAGGTACTGAGGGACTGAAGTGCTGAGGGACTGGGGGACTGAGGGACGGAGAGACTGAAGGGCTGAGGGACGGAGGGACTGGGGGACTGAAGGACTGGGGGACTGGGAGACTGAAGGACTGGGGGACTGAGAGACTGAAGGACTGGGGGACTGAAGAACTGAGGGACTGGGGGACTGGGGGACTGGGGACTGAGGGACTGAGGGACTGAAGGGTTGAGGGACTGGGGACTGAGGGACGGAGGGACTGAAGGGCTGAGGGACTGGGGGACTGGGGACTGAGGGACGGAGGGACTGAAGGGCTGAGGGACTGGGGACTGAAGGACTGGGGGACTGGGGACTGAGGGACGGAGGGACTGAAGGGCTGAGGGACTGGGGACTGAGGGACTGAGGGACTGGGGGACTGAGGGACTGAAGGGCTGGGGGACTGGGGACTGAGGGACTGAGGGACTGGGGGACTGGGAGACTGGGGGACTGAGGGACTGGGGGACTGGGAGACTGAGGGACTGAAGAACTGAAGGATGGAGGGACTGAAGGACTGGGGGATGGAGGGACGGAGGGACTGGGGGACTGAAGGACTGAGGGATGGAGGGACTGAAGGACTGGGGGACTGGGGGATGGAGGGACGGAGGGACTGAGGGACTGAGGGACTGAAGGACTGGGGGACTGAGGGACTGAAGGACTGAAGGACTGAGGGACGGAGGGACTGAAGGACTGGGGGACTGAGGGACAGAGGGACTGGGGGACTGGGGGACTGGGGACTGAGGGACTGAAGGGCTGAGGGACTGAGGGACTGGGGGACTGGGGACTGAGGGACTGAAGGGCTGAGGGACTGGGGGACTGAGGGATGGAGGGACTGAAGGGCTGAGGGACTGGGGGATTGGGGACCGAGGGACGGAGGGACTGAAGGGCTGAGGGACTGGGGACTGAAGGACTGGGGGACTGGGGGACTGGGGACTGAGGGACGGAGGGACTGAAGGGCTGAGGGACTGGGGGATTGGGGACCGAGGGACGGAGGGACTGAAGGGCTGAGGGACTGGGGACTGAAGGACTGGGGGACTGGGGGACTGGGGACTGAGGGACGGAGGGACTGAAGGGCTGAGGGACTGGGGGACTGGGGGACTGAGAGACTGAGGGACTGAAGGGCTGAGGGACTGGGGATTGAGGGACTGGGGGACTAAAGGACTGAGGGACTGGGGACTGAGGGACTGGGGGGACTGAAGGGCTGGGGGACTGGGGGACTAGGGGACGGAGGGACTTAAGGACTGAAGGATGGAGGGACTTAAAGACTGAAGGACTGAAGGACGGAGGGACTTAAGGACTGAAGGACTGAAGGATGAGGGACTTAAGGACTGAAGGACGGAGGGACTTAAGGACTGAAGGACGAGGGACTTAAGGACTGAAGGACTGAAGGACTGAAGGACTGAAGGACAGAGGGACTTAAGGACTGAAGGACTGAAGGACTGAAGGACAAAGGGACTTAAGGACTGAAGGACGGAGGGACTTAAGGACTGAAGGACTGAAGGACGAGGGACTTAAGGACTGAAGGACGGAGGGACTTAAGGACTGAAGGACTGAAGGACGGAGGGACTTAAGGACTGAAGGACGAGGGACTTAAGGACTGAAGGACTGAAGGACGGAGGGGCTTAAGGACTGAAGGACGGAGGGACTTAAGGACTGAAGGACTGAAGGACTGAAGGACGAGGGACTTAAGGACTGAAGGACGAGGGACTTAAGGACTGAAGGATGGAGGGACTTAAGGACTGAAGGACGAGGGACTTAAGGACTGAAGGACGAGGGACTTAAGGATTGAAGGATGGAGGGACTTAAGGACTGAAGGACTGAAGGACGAGGGACTTAAGGACTGAAGGACGAGGGACTTAAGGACTGAAGGACTGAAGGACGGAAGGACGGAGGGACTTAAGGACTGAAGGACGAGGGACTTAAGGACTGAAGGACTGAAGGATGAGGGACTTAAGGACTGAAGGACTGAAGGACGAGGGACTTAAGGACTGAAGAACGAGGGACTTAAGGACTGAAGGACTGAAGGACTGAAGGACTGAAGGACAGAGGGACTTAAGGACTGAAGGACGAAGGGACTTAAGGACTGAAGGACGGAGGGACTTAAGGACTGAAGGACTGAAGGACGAGGGACTTAAGGACTGAAGGACGGAGGGACTTAAGGACTGAAGGACGGAGGGACTTAAGGACTGAAGGACGAGGGACTTAAGGACTGAAGGACTGAAGGACGGAGGGACTTAAGGACTGAAGGACTGAAGGACGAGGGACTTAAGGACTGAAGGATGAGGGACTTAAGGACTGAAGGACGAGGGACTTAAGGACTGAAGGACGAGGGACTTAAGGACTGAAGGATGGAGGGACTTAAGGACTGAAGGACGAGGGACTTAAGGACTGAAGGACGAGGGACTTAAGGACTGAAGGACGAGGGACTTAAGGACTGAAGGACGGAGGGACTTAAGGACTGAAGGACGAGGGACTTAAGGACTGAAGGACGGAAGGACGGAGGGACTTAAGGACGGAAGGACGGAGGGACTTAAGGACTGAAGGACGAGGGACTTAAGGACTGAAGGACTGAAGGATGAGGGACTTAAGGACTGAAGGACTGAAGGACGGAGGGACTTAAAGACTGAAGGACGAGGGACTTAAGGACTGAAGGACTGAAGGATGAGGGACTTAAGGACTGAAGGACTGAAGGACGAGGGACTTAACGACTGAAGGACTGAAGGACGGAGGGACTTAAGGACTGAAGGACTGTTGGTTTTTGTGAAGATGATCTTGACCCACGCTCTGTTAAATTCAAAGTTCTGGACAGAGTATCTGAAGGCCCCTGACCCTCCGCTCAGATCAGAATTTGGACATCACTGAACAGTCAGAACTGGTCCAACTGCATCAGTCAAAAACCTCTGGGTCACTGAACAGTTGGAAAAGATGTTCTGTGGTTTCAGGGTTTTGTCCAAATACACACGGCTCGACTTCAAACTTGAGTCTTTTCCTCAGTGTTTCGGCAGGGGGAGATTCTGTACAGTCCCTGACAAAAGTCTTGTCGCTTATCCATTTTGTAGAAACAAAAGCTTATAACCTGACTTTAAATTAATCGATTGTTTTTAGAAATGTCTCATATGAAAGCTAAAACCCTCCCAAATTATGCTCAATATACTAAAATAAATTTGCTTCACTGAACAAAGATTGATCATTTAATGAACACAGAAAGGTCAGATTTTGGCAAGACAAAAGTCTTGTCGCCTACAGAAAACTGAACAAATAATTTACTTCAAATACAAAAATATGTTGCATAATGTCAGTGAATTAAGTAGTGGTGCTGTGAGATCCATATTTAATATCTTGTATGACTTCCATGAGCTTGAAGGACTGCATCCATGCGGTTCGACAATGATTCATACAATTTGTTGATGAAGTCATCAGGAATACAAAGAAAGCAGTCTTACATGCCTCCCAGAGTTCATCAAGATTCTTTGGTTTTGCCTTCCATGCTTCCTCTTTCATTCTACCCCAGACATGCTCAATGATGTTCATGTCTGGTGACTGGGCTGGCCAATCCTGGAGCACCTTGATCTTCTTCGCCTTGAGGACCTTTGATGTAGAGATAGAAGTATGCGATGGAGCACCATCCTGCTGCAAAATTTGACCCCTTTTATGGTTGGGAATGTAAGAGGTAGCTAATACTTCTTGATATTTTAGGCTATTGATATTGCCTTCCACCCTGCAAATGTCTCGCACACCCCCATACTGGATGTAACCCCAGACCATGATTTTTCCGCCACCAAACTTAACTGTTTTCTGGGTGAATCTTGGATCCATGCGGGCTCCAGTAGGTCTCCTGCAATATTTGCGGCGGCTGTGATGTATTTCAACCGAGGATTCATCTGAGAAATCCACCTTCTGCCACTTTTCCAGTGTCCATCCTTTTAGCAGGCTGTGGGCCTTGGCAAATGCCACACGGTTTTTTAATTGCCTTTTGTTTAGTGCTGGTTTCTGTGCACTGATTCGACCATGGAGGCCATTTCGAGACAGAATTCTACAAACTGTTCTGGTTGACACAGGGACTTGAGGTGACCAGGCCTGGTGGAGCTCTGCTGCAGTGGAAAAGGGGCTGGCCTTGGATTTTCGAATCAACAAACGGTCCTCCCGAGCAGTTGTCTTGCGGGGTCTGCCGGACCTGGGCTTGTCAAAAACATCTCCAGTCTTTTCAGATCTTTTTCTTATTCTTTGTACTTGACGCTGAGACACATTGAAGGTGTCAGCCACCTCAGCAGTGGATCTGGTCTTCAGCCTCTTGATAATTAACGCTTTGGTCTCAGGGTGGATCTTAGGCATGTTGTCAGAGGTCAAGTTGCAGTTGATGTGAAGGTCTGGTGTGCTGGGGTTCTTTTTATACACACCCACTAATTGATTGATCAGTAACTGATCACAGGTGAGGCTGTAATCTAGGATTGGGTGCATCATATGACAAGGCGACAAGACTTTTGTCTTGCCAAAATCTGACCTTTCTGTGTTCATTAAATGATCAATCTTTCTTCGGTGAAGCAAATTTATTTTAGTATATTGAGCATAATTTGGGAGGGTTTTAGCTTTCATATGAGACATTTCTAAAACCAATCGATTAATTTAAAGTCAGGTTATAAGCTTTTGTTTCTACAAAATGGATAAGCGACAAGACTTTTGTCAGGGACTGTATGTTGTGATTTGGAATCGCATCTCTTCTATTTTGGGCAGGAGATTTTATTTTAGACATTTATAATATTCATTTTAATTCTAAGTTCAATTATTTTAATCTGGGATGGAGTTGCAAAATCTGAAGAGTTTGCCTTTTAGTTAATTGTAAACCTTCTGTGCCGTGTTTTAAAAATGAATTGAAGAACTGTGAGCCAAACTAAAGAGCCTGTCTGCCCTGAAAAATAAATATTCTCCACAAACCCCTGCCCCGTTTGGACAAAAACCTGAACCCTTTTGTGGACAGTGAACGTCTTTGTCGGTCTTCACGATGTCTTTGCTTAATTACAAATGAACTCAGAAAACTCCTGCGATAAGAAATGATTGTGTGTGTTCTTTATAAGTGTTTCTTATTTACTATTATTATTATTATTATTTATTTATTTTTCTTTACTTCACCACGTCAGTGGAATTAGAACATTATTCTACTTTTGTTATTTCCAAACTTGTGTCTTCTATATTCAAAGTTACTTATAATAAAAAAAACAACAACAGTTGGCTAATGTTAGTTCAGATCAGTTCTTGATGGTCACAAAACTCAGATTAAAGTTTGAGTTTTAACAGAGTTTCAGACAGAGCAGTGCCTACAGTTAGCATCACACGAGCAGGTACTGTTGATGACATCAGCTGCACAGGATCAGTTATTATATTATTACTAGTAGTAGTAGTAGTATGAATAATAATAATAATAATAATAATAATAATAATAATAATAATAATAATGGGCCCTGTTATAACTCATGATTTAAGGTTCATTATTACACAAATTTCAGTCCTGTGACATTTCTGATGTTCCTCATCAAAAACACCTGGAGTTGTGTTTGTTTCATTCACATGTTTGAGGAACTCTTTATTATTAGTCTGTCTACATCTCCAAAGCTCCAAACGCTCTGTTCCACCTTGTGATGTCATCAAGTGGTAGTTTTCAAGTGAACAGCTCCTTTTACCTTTAGTTCAGTCGAGATTGAAATGATCCAAATGATTCTAGTGAAGGTGTGTGGAGTTTAAAAACACAGTGGAGGTTAATAATGTTTTTGTTGAAGATGTTTTACGGTTTATTTGTGGTGTTTGGAGTTTAGGTTGAACTTTAGCTCGTGTCAGATCTTTAGCCCTGTGAACTTGTAGTTCGTCTTAGATGTTTACCTCGGTGAAGATGTCGTGGAGGAACCGGAATGGCGGTTTGCTCAGATACTTCTCGTTGAGCTGCGGTTTCTTGATCACCTTCCCGAGGCTCTCCTGGGTCCTCCTCACCACCGCGGGGTCCATGGTGGAGAGTCCGGGGATACAGGCTCCGGGCGGCGGGGACAGCGGGGAGAGGCCCCGGTGTGAGGAGCGGAGAACCGCGGTGAGAGGCCGACGTGAGGAGCGGGGCACGGGGCGGGAGCAGCGGGGAAAGAGGTCCTAAAGCCCGGGGCAGGGAGCAGAGCGCCGCGGTGAGAGGAGCAGAGGTCTGCGGAGGAGCGGAGCGTTGCTACGTCAAACCGCCATGGTTGTCAGGTGCACTGCGCATGCGTAAGGGCTGTGCGTCATCGCGTAGTATCCGCTCGTCTCCATGGAAACGACGCTCCTGTGAGGCCGGACACAGCGCCGCCTGCCGGAAGGACTTCCTTATAGGGAGTTTTGTAAGTGTTACTTAGCAACAGGGCCCAGTCTGCTCTAATGTCACAGAGATTCATATTTGACAAATAAAAATATAAGAAAATTAATTTATTTTGTTGAAATCATGTGTAAAGTGTAAGAAAAAATATGTCTCTGTTTTTGGTTTTAGCTTCATTTAACCAGGATTTCCCACTGAGATTCAGAGTCTGTTTTTCAAGAGACGCTGACCAAGGAGCAGCAGCACAACCAGTACAAAACCGACAAATCACAAAACTAGAAAACCATTTGCATCTCTCGGGAAAAACACACTTCTCGGTCGCCGCACTCTTTTCTTTACAATTTTCTTGAACTTATCAAGTGAACCCAGAGATTCCAATTTAAGATCTTTCTGTAAACTGTGCCAAACTTTTGTTTAGAATCCTCCCAGTTTCTGCTTTTGTTATTTTCAACCAATTTTTTCAACTTTTCTTCACAAACTGCTTCTTGATTTGTATAAAAATATAATTTATATTTACAACAGGTTGTATCACACCAAATTAAGTCAAAATGAGAGAATCATTAAAACCCAGTATACCCAGAATATGACAGTAACAGCTCAGTGCAGTTTGTCATTGGCAGATCTCAGCATTAAACACTGATGTTGTGCCTTTGGCAAGACACAAGCCAAATTCAATCACTTTATCCCCGAGGGGCAATTAAACGTCAGAGGAGCAGAGTACATGTTACAGAGCTGAGATGTTACAGAGCTGAGATGTTACAGAGCTGAGATGTTACAGAGCTGAGATGTTACAGAGCTGAGGGACAAAGACCGTCCACCTCTGTGTCGTATTTGAACAGTTCTGAGGTGTTTGTTCTCTGGATGGAGCTGTGATAGAGACACTCTGGTGTTCGCTGATCTGACAGAGCGACAGGGGCTCGGGTCAGAGAGTGGGCACAGAGAGTGAGCACAGAGAGTGGGCACGGAGAGTGGGCACGGAGAGTGAGCACGGAGAGTGAGCACAGAGAGTGAGCACAGAGAGTGGGCACAGAGAGTGAGCACAGAGAGTGAGCACGGGGAGTGGGCACAGAGAGTGAGCACAGAGAGTGGGCACAGAGAGTGAGCACAGAGAGTGAGCACAGAGAGTGAGCACAGAGAGTGGGCACGGAGAGTGGGCACGGAGAGTGAGCACGGAGAGTGAGCACAGAGAGTGAGCACAGAGAGTGGGCACAGAGAGTGAGCACAGAGAGTGAGCACGGGGAGTGGGCACAGAGAGTGAGCACAGAGAGTGAGCACAGAGAGTGGGCACAGAGAGTGGGCACGGGGAGTGGGCACGGGGAGTGGGCACGGGGAGTGGGCACGGGGAGTGGGCACGGGGAGGGCTGGTGCACCAATGAACTTTATTGTAGATATTATAGTTACAGGGTCATATGGAACTGGCAAGGCCTGGTGATGGGTGTGTGACAAGATTATGTGTGTGTGTGCGTGTGTGTCAGGCTCTGGTTTGGTCCTGGGTTCTGTGGACACACTTTTAAAACAGTGTTGTCCTTTTTACCTTTTTGACAAGACAAAGCAAATAAAAAAACCCAAACACCAAAAACACAGTTTCCTTCACTTTCTGTTCACGTACAGTCACCCAAACGCTCAACTGCCCAAGAAGTGATTTAACAACCTGGAGTTGTTTTGTTTCATTCACATGTTTAACACACAAACCTGCAGATATAACACGAGTTCTTCTCTCACACTGAAAACACTCTGTTCCACCTTGTGATGTCATCATGTGGTGATACAGGAAGTGCTCCACTGTGTTTTTAAACTCCACACACCTTCACTAGAATCATTTGGATCATTTGAGTCCTGGAATTGTCGATCTCGACTGAACTAAAGACGCACTTCTGAGGTCCAAGGTCCAGCTGCAGCTCGTGGGGCCCAAGATGAAACTTAAAACCAGGAGGGACCAGGACCTTCTCTGTGGCTCCCCCAGTGCAGTGTTTTAGGTCTCAACGTAAGACCCACTTTTACTCTGTGGCTTTTAACACCTCGTGAGTTGTGTGCTCATGTTTTAAATTTGACATTTTTAGCTTTATGCACATTTTGTTTTTATTTATGACATGACTGAGGTCTTTTATTGTATTTGTCTGTACAACACTTTGGAAACTCATGTTTATAAAATGTGCTGTAGAAATAAAGTGATTGGAAGAGCTGTTCACTTGAAAACTACCACTTGACGACATCACAAGGTGGAACAGAGCGTTTGGAGCTTTGGAGATGTAGACAGACTAATAATAAAGAGTTCCTCAAACATGTGAATGAAACAAACAACTCCAGGTGTGTTTGAGGAGGAACATTATAAACGTCTGAATCAAACGTAGAAATAGAAACGAGACTCAAGTTTACATTTGCTAAAAGTTTATTAAAAAACATGTAGAAAAACTCACGGTATAAAAGTACAAAAGTATCAAAGTACAAAAGTAAAAAAAGTCGTACAAAATGAGATGAAACTAAATTAAAGCGTCAAAGTTTTTCAAGCTTCGTCCAGGTTTTTTGTTGCACAAACGGCTTCATTCTACAGTTTAAACTCCCAAACACGGCGGTCCACACCGAAAGGCCAAACATGTGCTGGGATCCGACTTTAGCAAGAACTTGGAGCGTTTTTTTTCCTTTCCAGTCACAGAAATGAGGATTTAGTCGTACAGTCGCCAGTGAAAGTTGCTGTGGGTCGTGTAAACTCTTTTCTCTGGATTTTATCAGGACTTGGGTGACCAGAGTCCCAGTTCTGAAGTTGGGAAAATCTGGTCACTCTAATCCAGACCGCTCTGATTTCTAAAGGGAAATGCACTTGTGACTGAACAAATGAATCCTTTAAAGCTGCACTGCGTAACTTTTCTGGTGGCGGATCTGCTACTTTGAGAGGTTATTGCTTTACCTGGAATGTTCCATGGTATGACATTAACGTATCCACAAGCATTTATTCATTATGGGGCTTTGTTGCTGTAAAATTGAATTCCTTCTGTGAATAGGGACGCCTCTCCACAGATCTGCCCTGTAATGTAGCGCTGTAACCTGCTCGTCTTCCTCATGACAGCTTTAATCTACACTGGAAATGTTACACAATGCAGCTTTAAGTTAAATTGATAAAACATGACATCACGATTATTCGCCGACTGCAAATGTAAACACCACTGACCAGAGAAACTTGAACCGTAAAACGCTTTAGTGTCGACGGCGAAAGACGAGGTTAGAACCACTTTCAGACTGTGGTGTGGACATGTGCCTTCAGTGTGGACGGAACCGCGACCGCTCCAGTACCTCTGTTTAAATCTACAGCTTATAAAAGAAAATAAAAGTCCTCCTCTGGTCCTCCTCTGGTCCATCGTGTTTTACAGTTGAGGTTTTAGCTGCCCTGAGAGATGCCTGCTCCAAACCAGGGGTCCTGTGGGTCCTTCAGGCAGACGAGGGGAACTCTGTCTGATCCAAAAGTCTTAAGAGGCGGAGGGGCAGGGGTTCGAGGCGGAGGGGCAGGGGTTCGAGGCGGAGGGGCAGGGGTTCGAGGCGGAGGCGGGGCTACGCGTGCAGACCTGCGGACAGAGGACCGGTGTTAGCAAAGGCACTCGGACACAGTGAGCAGAGTTTAACAGAGACTATGGCGCCCCCTGTGGTCTAACAGATCAATCAGAGCAATGACATGTTGAATACAGGAGAATACAGACCTCTAAATAAAACTTCAGAAGGTCAATGAGAAGAAACCAACGTGGTTAAAAGATCTGAACAGTTTTCAAAGGGTAAAATACCAGTATAGGGCTGAGAGCTCGTGGCTAAAGACTCCACACATGACGGCAAATTATCGAGATTCTCCCCTCGTTTATAGAATTAGACGGAAAAAGGAAGGTATAATACAAACTAGAATAGCAACAAAAATGGAAGTAAAAAATTGTGAGGTCAAAATTGGAAACTAGCAATTATATATGAACTATATATGAACTGTTAAAATCGTAGTCTCGTTCGTGGATCTAATCTCAGACCTCGTCTTGTGGGTCGAGTCTCGTCTCAGCACTAGTAAAGAACCTCCTAAATGTCTCAAACCGGTCACTTCTGTTCACCACATCTGCAAATTTCTCCGATCTGGCCAAGATTTCGAAACAATACATCAGGTTCTTCTCGTTTTCAGATTTATTCTTTACTTCCCAGTTCTGAGACGCTTCATTCTGGTCTAGAGGGAGTTTATTTTAAGAGAACTTGTCAAGTAAAATGATCATTTCACTACGTTTAAGTCATTTTCTGATAGATTTAAGTGTTTATATTTTACATTCTGGACAAACTTTTACATCGTTAGCCTTAAAGAAAACGCCAAATTCCATTCTTCAGCACCTCTGAGAAACACTGGAGCTGCACATGTGTGATTCACCGTGAGCCGACAGGTCGTCACCCGTCCTCAAAAGTTTAACTGGACATTTAGTTTGAAGTCATCACGAGGTCAGAGGTCAGAGAGAACATTAATGCAACAGTGACTTTCATCCATGATTATTCTCTAGTCTTAATGTAGTTTCCCTTTTCCCAGCCTCGCTTTAGCTCAGACTGTAAAAATGAAGCTCATCGAGGCTAGCAGTTACAGACTTTGGAGCAGAGTTGATTAGGAAAAGGAAAGACTGAAGGATTAGCCATGTCGTTTTATACAAACCGTCATGACAGGTGTAAACCGCCTCACCCTGTCAGTGTTGGTGCACCCGTCATTACTCCTGTCAGTGTTGGTGCACCCGTCATTACTCCTGTCAGTGTTGGTGCACCCGTCATTACTCCTGTCAGTGTTGGTGCACCCGTCATTACTCCTGTCAGTGTTGGTGCACCCGTCATTACTCCTGTCAGTGTTGGTGCACCCGTCATTACTGTGGTCCTTACTCCCGTCAGTGTTGGTGCACCCGTCATTACTGTGGTCCTTACTCCCGTCAGTGTTGGTGCACCCGTCATTACTGTGGTCCTTACTCCCGTCAGTGTTGGTGCACCCGTCATTACTGTGGTCCTTACTCCCGTCAGTGTTGGTGCACCCGTCATTACTGTGGTCCTTACTCCCGTCAGTGTTGGTGCACCCGTCATTACTGTGGTCCTTACTCCCGTCAGTGTTGGTGCACCCGTCATTACTGTGGTCCTTACTCCCGTCAGTGTTGGTGCACCTGTCATTACTGTGGTCCTTACTCCCGTCAGTGTTGGTGCACCCGTCATTACTCCTGTCAGTGTTGGTGCACCCGTCATTACTCCTGTCAGTGTTGGTGCACCCGTCGTTACTGTGGTCCTTACTCCTGTCAGTGTTGGTGCACCCGTCATTACTCCTGTCAGTGTTGGTGCACCCGTCATTACTGTGGTCCTTACTCCTGTCAGTGTTGGTGCACCCGTCATTACTCTTGTCAGTGTTGGTGCACCCGTCGTCAGTGGTTCTTACTCTTGTCAGTGTTGGTGCACCCGTCGTCAGTGGTTCTTACTCCCGTCAGTGTTGGTGCACCCGTCGTCAGTGGTTCTTACTCCCGTCAGTGTTGGTGCACCCGTCGTCAGTGGTTCTTACTCCCGTCAGTGTTGGTGCACCCGTCGTCAGTGGTTCTTACTCCCGTCAGTGTTGGTGCACCCGTCGTCAGTGGTTCTTACTCCCGTCAGTGTTGGTGCACCCGTCGTCAGTGGTTCTTACTCCCGTCAGTGTTGGTGCACCCGTCGTCAGTGGTTCTTACTCCCGTCAGTGTTGGTGCACCCGTCGTCAGTGGTTCTTACTCCCGTCAGTGTTGGTGCACCCGTCGTCAGTGGTTCTTACTCCCGTCAGTGTTGGTGCACCCGTCGTCAGTGGTTCTTACTCCCGTCAGTGTTGGTGCACCCGTCGTCAGTGGTTCTTACTCCCGTCAGTGTTGGTGCACCCGTCATTACTCCCGTCAGTGTTGGTGCACCCGTCATTACTCCCGTCAGTGTTGGTGCACCCGTCATTACTCCCGTCAGTGTTGGTGCACCCGTCATTACTCCCGTCAGTGTTGGTGCACCCGTCATTACTCCCGTCAGTGTTGGTGCACCCGTCATTACTCCCGTCAGTGTTGGTGCACCCGTCATTACTCCCGTCAGTGTTGGTGCACCCGTCATTACTCCCGTCAGTGTTGGTGCACCCGTCATTACTCCCGTCAGTGTTGGTGCACCCGTCATTACTCCCGTCAGTGTTGGTGCACCCGTCATTACTCCCGTCAGTGTTGGTGCACCCGTCATTACTCCCGTCAGTGTTGGTGCACCCGTCATTACTGTGGCCCTTACTCCCGTCATTGTTGGTGCACCCGTCATTACTCCTGTCAGTGTTGGTGCACCCGTCATTACTGTGGCCCTTACTCCCGTCATTGTTGGTGCACCCGTCATTACTCCTGTCAGTGTTGGTGCACCCGTCATTACTGTGGCCCTTACTCCCGTCATTGTTGGTGCACCCGTCATTACTCCCGTCATTGTTGGTGCACCCGTCATTACTGTGGCCCTTACTCCCGTCATTGTTGGTGCACCCGTCATTACTCCCGTCAGTGTTGGTGCACCCGTCATTACTGTGGTCATTACTCCTGTCAGTGTTGGTGCACCTGTCATTACTGTGGTCCTTACTCCCGTCAGTGTTGGTGCACCCGTCATTACTGTGGCCCTTACTCCCGTCATTGTTGGTGCACCCGTCATTACTCTTGTCAGTGTTGGTGCACCCGTCATTACTGTGGCCCTTACTCCCGTCATTGTTGGTGCACCCGTCGTCAGTGGTTCTTACTCCCGTCAGTGTTGGTGCACCCGTCGTCAGTGGTTCTTACTCTTGTCAGTGTTGGTGCACCTGTCATTACTGTGGTCCTTACTCCCGTCAGTGTTGGTGCACCCGTCGTCAGTGGTTCTTACTCTTGTCAGTGTTGGTGCACCTGTCATTACTGTGGTCCTTACTCCCGTCAGTGTTGGTGCACCCGTCGTCAGTGGTTCTTACTCTTGTCAGTGTTGGTGCACCTGTCATTACTGTGGTCCTTACTCCCGTCAGTGTTGGTGCACCCGTCGTCAGTGGTTCTTACTCCCGTCAGTGTTGGTGCACCCGTCGTCAGTGGTTCTTACTCTTGTCAGTGTTGGTGCACCTGTCATTACTGTGGTCCTTACTCCCGTCAGTGTTGGTGCACCCGTCGTCAGTGGTTCTTACTCTTGTCAGTGTTGGTGCACCTGTCATTACTGTGGTCCTTACTCCCGTCAGTGTTGGTGCACCCGTCGTCAGTGGTTCTTACTCTTGTCAGTGTTGGTGCACCTGTCATTACTGTGGTCCTTACTCCCGTCAGTGTTGGTGCACCCGTCGTCAGTGGTTCTTACTCTTGTCAGTGTTGGTGCACCTGTCATTACTGTGGTCCTTACTCCCGTCAGTGTTGGTGCACCCGTCGTCAGTGGTTCTTACTCTTGTCAGTGTTGGCCGTCTGTTTCTCCTGGGCGTAGTTGAGGCGGTTCTGCTCCACGGCGGTGGTGTTGGACTCTGGACTGCTGCTGCGTGTGGGGCTAGCCTCCTCGTTAGCATACGCAAGGTCCAGATGCTGCTGCGCGAGCTTCAGGTGTCTCCTCAAACGCTCCAGCTCCCGACCTGAAGACTCGTCTCCAAAAGACTCACGGCCCGAGTCCACCAAGTTGTCTCTGATTTAAAAAATAAATAAAAAAGATTTTCACTTTTAGAAATGCCACTAGAACAAGATCAGAGTTTTACAGAAACCATTTTATATTATTCCTTAAGGACCAGGACTGGAGAATTTTATTTAAAAAGGTGCATTATGCAACTTTTTTGGTGGAGAGTTTGCAACTTATTTGTCTGATAGAGACGTTCTAGCTTTGCCCAGAATGTTCCATGGTATGGCATTAAAGTAACTCATTTTTTGCACTGATTCAATTACAGGTGTTTTTATTGCTTGAAAATCCTGCATTTGTAATACGAGTGGGCTCGCTTCTCCACAGTTGGGACCTGTAACTTCACCTGGTAGTTCATACATTTGTTATGGAAATAAAGTTTAATACTTTGGAACATCTGGATGAAGACAAACAGATGGTGGACTCTCCATCAGAAAACTTTCAGTGCACCTTTAAAAAAAAACAAAAAAAAACAAAAAGACATACTGATGTGAACTGCAGCTCTGGACAAACCAACTCAAATCTGGAACGGACATTTAACGATGGATTTTCTGAGACACTTTGTAGAAATGATTGATCCCTCAGTGTCCAGAAGGTTCCATCATAAAAGGCGTTTCCCTAGTCTGTCAAAGTTCACTCAGTATTACTAAATGATCCTAAAAAACACTTCTGAATAAGGAAATGGTCCTTTAGTCGACCAAGACACGAGTGTTTAAAGAGGGAATTTACTGTAACATCTGGATCACCATGTCGCCTTTTGTTCTGAAAATGTTTTTGAGGTTTATGAAGCTGTAGTGGATCGTTTGTACATTTATGGAGCGTAATCGAAGTGCCTGTTCTAACACTGGGAAATCTCACGGGCAGCTCACCTGAACGCCATCTTTCCGGCCCCGCCCTTCTTCGTGGCGGTGTTGTACCCGGGCGGGGCAGACGGCTGGTGGCAGAGGGACGGGCGCTGGCTGGCATTGTGGCGTTGCGGGCGCGGCCGTGGCGTGCACAGACAGTCGCGCACACCGCTGAAGCCGAGGTGCAGGATCTCCAGGAGCGTGAACAGCAGACAGAGGGCGCTCACGGCATACATGATGAGCAGGAAGATGGTCTTTTCCGTGGGGCGCGACACGAAGCAGTCCACCGTGTGCGGGCATGGCGAGCGAGTGCACACGTACGATGGCGCCACCTCCAGACCGTACAGGATATACTGCCCGAACAGGAAAGACGACTCGAAGATGCCGCGCGCCAACAGGTGGAACACGTACACGCGCATGAGCCCGTCACGCTTTATCCTCCGCCGCCCGTCATGCTGAAATACAGAGGCGTCAGTGAACGAGTGTGACACCCCCCCCGAGCTTAGGTCTGTATTTGGAGTTCTGGGTAAAATACTAGTGCAGGGACGGGACAAGATCTCGTGAGACAAAAGTGCTACAAGACTCATGAAAATCATCCTGAGACTTTGTTTACAGAATTACATTCTCAGGTCAAAATGAGGAGCAACAGCAGCTACAGAGCTTTTTACACAAACTGAACTGGAGTCGATTGAGCCGAATCTCACCCCTGCTCACTTCCTGTTTGGATGGCAGTAGCCGTCAGGTGCCCTCCCATCCTCCTGTATCCCTGCCTCAGATACCTATAGTTGGATAACCTTCTGACCTTCTTGTTTGGCTTCTCCTTGACCTCCTTCTCTGGTTCAATCTCCTCCAGGATCATGGGGTCCTCCTCGCCGTTGTCCTCTGCCTCTTCGTAGTCACGGTTGGCTCCTCGGCTCACCATCGGCATCCTCTTCCTCGCTTTGGGCTTGTAGTCATCGTCGTCCATGCGAGCGATTTTGTGCATGGCAAAGCCTAGGTACATGATGGTGGGCGTGGTGATCATGATCACCTGAAGAGACAAGACCAAAGTCAGACTCAAACAGCCACATTTGACCATCAAGAGCAGGCAAAGATAGAAAAATCAGCAGCCCTCGTTTGGATCTTAATCTGTGGAGCACGGACCAGCTGCAGGTCACTGGTTCTGGTCTGGACGTACCTGAAAGGCCCAGAAGCGCACGTGGGACAGCGGGGCGAAGGCGTCGTAGCACACGTTCTCACACCCGGGCTGGTGCGTGTTACACGTGAACTTGCTCTGCTCATCGTAGTAAATGGACTCTCCTCCCACCGCCGTCAGAACGATCCGGAACACGATGAGCAGCGTCAGCCAGATTTTACCCACAAACGTCGAGTGGTTGGAGATCTCATCCAAGAGACGCGTCAGAAAACTCCAACTCATGATGCGAAGCGGGCGGAGTCAGTGTGATGAGCGGCGGGGTCAGGCTGAGGAGAGAGGTCAGAGGTCAGAGTGATGAAGGGGCGGGGTCAGAGGTCAGAGTGATGAAGGGGCAGGGTCAGAGGTCAGAGTGATGAGGGGTCGGTGTCAGAGGTCAGAGTGATGAGGGGTTGGGGTCAGGGTAGGGCTTTGACTTTTGCCCAAAAATCATATTCGAAGTTCGTTTGTTTATTAATATTAATATTCAAATATATTCGAATATTAACCCGCGGCTCCAGAGCCGCATGTGGCTCTTTCGTTCTGTCGTGGCTCCCTGTGACTTTGGAAAATAATGAGTATCTAATTACATTGTATTTTTATTTTAGTTTGCTCGTTTTTAAATGTAAATCTAAAATTGTAGATAATGGTAATCTTGTAACATTTAAATAAAACGTTTTAAATATTTTTGTCGCTCAAAACATGCGTCAAAGCCGCCGATGTGCGCCACCCGCACACACTGGCAGCCCGGACTTACCGCACCTACATCAGCAGGATGATTTTCAGCCCAATGATGATAAATCCAAGAAAAGAAAAGTTTGTGAAGAAAACAGAACGCTTAATGCTACGTGGGCAGATTCATTTGCTTTCACGGCTGATGAGACTGGTACACGCGGTACACGCGGTACACGCGATAAAATGATGACGGAACACAGAAGCAGACACATTTCTGGTTCGCTGCGGGTGGATAATTTAAGTTTGGCTTTTTATTTCCTACAAGAAGGACTCAAATAATAATGTGTTTAATGCAGCTTTGCGCACATTTGTTTACGTTATACAGAAGCGAAACTTAAAACCACATGGCTCATTTGCATAAACTAGAAGCGCTGACTAAAGGGCAGGACTCAGTGGAATATGCGTGTTCTTTCTGTGACTGAGGGATGTTCTGCCTATGGTGAGTCTGTTCTGTGCTTCTATCACGTTGGAGATGTTCATGTTAAACTTTTTGAACAGGTTCGAATATTAAGGGCTTCGTTCGAATATCTCCATTTTTTGAAATATTCGAATTATATTCGAATAACGAAGTTCGGAGTCAAAGCCCTAGGTCAGGGTGATGAGGGGTCAGAGGTCAGGGTGATGAGGGGTCAGAGGTCAGGGTGATGAGGGGTCAGAGGTCAGGGTGATGAGGGGTCGGGGTCAGAGGTCAGGGTGAGGTACATTTGGATATTAAACATTACAGGCTGGGCCAAGTGCGGCAGGTTTTGTTTACTCCAATTTCTACTTAATATGGTGATTTAAAAAAAGTTATATAGTTTTTAGAGTGACCACATTTTCAAAATAAACTGGGACGTCCCGGTTTTTTGGTGGTTGGTAATAAAATAGTTAAACAAGTGCGTAATGAAGGAAAACTGTTCTGCAGAGACCGTGACGAACATGAGTCATTGTCACATTCTGTGTTTTGTCATTTTTAAGCAGCTTTTCTGGATTTTAGGCAAAAGGAGAAATTCAATTTGTCGACTGGACAAAGTTTATTTGGTCGAATACGTTTTGCAGCTCATCAAAGCTTCAGTTCAGTTCTGGATTTTACCTAAACAAATGAGTTTATGTCTCTTTACTGTTGGCAGGGATCAGACTGGTCAAAATGAGGAAACATGGGACAAATCAGTGGTTTTGGATAAATCTGCAGGGACAGGGGACACAGGACTCAAAAGGGGACAGGGACGGTCCCGGGGACACAGGGACGGTCCCGGGGACACAGGGACGGTCCCGGGGACACAGGGACGGTCCCGGGGACACAGGGACGTCTGGTCACCCAAAGTTTTACACAAGTTAAGAAATAATTTGTGAAGAAAAGTTGATTACAAGAAGTAGAGTAACATTTAAAAAAAAAAAAAAAAAAAAGTCCTACTCTGATAGAATTCTGTCCAAAAGTTCGGTACAACTGACAAGAAACACTTAAAAAAAAAAAAATAAAAAAAAAATGGCGTTTTACAAATTCAGCAGATAAGATTGTAAATTGGGGATTTCCATCACCGTTACTTGTAACCGTGTGGTACACCGGGCCAAAACACTAGAGTCAGGATTTCCAACATGGAAGTAAAAGAACAAATTAAATCTTAATACATATGGGTATAGGTAGGTAAATCTGAAGTTTTAGAAAAAAAAAAAGAAAAAAAGAAAAAAGAAAAAAGAAAAAAAGCAATTCTGAACTTAAACTCGTTACCATGACAACGAGGTGGCACAAGATGCAGTTTCCACAAAACGATGGGATTTTGACATTGTAATAAATTGTCTAATCCAGTTCCTAATTTGGATTCACTTTACTGAATATTTTTGCCGTCTGCTGCCAGTACTTAATTTTTTTATCCAATCCAAATGTAGAAAGAAAACTCATGAGAATTCTCAGTACGTGCGCTCGATCTCGTGGCGGTCGTTGTGAGATCTTGGCCCGTCCCTAATGACACTCGAGTCTCTAAGGCAAAAGTGACAAACAGGAGCCGCACCCTGAGCCGAGAAATCCTCAACTCTTTAGTCACTTCAGACGGAAACGGCGTGTGGCTCATTTTTCCTGCCGCTTCATCAAAACTTTGGGTCAAAAGGGAACGTTTTCAAATGACACGACATATTTATAGACCTAAAGGAAACACGTGTCACCGCTCGAGCACAAAGAGGTGACCAACCCCACACCAGGTCCACAGGAAGTCACAGGCGAGAAACCCGAGGTCAGGACAAGAGCGGAACGGGACGTCTGCCAAACATTTGTCAATTTAAAAACCTGTAAACCTACGAGTCGTTCATTAAGAGACGGGAGGCGGGATTAGAGTGAAGATCCAGACAACAGAACAGAAACACGCAGTGATTTTCATTTCAGAATAATGAGGATTCTAAACTTTTATTTAAAGCCATTTTCTGATTTTGTTCCAATGTCGTTTCCTCGTCACACACCTGGAGTTGTGTTTTGTTTCATTCACATGTTTAACACACAAACCTGCAGATTTAGGCTCATGAGTTCTTCTCTCAAACTGAAAACACTCTGTTCCACCTTGTGATGTCATCATGTGGTGATACAGGAAGTGCTCCACTGTGTTTTTAAACTCCACACACCTTCACTAGAATCATTTGGATCATTTCAGTCCTGGAATTCCCGATCTCGACTGAACTAAAGGTAAAAGGAGCTGTTCACTTGAAAACCACCACTTGATGACATCACAAGGTGGAATTTTAAGAGCATTAGAGCTTTGGAAACGTTGACAGACTGATAATGAAGAAGAGTTCCTCAAACAAAACACAACTCCAGGTCTGTTTTGAGGAGGGAACAGCGTTAGAACCAAACTTGAACTCAGTTTTGTGTTTTAATAAGAATTTTAAATGCACATGTTATTTACACATTTAAAATTCTGGACATTCTAAACTTTTACCTTGAGGGACAAGTTAAAGGACAATAGGCTGACCATCCCCATCTCATCAATAGAGACAATAGAGCTCCCCACTGTGGCCCCGCCTCGGCTCCGCTGGGTGCCGGTTAAATCCCCAGAGCGTTAAATGTAAATGAGCTTTTCTTTGTTGCCCAGGTGTGAAATCCTGAAGCCCCGTAAACCACAGCGCCACAGGCCGGTCAACAGGAAGCACAGCGGGTGGCCCCGTGTGCAAATCCTCACCTCTAAACAGCTCTGAGGAAGACACTGGTACGTTAAAGTCACTCCGCTTTGCTCAGACAGATTATTCCCAACATTCTAAAACCACATGACCGTTTGACAAACCTGAACCCTCGTCAAGCAACGCAAATAAAAGCTGTGACCAAACAACTGAGTAACAACGCTTCAGAAAATGAGTCTCCAGTCACAGAGCCATTTAAATTAAACACATTTAAGAGGATTTTCCTGGAGCAAAGGCACATTTAGGGGTTTGTCCCTGAACTAGAAACACCTGGACTTAAGGCCTCAACCTGCAGCAGAGACACAAAGACACAGACGGAGACAGAGTTTGTGCACACGGGACATTACGATTTTAATTAGTGAGAACAGGAAGCTCCAGGTCCTTTGAAATCGTAAACTTCACTTACATTTGTAAATGTGTGTTCCACTTTTAATGGTTTATATTGGAATGAGGTTTTACAATGACAACCGCTTAACTGCACAATAACCAGAGTTGGTGAACATGTTTGGAAAAAAAATAAAATAAATTAAAGCAAGGATTGTGGCTTTTTCAAAATCTTAAAAACACCAATTGATCAGTGCAGCACGTGGGGCCAATTTACCACAAATACAGACGTGCCAACTACAAGGAGGAGGCAATTAGTGATCAGCCAAAACCCAAAAAAGGAAAACCGTTCATTTTAGCCCAGACATTACAGAAGAGGGCTAAACTAAAAGAATGCAGTGATGTGCTTAAAGACTATGGACCGTTTCAGAGGGAAAAAACAGGAAATGGTCAAACAAGAGCCGCGTTGTCCGGCCCGGGACAGACACACTACGGCCCGGGACAGACACACACGCGGGCCCGGGACAGACACACACGCGGGCCCGGGACAGACACACACGCGGGCCCGGTACGCACACGTTTACACCGCTTACATTCAGTTCATTTCAAGTTTTCACAGATTGCAGCGCACACGTGGAGTTGTTTACGGCCCGACCCAAGATGGCGGCCTGACGCATGACGCACACGTTAGCCACGGCTAGTGACGTAGCATCGCCCCGTTACTGTTAAACATGAGCGCAATCCGGTTTAAACTACGACTTTTCTGAACAAAACCGGCCAAAAACACAAGTTCGTGACTGGAGGAAATAAAAATGGTGAAAAAGCGAATGTTTTAGGACGAAAGTACAACTTTGGGAGAGACAGGAAATAAGCGTGTTTGACAAAATTCCTCGGATTTAGCCCAAATTCCAAGGGGGATTTAAGAGAGTCTGGCGTGAAAATCTGAAATTATTCCCTTAAAAATCGCACAAAATAACCAATCTGGTCATAAAAGACAAACCGTAAGAACACGTAGAACTTTAAAATGCAGCTTTAGCCAGATTAGAGTGTAAAATGTGCATAAAAAAATCCTTAAAGTGGAGCAGAGAAGGCGGCGTTTGTGCGCTCCTAAAACAACAGTATTGTTTGGCATTGTTCCTCAGACTCTGGAACATTCCGTTTGGAGACTGTTTTAAGTGAGATTAAGTCCACAATATGAGCTGAATATTAGATTCTAAAGACGCTGTGTCCAGGTTTATCTCCAGTAAAGCTCTGCGTAAAACAGTCGGATGGGTTCTATTGTTTAGCGCTGGTGGAAGTCGCTCACATCGGGATAATCAGGGAATTTAAAGCCAAGAAAAGCGACGCAAACTCACGCAAATGTTTTCCAAAGACATAAAAAGTGTGTGAACTGGTCCAGAGCAGCCCCCAGCCCATAAACCCAGAGCAGATGCCCCGTTTGGCCGGAGATGTGCTGGTTCTGGTGCAGGCTCTTACCGTGAGACGCGCGCTCTGGTCTCTTGTTCTGGAGCTCCGGTTCTGTTCCTCGGGCTCTCCTCTGGTTCTGTCCGGGACTCTGCGGCTCTTTCTCGGCTTGTTTGTTCTCTTTTTTTCAGGGTGACTGTCCCGGAGCCCCCACCGAGCCCTTTTATACCCGGGTGTCCGAGGTTTGGCGCTGATTTCTGGGGCGAAGACAAAGGCGGTTCCCCACCCCCCGTTTCCTCCCCTCACACCGGGGTAACCCACCCCCTCATACCGGGGTAACCCACCCCCAAAGCCGCCTGCTCCGCCTGCGCACGCCGTGGCTGTCCGGGTTGGTGCGTGCAGACAGTGTCTGCACGCACCAACCCGGACAAAAGACGAAAAAACAGTAAAACCCCGAGCAGGATTTAACAGGGCTGCGCTAAAAGGCACCGACACCGAACCAAACTGCAGATTTCTAAAGAAATCTGCGCCTTCAAATCAGGCCTCATATTTTTACAATATTAGGGTCATCAGAGGTCCCTATTTCCCCGGGACAGTCCCAGTTCTGAGTCCTGTGTCCCCTGTGCCAACAGATTTATACAAAACCAGTGATTTGTCCCAGTTTTATACAAGAAATGTCCCAGGTGTCCCTATTTTTGGACCAGTTTGATCCCTGCCAACAGTAAAGAGAGACTTAAACTATTAGTTTAGATAAAATACAGAAAAGCTGCAAAACACAAAGAAAATGTGACTACTGACTCACGTTGGTCATAAATGTTTTCTGCTGAACAATTTTCCTTCATTACGCACTTGTTTCACTATTTTATTATTTCTGGTCATCCTATACAATACACATCTTTTTAATATTATGAATAATTCATGGAAAAGCTACGTATGAATGCACAGAATTATAGCTGGTAAATAACTACTGTCCATGTACTGAAAGTGCATGTTCTGAGGAACTGTTTTCCAGTACTTTTCTTTTGGTGTTATTCAGAATACAGTTACTTTTCTAAACCAAAGGAACACAGAGTGCAGGACTTGATCGTATCGATACTTGATCGTATCGATACTTGATCGTATCGATACTGTGCAGTGACTTCAGCCGCCGTCTAATAAAATGTGACTGAGCCAACCTGAAATATGTGCTTCAAATAATTCTATCCATGACAGAGAGACATACACAAAAATAAACGACAAACAAAATCAATTTTGCACACAAAAATAACAAACACGCACAGTGGCGGCGGGGGGTATAATTTATTTATCTTATTATTTTATGTAAATATATATATATAAAAAAAAAAAAATGTGTTCCTCACCTTCCACGGTGGTTGGTCTCTCTCACCCTCATCAGCTCGGGCCCTCTACCAGAGGCCTGGGAGCTTGAGAGTTCTACGCAGTATCTTTGCTGTTCCTAGTACTGCACTTTTCTGGACTGAGATGTCTGATGTTTTTCCGGGTATCTGCTTTAGCCACTCCTCCAGGTTGGGGGTTACAGCCCCGAGTGCTCCGATCACCACGGGCACCACTGATGCCTTCACCTTCCAGGCCTTCTCCAGCTCTTCCTTGAGCCCCTGGTATTTCTCTAGTTTCTCGTGTTCCTTTTTCCTGATATTACCATCACTTGGTATTGCAATGTCCACCACCTCGGCTTTGTTCTGTTGTTTATCCACCACCACTATGTCTGGTTGGTTCGCCATCACCATTCTGTCAGTCTGTATCTGGAAGTCCCACAGGACCTTGGCACGCTCATTCTCCACAACCTTTGGGGGAGTTCCCCACCTTGACCTTGGGGTCTCCAGCCCGTACTCTGCACAGATGTTTCTGTACACTATGCCCGCCACTTGGTTGTGTCGCTCCATGTATGCTTTCCTTAACTATGCCGGGTTTGTTTTATTTAGTTTAGTTCCTTTAATATAACACAACACACAAGTTCATTTAAATGTCTTTTATTTGGTTAGATCTATTTAATTTGGGTTAAACATGTCACTTACCTGTTGCTCCACCTGGTCTGGAGACAGTGTAGCCGGGGACACGTGGGTTTTTCCTTAGTTTCATTAGTTTCTGTTGCTTTTGCCTAAGTTTGAGCACAGTTATTTTTTTTGTAAATATGTAATTTTTTGTTGTATTTGCCACGAGACCACGGTGAATTTTGTGAATAAATTTTGGGACAACAGAAAATTTTCAGAGTCTGCCTCCTACTTAAGACCACTTTGGCCAGCTTCCCCACAGCTACGCCAAACAAACCGCCCCGAAACGAGCGGACAGAGGCGGATACACCACGAGCGAGGGCCCCGGCTCCGGCGGCGGGTGCTGTGGGTCCCGGCGGCGGGTCTGTCCGCTGCTTTGAGTTTCTCCTCGCTCTCTCCTTGTGGAGGTTCTTTTAGCCAGTGTGTGAATCAAAATAAGAGCCGTAGGATTTCACCGGAAAACAATCATCTCTGGCTCCTTCAAGGAGGTGTTCATATTTGAAAATGTTAAGTACAGACAAAAATAAATACATCATTTGTTAAAGTAAATTCTGATGTTTTTTATTAGCCTACATTGTTTCACACTTTGTGGAAAAAGCCCGTACACACGTGGAACCAACACACTGCACACTGAGGTCTTCAGATCAGTAGAACATAAACTACAGGCATGAAATGAGCTTCAGACATTTGGAGCCATGAACATTTTGGCGGCTGCAGCAGATTTAGATTTAGACTTAGACAAACTTTATTGATCCACAGGGGAAATGATTTGGACACAGTCGCTCAAACATCACAATATAAAATAATAACAGAAACAAAAATAGATGAAATAGAGACACGTGTCAAATGAGACATAATTATAAAAATAAATGTATATGTACAAGTCAAAATAAAATAGAAAAATAAGTAATAAAATATAAAACAAAATATAAAATGTCAGTTATAAACATGAGACAAGAACAACTGCAAATACTCTGCTGATTGACAGGACATAAGGTTATCTGTTATTTAAGATTAAGTTGTTGTACAGTTGTAGGGATTATTATCTCCTCTGTCCCTCTATAGTCTGGTACAGTGGGTGAGTTGTTGTAGGGAGTATTATCTCCTCTGTCCCTCTATAGTCTGGTGCAGTGGGTGAGTTGTTGTAGGGAGTATTATCTCCTCTGTCCCTCTATAGTCTGGTGCAGTGGGTGAGTTGTTGTAGGGAGTATTATCTCCTCTGTCCCTCTATAGTCTGGTGTTGTAGGGAGTATTATCTGTCCCTCTATAGTCTGGTGCAGTGGGTGAGTTGTTGTACAGTTGTAGGGAGTATTATCTCCTCTGTCCCTCTATAGCCTGGTGCAGTGGGTGAGTTGTTGTACAGTTGTAGGGAGTATTATCTCCTCTGTCCCTCTATAGTCTGGTGCAGTGGGTGAGTTGTTGTACAGTTGTAGGGAGTATTATCTCCTCTGTCCCTCTATAGTCTGGTGCAGTGGGTGAGTTGTTGTACAGTTGTAGGGAGTATTATCTCCTCTGTCCCTCTATAGTCTGGTGCAGTGGGTGAGCAGGAGTGTCCATGATGGAGAGCAGTTTGTCCAGTGACCTCCTGTCCCTCACTGTGACAAATGTCTCCAGTTCACAGCCGATCACGTAACCCGCTTTACGGATCAGTTTGTCAATCCGCCCAATGTCTCTTTTCCTGGTGTCGATCCCCCAGCAGAACCACAGTGAAGTACAGTGCGCTGGCCTCCACAGACTGGTAGAAGATCTTCAGTAACTTGCTGCACACATTGAAAGACCTGATCTTTCTCAGGAAGTAGAGTCTGCTCATGCTCTTCTTGTACACAGCATTACAGTTGTCCCTCCAGTCAAGTCTGTTGTTCACCTGTACGCCAAGGTACTTGTAGCAGTCCACTATTTCCACATCCTGGACCTGGATGGTAATGGGCTCCACAGGTGTCCTCTTTCTCCTAAAGTCAATCACCAGTTCCTTGGTCTTATCAACGTTGAAGAGCAGATGGTTTGCCTGGGACCACCCCACAAAGTTTGTAATCAGTGTCCTGTCCTCCAGCTGAAGTCATTAAGTCCAGATGGAATAGGCTTGTTGGACACTGGTACAATGCAGGAGGTCTTCCACAGCACCGGGATCCTCTCAAGCTTCAGACTCAGTGTGTAAAGAAAGTGAAAGATCCCAGTGAGCTGAGCTGCACATGTCCTCAACACGCGGGGGTTGACTTGGTCTGGTCCAGGAGACTTGTTTTGGTGAACTTTCTCCAACTGGGAGTAGGGTGTTCCTCCGTGGGGGTGGGAGTAGGGTGTTCCTCCGTGGGGGTGGTCGTCTGAGTCTGTGGTGAGGTGTGGATTGGGCGTCTGGGAGGTGTAGAGATGGGGGACCGGGGGATGAGAAACTATTAAAATGCAGATTGAGTAGGTTTGATCTGTCTGGGCTATTGTCCTGCTGCATAGATCTGGAGAGACCAGTGACGGCCTTCATAGCCCTCCACACGCCTCTGGTGTCATTTAGGTTTTGGCTGAGCCGGCTAGGCGGCTAGACATTATTCTCAAAACAAACAGCTTCGAGGTCTAGGACAGAGGCTGTTTCCTAATGGTTCTCATCTGTGGGCGGGGTTTACACTTAACAAATAAAAGAGATGAGGTTTTGATGAGGCCAATTCTGACCAATCAGATCGCTTCACTGCACCATTTCCTGTTTGTTACTAAGTTCGATCGGATCACACAGGATCGATTGCTTCTGCCTTGGCGTCTTGGATCTTTGCTGTGAAATTTTTCCACTTTGAATTTTCCACTCTGAATTTTGACAGTTGAATTTGAGGGCTTGAAAATATTTGTGCTGAATATTTAAAAGAGGTTTTTTTTTTTATACTGAATTTTAAATGTACACTTTCAGCAACTAAAATTCAGAATAAAAATAATTCAAACGTGTGTTTTCAGAGTTAAAAAATTCAAAGTGATAAATTCAGCAGAGTTTAAAATTCAAAATCTGAACGTTTCTAAACCGTTCGAAATCACATTCACGCAGTTCTTCTCTCGGCCGCTTGGTGGCGCTCACTCAGTGAAGCCACAAGACTCTGCGTCACTACGTCACTCGTGTGCGTGCGCCGTGACGCAGCTGGAAGAGGAAGGAGGAGGCAAGATGGCGGCGGCCCGCGGAGATCACGGCGGAGCCTCGGCCCGCGCCCCGGCCCCACGCTGGTTCTTCTCCCGGGAGCAGCTGCACCACACGCCGTCGCGCCGCTGCGGAGTGGAACCCGACCGGGAGCTGTCCTACCGACAGCAGGCCGCCAACCTCATCCAGGACATGGGGCAAAGGCTCAACGTGTATCCGCCGGGGTGAAAGGGGAACCGGGGAGAGAAGAGGCCGGGGGAGAGGAGAGCTGAGGCCCGGGGGAGAGAAGAGGAGAGGCCGGGGGAGAGGAGAGGAGAGGCCCGGGGGAGAGGAGAGGCCGGGGGAGAGGAGAGCTGAGGCCCGGGGGAGAGGAGAGGAGAGGCCGGGGGAGAGGAGAGGAGAGGCCCGGGGGAGAGGAGAGGAGAGGCCCGGGGGAGAGGAGAGGCCGGGGGGAGAAGAGAGCAGAGGCCCGGGGGAGAGGAGAGGAGAGGCGAGGAGAGGCAGGGGGAGAGGAGAGCTGAGGCCCGGGGGAGAGGAGAGCTGAGGCCCGGGGGAGAGGAGAGGAGAGGAGAGGCGAGGAGAGGCAGGGGGAGAGGAGAGCTGAGGCCCGGGGGAGAGGCGAGGAGAGGCAGGGGGAGAGGAGAGCTGAGGCCCGGGGAGAGCTGAGGCCCGGGGGAGAGGAGAGGCCGGGGGGGGGGGGGAAGAGAGCAGAGGCCCGGGGGAGAGGAGAGGCCCGGGGGAGAGGAGAGCTGAGGCCCGGGGGAGAGGAGAGCTGAGGCCCGGGGAGAGCTGAGGCCCGGGGGAGAGGAGAGGCCCGGGGAGATCTCTGAGATGCTAAAATCATGTTTTTAGCCTGTAGCACAGAATGTTAAACGCTAATTGTGACTTGTACAATACAGACATAATTATACCAGAATGAAAAATTACTTTACAGAATAAGAAAGACGTTAAAATCACAATATAAACAAATAAAAGCCCAAATAATCATCATGAAATTCACATTTTACCAGAGAAGTGTAGAGGATAAAAACCTTTCAGTCATATGAAGCTAAACTTTTCTTTAACTTTTCTGGTGGAGGGTCCATCAAATGCTTTTCTCCATGGAGATACTGTTTTGTCTGGAATGTTCCACATTATGGCATTAAACCTTTCTATCTTCATGGAGACCAAACCAGATCAAGTTCCAGGTCAGATCTGTGGAGAGGCGACCCCGCTCACAGTCAGAATGTCTGTTTTTCTAGGTATTTTTGAGCTCTAAAACCACCTGTGATTGAATAAATGTAAAGTAGAGCTGTTTAATGTCACACTGCGGAACATTCCAGGCAGAGCAGTGACGTATCCATAGAAACAAGCAGGTGACGGACACCCAACAGAAAAGTTATTGTCAGAGTGGAGGCCCTGAAAGGCTGGTCTCGGTCATGCGGGTGGGAGTCTTTAGTATTGTATCGGTTGGTGTCTGATTCTCGATCCTGTTTCCTTAACGCGGCTCCTGCAGATCTCAGCTCACCATAAACACGGCCATCGTCTACATGCACCGCTTCTACATGCACCACTCCTTCACCAAGTTCCACCGAAATGTAAGTCCAGCTTCGTTTTCATCATTAAAGTGCGTCTGACGATTCTCTCGTTTGGACTTAAATACAAATGAGTTTTACAAAATCAAGAAGCAGTTTGTGAAGAAAAGCTAAAAGCTAACTACAAGTAGCTCCTTGTAGTGAGCGCCCCCTTCAGGCAGATATAAGGCAGTGTCCACCAGCGTCTGACCAGAACTGAAGAAGCAGCTTGGATGAGCTGCGAAACGTATTCAACCAAATAAACTCTGTCCAGTTGACAAACTGAATTTCTCCTTTTGCCATGGATTCTACATACCCCCTCTGTAATACCCCACAGGAGTAAATACCCCTCTGTAATACCCCACAGGAGGAAATACCCCTCTGTAATACCCCACAGGAGGAAATACCCCTCTGTAATACCCCACAGGAGTAAATACCCCCTCTGTAATACCCCACAGGAGTAAATACCCCCTCTGTAATACCCCACAGGAGTAAATACCCCCTCTGTAATACCCCACAGGAGTAAATACCCCTCTGTAATACCCCACAGGAGTAAATACCCCTCTGTAATACCCCACAGGAGTAAATACCCCTCTGTAATACCCCACAGGAGTAAATACCCCTCTGTAATACCCCACAGAAGTAAATACCCCCTCTGTAATACCCCACAGGAGTAAATACCCCTCTGTAATACCCCACAGGAGTAAATACCCCTCTGTAATACCCCACAGGAGTAAATGCCCCCTCTGTAATACCCCACAGGAGTAAATACCCCCTCTGTAATACCCCACAGGAGTAAATACCCCTCTGTAATACCCCACAGGAGTAAATGCCCCCTCTGTAATACCCCACAGGAGTAAATACCCCCTCTGTAATACCCCACAGGAGTAAATACCCCTCTGTAATACCCCACAGGAGTAAATACCCCTCTGTAATACCCCACAGGAGTAAATACCCCTCTGTAATACCCCACAGGAGTAAATACCCGTCTTTCATGCCCCCTCTTTATTTCAGTTTTGTCCAGAGTTAAAGTGGCAGTCATGTGTTGTGTTTTCCAGACGATGGCGCCGACCGTCTTGTTTCTGGCGGCGAAAGTCGAGGAGCAACCGAGGAAACTGGAACATGTGATCAAAGTGGTACACGCCTGTCTGAACCCCACAGAACCTCCGCTGGACACCAAGAGTAACGTGAGCACCATGAAACTAAAGGACTAAACTCAGATGTGTTCTTCTCCAAACTGTTCTCCTCAGATGTTTCTCCAAACTGTTCTCCTCAGATGTTTCTCCAAACTGTTCTCCTCAGATGTTTCTCCAAACTGTTCTCCTCAGATGTTTCTCCAAACTGTTCTCCTCAGATGTTTCTCCAAACTGTTCTCCTCAGATGTTTCTCCAAACTGTTCTCCTCAGATGTTCCTCCAAACTGTTCTCCTCAGATGTTTCTCCAAACTGTTCTTCTCAGATGTTTTTCCATGTTCTAGTCGTTTCTTCTCTGACCCTCTGAAGTTGGATTTGGAGTGACTCATGTTTGAGAATCTTTAATCTCCCTCCGTTTCCAGAGTTCTTGTTTCTTTATGAAGTCGTTTTTGACAAACTTGTGATTTAAAATGTCATAATTAGAACGATGTGTTCTCTCTTCCCTCTCTCCTCCTCTCTCCCTCTCTCAGGCGTACCTGCAGCAGGCTCAGGAGCTCGTTCTTCTCGAGTCCATAGTTTTACAGACTCTGGGTGAGTTAAACACAAAAGACTCAAAGTCACGTGTTTGAACAGAAAAAATAAAACGGCTTTAGTTCAGTTATTTCACTTTATTTACTAAATAATCCCATGATTTTATCTGAAGTTAAACCTTAAACCCAGAGTTTATGCAGGTTTGTGTGTCTGTGCAGGGTTCGAGATCACTATTGACCATCCTCACACTGATGTGGTCAAATGCACCCAGCTGGTCAGAGGTACTGCCCCTTTAAGCCCCTCCCTGTGTGTCAGATGCCCTCCCTGTGTGTCAGATCCCCTCCCCTCCTCCTGTATTGCCTCAGATGCCCTCCCTGACCCCTGTCTCTCTCCACAGCGAGTAAGGACCTGGCGCAGACATCTTATTTCATGGCTACCAACAGGTGGATACTTTACTGCACTTTCGCCGCACAGTAGCTCCAGTGATGCAGGGCACCCCCTGCTGCCAACGGGCCGTAGTGCTGCGGCGTGGAGGGCTCCGGGCGACGGGGTGGCACCAGGACTGGACCGGGACTGGACCGGGAGAGGCGACGGACTGGAACGGGAGAGACTGGATCACTTTTCTATCAGGGAGACTGGACCGGGACAGATGGATGGACCAGGACGGACGGAGTGGACTGGACTGGACTGGACCGGGATGGACTTGGACTGGACCGGGACGGACTCAGACTTGGACTGGACTCGGACGGACTGGACCAGGACGGATGGATGGACCCAGACAAACGGACTGGACCGGGACGGACGGACTGGACCGGGACGGACGGACTGGACCAGTCCATCCGTCCCGGTCCAGGAGGGACTGGACCACTTTTCTATGGGGCGCCGTACAGTGGCCATATTGTTGTCTCACCTGGGCGTAGTCGTGGTCCGGACAGACTGTAGTGAGCGCGCCCTGTCCCCGGAGCGCCCCCCGCAGGCACAGCGGTGTACTGAGGCCGCGCGGCACAGGGAGGATGCAGGGCTTTGGTAGTGCTGTCTATGGAAAAGTGCTGAGGTTACATAAGTGACTGAGGTAGCCACGATAACGTTTGGTGTAGGCTTGTCTCGTAGGCTCTGGTAAGTACCAAACATCTCCGTCTGTTTTCATGAGTTTGTCTTTGAAAATGTCATAATATAATAACCCTAACCTGCACTTTCAGCCGTTCGCACCTCTGCTCATTTTCAAACCGTGAAAAACTCAGACGCATGACGTGAATTTGGAACTTTTATGTAAACATGTTTTTTTTTTTTAAAGCTGGGTGATATCGGACCTTTAATACGATGATTCTGTCAACTCTTCAGGTGTCTTCACTTGACAAATGCGTCTAAACAAGATGTGATAATAGGGAGATTTGTATGGAAGGGCATCAGGGTTAAAACTCTTTGTGGTGATATGGTAATTCTGGTCTTGTGTAGTTCCAAGATTAGGAAAATGATCTGGTGAGATTTTCTTCCATGTGTTTACGTTTGGGCTGGAAAATCACGGCAAAACTTTGGAAATGGCACATTTTGCCTTCAGTTTTAAAGCTGCACTGTGTAACTTTTCGGTTGTGTGTCTGTCACCTGCTTGTTTCTATGGATACGTCACTGCTCTGCCTGGAATGTTCCACAGTGTGACATTAAACGGCTCTACTTTACATTTATTCAATTACAGGTGGATTTAGAGCTCAAAAATACCTAGAAAAACAGACATTCTGACTGTGAGCGGGGTCGCCTCTCCACAGATCTGACCTGTAACTTGGTCTGGTTTAGTTTCCATGAAGATAGAAAGGTTTAAAGCCATACCGTATCCAGACAAAGCAATAACATCTCCATGGAGACAAACATTTGATGGACCCTCCAGTGGTTAACTCAAGTCGTTTCACATTTCTGTGGAAAGGGATCAGCTGTAGTTTAGTTTATTGTTTGTTTGTTTTTTTGGTTTTGAATTTTAAAATTTGAAGTTCGTCGCAGGAATCTGAGGAATGATCCTTTTTAAAATCAGTTGAGGTTTTCGAGCGTCACAGGGGTGTTTGTCTGTACGCCCCGTATTTAATATAAAGTTGCGTTATGTAACTTTACTTGACGACGATACGGCTTTGCTTTGCTTAATGCAGAGTTTGTTTTCCTGCGTCGCGTGTTTCACAAGCGTCACGTGATGGAGGAGTCACGAGTCTTGCAGGCTGCGCCCCCTACTGCCTGACAAAAGAATCACTAATTCTAATAAAATATTAAATCAAGTGAATCAAAAGTGGTGAGGCTAAAACTGAACTGCACAATGTAATTACTCTGAATAATAATAATAATAATAATAATAATAATAATAATAATAATAATACACTTTATTTCTATGGCACATTTCATAAACAAAGTGCTGCACAATACAAGTAAAACATCCGAAATGAATATATAATAAAGCTCTATTTAACTCCACTAATCCTCGTTAAACAGTAGAACTAGTCAAATCAAATACGAGCAAGAATACCAATAAATTAATAATAAAAAGGTAAAAAATAAAATTCACCACACAACTCATGCTGTGTTAAAAGGCAGACAAAATAAAAGACGAGACTTAAAACACTCCACTGTGGAGGCCGTTGCGACATGGGGGACAAAGTGTTATTATTGTTATTATTATTATTATTATTATTATTATTTATGGGTCCATTAGCACAATTAAATGATCGAATGGGCCATGACAAACTGTAAATCACATATGTCAGAGTCAAGGCCCGCGGGCCACATCAGGCCCCCCAGAGGGTTTTCTATGGCCCCCGGGATGATATTGATTTATTATTAGAACCGGCCCGCAGGCCGCAGATGTTTTACAGGCACCAATACTACATTTCCCACAATGCAACGGTGACGCACCGAGCGGGAGGCGGCTTCATTTCATTATTTATCAGCAGTCATTAGCATAACAGCAAAAGTTAACTTTCAGATACCCATACTCCCCCTTTTGACCCACACGCTCTTCCGGGTTTCCCTTGGTGGCCGCGCTGTCCTCAGCTCAGGTAAAATCGCAAGCTTAAGCTCCAGCGCACCTTACATTCATACTTACGCCATCACCTCTTTTAGTGCCGCTGCTCGGCTGCAGCTCAGCGCCGCATCGGTCCCTCGCTCCGTAGTGCGTAGCGTCCCATAATGACGGGAATGCACGCCCGATACACCCATCAATTCACCCATGCCTAAATTCTTATACGTTTTTTCTTTAGTTGTTGCACAGTTTGCACCTCACTCCACTAAGTTTTGCTGTTTGCCGCTGTGTCTCCCAAACCGTGGCGACAGTGCGGCGTGTGACTGGCGACCCGTAAAAGGGTCTGGCGTCGATCCGTGTTTGGACCACGTCTGCAGCAGTAATCGGTGCAGTTTTGCTTTTTACACAAGCCTGGGATTGCGTGCCATTTCCACCGTGGTAGTTGCCTGGAAAAATCCAGACTCATCGCTATGGATCTGTATTACAAATACAGAGAGATATCCTTCTGGATTTCCAGGCAATACTGATGGTGCCTTGAATAATACAGCTTCATTCATTTAATGTTCATGTTATGGGTATTTTTATATAAAGGAAATTTGTCTTTTGTGCCTGTTGAAAATTAAACATTACTGACAGAGCCATAAGAAAATATTGCTTTATTTATCCGATCATATTGTAATATATTTGTTAGGTTTTCAGTAGGTTCAATTTGGTTCACTAGACTATATGCGGTAATTTTAAAATTTTTCAATGAACATTCGATCAGTCCGGCCCTCGACTTGTAGCTAAATTTTTTATTTGGCCCTCCGTCCATTTGACTTTGACACCCCTGCTGTAAATGAACCTGTATCGGAATATTTTAAGACAATTACAACAACTTGAAAAAAAGTTGTCGTAACAAGTTGTTAAAATTGTTGGACGCACTTCCTGACGCACAATCAGCCGACACAGTTAAAGCACAAACTAAATGTCAGGGTCCAGGGAGTTTTATTAAATGTCGACTTGCTTGTTTGTTTATTTTTTATGCTTTATTTTGTTTAATGTGTTAATTTATATTGTCCTACTCTGTGCGGCACTTTGGAGACTTTGTGTTGGTGAAATGTGCCATACAAATAAAGTTGGATTGGAAAGGAGTTGGAATAAATGTCCCATGTGTCCCTATTTTGGACCAGTCTGATCCCTGCCAACAGTAAAGAGACATAAACTGTCATTAGTTTAGGTAAAATACAGAAAAGCTGCTTAAAAATGACCAAAAAACAAAGAAAATGTGACGATGGTGACTCACATTAGTGCTGAGTGCAGAACAGTTTTCCTTAATTCCGCACTCGTTTCACAGTTTTATTATTACCGACCGCCACAAACCGAGGGTGTCCCAGTTTTTGATTTTGAAATCTGGTCACCCTCGTCAGTGGGCAGGACAGAAACCGTACCGAGGAGTGGTTTTGTGTTTGGAGCAGTTTTTTGTCTGAGTTTCTGACGTGGGGAGGGCTCCAGAGGGCGGGGACGGCTATGGCAGAGGCTCATTGTACGGACATTGGTTCTCGTCCCAGCCCCACTCGTCTGCGTCCAAACGTCAAACTGTTTTAGAGGACCAAAAAAGTCTCTAAAAAGAGTCATTTTTACTTGTTCAAAACTGAATCAAACATTTTCTGTCACTGATGTTGAGCTCTCTCTACCTCTCTCCCTTCCTCTTTCTCTCTCCATCTCCTTTCTCCTCTTTTCCTTTCCCTCTTTCACCCTCTCTCGTCCTCTTTCTCTCCTGGCTAACCTCCCCCCAGCCTGCACCTGACCACGTTCTGCCTGCAGCACCGGCCCACGGTCATAGCGTGCGTGTGCATTCATTTGGCCTGTAAATGGTCCAACTGGGAGATTCCAGTGTCCACGGACGGGAAGCACTGGTGGGAGTACGTGGACACGACGGTGACCCTTCAGCTGCTGGACGGTGAGAGCCCGGACGCACCATACAGCTGTGCACCATACAGCTGTTCACCAAGACTGTCCTTTAGACCAGACTCTGACCATTAGACCGGATTCTGACCATTAGACCGGACTCTGACCATTAGACCGGACTCTGACCATACAGCTGTTCACTAAGACCGTCCTGTAGCTGCTGGCCTCGATGAGCCTCATTTGGAGCCAGACGCTGTGGGGGACGTCACCCCAGAACACTTCTTTTTACAGTCTGTGTTTGGGGGCACATGTCCACGCGGCTGTTTAATCTTTGACCTGTTTAACCTTTGACCTCTCCTGTTCCAGAGCTCACTCATGAGTTTCTTCAGATTCTGGAGAAAACGCCGAGTCGCCTCAAGAGGATCCGAAACTGGAGGGTGAGACGCCGTCACACACTCCGACCGCCAACCACCTGACCACCTGACCACCTGACCACCAACCAACTATCTAACCAACCAACTCCACAGGAGGGGCCCATGCGGCGCTTTGTCGTCATGGCGTTTTCAGCCACGTCAGCTCCATTGGACTCCACAGTTTTTCTAAAGCTGAAGTCAGAGCTCTTGTTTCTTTATGAAGTTGTTTTAGATCAGAAATGTCACAGAACAGAAGGATCCACAGGGGTCATAGGTCAAAGGTCAGAGCTGTAGACACACAGAAACACTTTAGAGGTGGTTTATATTAGAATTAAAGAGCGTAGAAACAGTTGCTAATAATGTTAGTCTAAAATATTCTAGTTGTACCTGTTACTCAGAGCTCTTTTCTCTTGTTTCAGGCGACTCAAGCGGCTAAAAAGCCCCGCTCGGACGTCTCCGCTCCCCCAGACGCCTCCGCTCTCCCTGGGCCTTCTCTGCTGCAGCACCAGCCTCTGCTCCACCAGGAACCAGCCGCTAACACGCTACCTCTGGATGCGCTAGCTCCCGCCTCCTCCTCTGTGCCCGCCGCGCCCTCCACCTCCGCCTCCGACTGGCCCCCGCTCCCCCTGCCCGGCGCCGGTCTCAGACCGGACCCGAGCCCGGGCCCGAAGGACTTTCCTGTGAATATGCAACAGTCCAATCAGACGCACTCGCACAAGCCGTCTCTGGACCGCTGCAGAGACAAGCTAAAGACGGACACGCCGTCAGAGGGGGCGGAGCCTGGCGGCCACGGGGTCAAAGAGAAGGAGAGGAGAGGGGGAGAGGGAAGAGGAGGAGAAAGAAGAGAAAAGGAAGGAGAGTTGAAGAGAGAGAAAAAACACTGCGATAAGCGGAGGCGTGCGAGCGGGCAGAGGGAGGAGCTAAAGCTGAACTTTAGGCCGGAGGGCGGAGCTTCGTCCGACGAAGGTGGCAGAGGTTTGAACCACAGGGGGGCGCCGCTGAGTCCCCTGGGGGACAGTGGGAGTGGGCACGAGAGCGGAGAGAGGGAGCGAGAGGGAGGGGGACGGAAGAGGAGCCGCCAAGAGCCAAACCCCAACCACCAACCTGGCAACCCGCCACACAACCCGACACACAACCCGCCCAGCACCGGGTACAAGAGCGCCAAGGTGTACAGGAGCGCCCACAGCCCGGCAGGTGAATAAAGACGTGTTCACCCGCAGCCTCAGCTCCAAATGAAGCTCATCAAGGGCAGCAGTTACAGCGGCTCATCTGGAGCCCAGTCCAGATTTGCAGTATCATGGCAACTAAAGACCTGGTTTAGTCCTGGTTTAGTTCCTGGTTCAGTCCTGGTTTAGTCCTGGTTTAGTCCTGGTTTAGTCCTGGTTTAGTCCTGGTTTAGTCCTGGTTTATTGAACATTCTCAGGTCAGAGTGAGGAGCCTGACAGCAGCAGGTACAGAGGGGCCACACTTTTTACACACAAACTGACCTGGAGTCAGATCCGTGATGTCGATCTGTGGAACATCATTTGTTCCATTAGAGTTTGAATTTTAAATGTCGCTGAATTTTTCAATTTGAAAAAACATGTTTGAATTATTTTTATTCTGAATTTGAGTTAATGTGATTATATCTGTACATTTTCAATATTAAAAAATCACTTTTTAAATAGTCAGTACAAATATTTTCAAGTCCTCAAATTCATTAGTCAAAATTCAAAGTGTAAAATTCAGAGTAAAATTCACAGCAAAGATCCAAGACGCCAAGGCAGAATCAATCGATCCTGTGTGATCCGATCGAACTTAGTAACAAACAGGAAATGGTGCAGTGAAGCGATCTGATTGGTCAGAATTCACCTCATCAAAACCTCATCTCTTTTATTTGTTAAGTGTAAACCCCGCCCACAGATGAGAACCATTAGGAAACAGCCTCTATCCTCCTCACTCACACAGGATCGATTGCTTCTGCCTTGGCGTCTTGGATCTTTGCTGTGAATGTTACACTCTGAATTTTGACTGTTGAATTTGAGGCTTGAAAATATTTGTGCTGAATATTTAAAAAGCGATATTTTTTATTTTGAATTTGAAACAAATCAAGAAAGTACTTAACATTTTCAAATCATTTGATGGAACACATGATCTTCCATGTCGATTTGTCTAATTCAGTTTCATTCTCATGTTTTGTTGCTTCCACGGCGACAGGTTTGAGGGCGGCGCACCTCTTCTCCTCCGGCGAGTCTCCGCGGGACGTGGGCGAACACCGACACTAACCCTCGCTCCCAGAGCACCCAGAGCCCCCCGAGCCCCCTCAAAGCCCCCCAGAGCACCCAGAGCCCTCCACAGAGCACCCAGAGCCCCCTCAGAACCCTTCGCGCCCCCCAGAGCCCCCTCGCCCTTTCCAGAGAGAATTCTGCCCTAAGTTTGTCTTCCTTTAATCAGAAATATGCAAATGTGTTTAGTTTTGGAGCTGAGGTTTGTGTTGTTTTCATGGCGAGGGGGCGGAGCCTGTTTGGTTCTATTCGGATTTTGCTTTTGGCGTCTTCACGTTTTGCGTTTAAAGGAGGGGCAGTGTTTACAGTTCCATGGACATCCTCATGGTGGCGCCGCTGCTGCTGTTTGTGTGTGTAAAGACTTTTCCGGATCATTCCTGGACTCTGAGCGTGCCTTTGTGTCCGGAATCACAATAAAGCCATGTTCCAAAAGTCTCCAGAACTCAGCCTGGATTTATCCTAAACTAAACTAGGACTGAACCAGGACTGAACCAGGACTGAACCAGGACTGAACCAGGGGAATCGAGGCAGCAGCTGTAGCCCAATAAAATCTAAAAATACTATGTTTCAAAAGTATAATTAAATAGTTTTGAATTATCCAAATAATCCTTTTTTCCCACTTCTGTTTGAAATACAGTTGTAGTCACAGTGTCCTTTACTACACTCTAGTGGTCACTGAGCGAACTGCAACAGCCGCGGTTCCGTACGTCCCGTGTTGTTTTGTCTTTTCTATGGAGGCCTGGAGGCTCAAGTTGAGCGCGGCTCACAGTCGTTACAGTCTGTGCTTTCTACACGCACTTTTACAACCGCAGAGGCCAGCCGGTGGTTTTAGAGGTTTGCACATGTGTCCTGACGACCACAGCGGCTCAAACTGAATAAACCCACATCACCACGGGAACCGGATAAATCCGGAGACGTGCGGCGATTCCTAGTGAGGCGTGTGCGGCCGAAGACGACAACAGCGGAGTTAAGTTTTAACACAAATGTCTAAAAATAACTTTTTTTACAAGTCACTGTTTGTAGCTCCGCGTTTTTAAAGATCAGATGTTCGTTAGAAACAGGCGACGTTTAATGAAACACAGAGAAAGTTTCAGGACGAGTCTGTGAAACGAAGCAGAAGAAAGAGAAGAGTCCACCTCATGTTTATGAAGGAGAGACAGAGTGAGTGGAATAACAGCACCATTACACGTGTGTGTGTTTGTGTGTGTGTACAGGACGTTTCTTCAGGTCAGTGTGAGGCTCTGGTCTAACACAGGGCTGTGGTTAAAGGAACGTCTGTGACACATCAGGCTGCACCTGCCTGTCCAGTGCACCTGTCTGACAGTGCTGTTGTATCTCTTCATGATCTTCATGAATGTACATGTTGGTACATGTTGTGTAGTAAGTGTGTTACACACGTGTCAGTCGTGTGTCGTTCTCGCGTCGTTCTCGTGTCGTTCATGTGTCGTTCTCGTGTCGTTCACGTGTCATTCATGTGTCGTTCTCGTGTCGTTCATGTGTCGTTCATGTGTCGTTCTCGTGTCGTTCATGTGTCGTTCTCGGGTCGTTCATGTGTCGTTCACGTGTCGTTCATGTGTCGTTCATGTGTCGTTCTCGGGTCGTTCATGTGTCGTTCTCGTGTCGTTCATGTGTCGTTCTCGGGTCGTTCATGTGTCGTTCATGTGTCGTTCATGTGTCGTTCTCGTGTCGTTCATGTGTCGTTCATGTGTCGTTCTCGTGTCGTTCTCGTGTCGTTCTCGTGTCGTTCATGTGTTGTTCTCGTGTCGTTCATGTGTTGTTCTCGTGTCGTTCTCGGGTCGTTCATGTGTCGTTCATGTGTCGTTCATGTGTCGTTCATGTGTCGTTCATGTGTCGTTCTCGGGTCGTTCTCGGGTCGTTCATGTGTCGTTCTCGGGTCGTTCATGTGTCGTTCTCGTGTCGTTCTCGTGTCGTTCATGTGTCGTTCTCGGGTCGTTCATGTGTCGTTCTCGGGTCGTTCATGTGTCGTTCATGTGTCGTTCTCGGGTCGTTCATGTGTCGTTCATGTGTCGTTCATGTGTCGTTCTCGGGTCGTTCATGTGTCGTTCTCGTGTCGTTCTCGTGCCGTTCATGTGTCGTTCTCGGGTCGTTCATGTGTCGTTCATGTGTCGTTCATGTGTCGTTCTCGTGTCGTTCTCGTGTCGTTCATGTGTCATTCTCGTGTCATTCATGTGTCGTTCTCGTGTCGTTCATGTGTCGTTCTCGGGTCGTTCATGTGTCGTTCATGTGTCGTTCATGTGTCGTTCATGTGTCGTTCTCGTGTCATTCATGTGTCGTTCATGTGTCGTTCTCGTGTCATTCATGTGTCGTTCTCGTGTCGTTCATGTGTCGTTCATGTGTCGTTCATGTGTCGTTCATGTGTCGTTCTCGTGTCGTTCTCGTGTCGTTCTCGTGTCGTTCACGTGTCGTTCTCGGGTCGTTCTCGGGTCGTTCATGTGTCGTTCTCGTGTCGTTCTCGGGTCGTTCATGTGTCGTTCTCGTGTCGTTCTCGGGTCGTTCTCGGGTCGTTCATGTGTCGTTCATGTGTCGTTCATGTGTCGTTCTCGTGTCGTTCTCGTGTCGTTCTCGGGTCGTTCTCGGGTCGTTCTCGGGTCGTTCTCGGGTCGTTCTCGGGTCGTTCATGTGTCGTTCTCGGGTCGTTCTCGGGTCGTTCATGTGTCGTTCTCGTGTCGTTCTCGGGTCGTTCTCGGGTCGTTCATGTGTCGTTCATGTGTCGTTCATGTGTCGTTCTCGTGTCGTTCTCGTGTCGTTCTCGGGTCGTTCTCGGGTCGTTCATGTGTCGTTCTCGGGTCGTTCTCGTGTCGTTCTCGTGTCGTTCTCGTGTCGTTCAGGTGTCGTTCATGTGTCGTTCATGTGTCGTTCTCGTGTCGTTCTCGTGTCGTTCTCGTGTCGTTCATGTGTCGTTCTCGGGTCGTTCATGTGTCGTTCTCGGGTCTTTCATGTGTCGTTCTCGGGTCGTTCATGTGTCGTTCATGTGTCGTTCATGTGTCGTTCATGTGTCGTTCTCGGGTTGTTCTCGTGTCGTTCATGTGTCGTTCATGTGTCGTTCATGTGTCGTTCATGTGTCGTTCTCGTGTCGTTCTCGTGTCGTTCTCGGGTCGTTCTCGTGTCGTTCTCGGGTCGTTCATGTGTCGTTCTCGGGTCGTTCATGTGTCGTTCTCGGGTCTTTCATGTGTCGTTCTCGTGTCGTTCATGTGTCGTTCATGTGTCGTTCATGTGTCGTTCATGTGTCGTTCTCGCGTCGTTCTCGCGTCGTTCATGTGTCGTTCTCGGGTCTTTCATGTGTCGTTCTCGGGTCGTTCATGTGTCGTTCATGTGTCGTTCTCGTGTCGTTCTCGTGTCGTTCTCGTGTCGTTCTCGGGTCGTTCATGTGTCGTTCTCGGGTCGTTCATGTGTCGTTCTCGGGTCTTTCATGTGTCGTTCTCGGGTCGTTCATGTGTCGTTCATGTGTCGTTCTCGGGTCGTTCATGTGTCGTTCTCGCGTCGTTCTTGTGCTTCTAGAGGTTTTAATGACACAGAAGAACCTGAGGCTCAGCTGCAGGAGGAGAAACAAACAGCCCAGTCTGAACAAATATGGAGTCAAATACGTCCCATGTACAAATATGACGCCAACTGAATCTGACTCCAAATGGCTCAGTTACATGAAATTAATGTGAGTAAAAATAAATAAACTCTTCTGTAATGTAGTTTGCATAAAAAGTGGCGTTATTAAAGTTTTATCGATTAAATGTTGAGGTCCACCCCAAGTCTGCCTCCCCATAAAAGTCACCGCATACGACTGGTGCACTGTGTCTCCATGGTAACCATGGACCTGGTGAACATTCAACTGTGCCCCCATCTGGAAGTGTGACGACATCACATTCTGCCGTGTGAAAACTGATCTGTACGAGGGACGTGAATAAAACATGAAGAAAAACTTGACTTGATTTGGACTTAAAAACCTGCTGTAAATATAAATGAGTTTTACACAAATCAAGACGCAGTTTGTGAAGAAAATTGGCAAGAGTCACAGACACTTAGTTTCAGTGCCGCCTGTACCCCGGGCCGCCTGTAGGCTGCGCTGTTGGCTGCGCTCTGCACCTGCCGCTCTCATTCCTCTGCGCTTTACCGCTCTACTTCCCGCAGTTTTCCGCGCGGCTGCGCGCGAACACGGACTCCTCCAAAACCAACTTTATACAACCGCGTGCCCGTCTGTGCGCGCACAAATCCCGTCTCGTGCACCCGCGGCGTGTGCCTCGCGCTCTGACTCACACCGGCATACGGGCACGCGCATTCACTCCACTCAGCGCAGCGCGAGCGGAGAGTGCGGCGGGAGGGACGCGTGAGAACCGGAGCCGAAACGGAGAAGAAACGGGCTGTGAGAGCTGTCGGTGCGCGACCGCGGTGCTGATCTTTGGGTTTAGAGACACCCGGTTTGGACCTGCTGTAGTCCCGGTTTGGACCTGCTGTAGTCCCGGTTTGGACCTGCTGTAGTCCCGGTTTGGACCTGCTGTAGTCCCGGTTTGGACCTGGTTCGGACCTCCAGCCTTGAGATGGACGCGGTGGTGCGTGGGCGGTGATCAGCGGTTCTCTGCGGTCCAGTGCGCTTCGGTCGCGCTTCAGTCGCGTGTTGAATTCGCTTCTGATCCGCGGTCAAACTGAACTGAGTCTGCGGCTGGAGAGCGGTGCGGAGCGGCTGGAGAGCGGTGCGGAGCGGCGGAATGGCGCGGCACGGAGCGGACCGGAGCCTGGGAGCGCGCCTCGGGCTGCTGTTCGGTGAGTGGCCGCAGACGCGCTTCTGTTGCGGAGGAAACGTGAGCTGAGGCCCCGGTGCGGCGGGACAAAGCGGCGGTTATCTGATCCGGGCCGAGCCGGGCGGGGACACGAGCCCGCGGCCGCGTTTGGCCCCGTTTAGGCGCATTTGAAGCGTTTGTGGCGTTTCACAGGTGCGGGCGGGTCCGGCACCTACTCGTCTCCATGGAGATGCTCTTGTTGTTTCACAGTAAGGCTTTAAACGCACGGGTTCACTTAAAGCTGATTTTATTTATAAAAATATCATGACAAACACACATCCTACTGAGCGCGCTCGCCTCTCCACAGATCTGACCTGTAACTTGGCCTGGTCACATCATTGTCGCACGATGGGACAAGCAGGTGATGGACCCACCTCCAGAAAAATGACATAATGCATCTTTAAAAAATAAGATGAACCACAGCCCTCAGTGCTCTGGACCTGCACTGGGTCTGGACCAGGTCTGGACCAGGTCTGGACCAGGTCTGAGTCTGGATTTGTTATGCAAAACCAAACTGCAGGGACTGGTCACATGAGGCTCCACAGCCCTGTAACCAGGAGGTGACGGGTTCCATTCCCTGGTGCGTTGCTCATGGGTTTACTGTTGTTACTGTAAATGTTCAAATATTCAGTTTTTCAAGTGTGAAAAGTCCTCAAAATGGCGCCTGTAACAGAATCCAGTGCACGTGCTGACAGTGTCTCTCTCCTGCAGTGATCTCGGGTCTGGTCCCGGGTCTGGTCCCGGGTCTGGTCCAGGCCTGTAGTCCCGAGTACCTTGAGGCTGTGGACCAGTTCTGTTTGACCCGGTTCAGTCTGGACATGGACCAACTGGATCAGAGCCAGTGGTGCAGCTGGGAGGACACACTGGAGTGAGTACTACTACTACTACTACTACTACTACTACTACTACTACTACTACTACTACTGCTACTACTACTACTACTGCTACTACTACTACTACTACTACTACTACATTTAGAAGTACTTCATGTATTATTAGTATTCCACGTAGTACCTCCACAGTGGAACAGGGTTATGGAGCACAGCCCCAGAGGATCAGAACCAGGAAGTGTCTGAACATGTGAAATGTGACGCTGCAGCTCACAGGCCTCAGTCCTGGTCGGGTTTAGTTTAGTTTATTGGTTTATTAGGACAGTGTACAGTTACATTAAGCACAGTGGCAGATGTTTGTACCAGATCCTTCTCTGTGCACCAGACCCAGACCCCGATGAACCCCTCTGCAGGTGGTGAACCCCTCTGCAGGTGGTGAACCCCTCTGCAGGTGGTGAGCACCAGGAGGGAGGAATTCCTTCACGGTCCTTGATTGTAAACTGTTCATAGGGTGTTGCATGTTTTTGGTTGGGTTCTGGGTCTGGTCTCTGGTCTGGTCCTGGTCTTGGTCTCTGGTCTGGTTTATTTGTGTGGCAGGTGCCTCCTACAGACTGGAGTTTACTTGAGTTCATTGGCCTGGACTAAAACTGGACTGAACCAGGACTGAACCAGGACTGAACCAGGACTGAACCAGGACTAAACCAGGACTAAACCAGGACTGAACCAGGACTAGATCATCTTAGTTTGGATCAGGTCTTAGACAGATATTAAACTCCCTGGTCTCACACTTAGACTTAGACAAACTTTATTGATCCACAGGGAAATGATCTGGACCCTGCAGCTCAAACATCAGTATATGAAATAACAGAGGAACAAATAAACAGATGATAAACTCTGAATAAGAAGCAAAAAAAGAACAAGAGACAAAAGAATTATGTAAATAAATGTAAATGTACAAGTCCAAATAAAACCAGTCTCAGTCCGGTCTCAGGTCTCAGTCCAGTCCCTGGTCTCAGGTCTCAGTCCAGTCCCTGGTCTCAGGTCTCAGTCCTGTCCCTGGTCTCAGGTCTCAGTCCAGTCCCTGGTCTCTGGTCTCAGTCCTGTCCCTGGTCTCAGTCTGGTCTCTGGTCTCAGTCCTGTCCCTGGTCCCTGGTCTCAGTCTGGTCTCTGGTCTCAGGTCTCAGTCCAGTCCCTGGTCTCTGGTCTCAGTCCTGTCCCTGGTCTCAGTCCGGTCTCTGGTCTCAGTCTGGTCTCTGGTCTCAGTCCTGTCCCTGGTCTCTGGTCTCAGTCTGGTCTCTGGTCTCAGTCCTGTCCCTGGTCTCAGTCTGGTCTCTGGTCTCAGGTCTCAGTCCAGTCCCTGGTCTCTGGTCTCAGTCTGGTCTCTGGTCTCAGTCCAGTCCCTGGTCTCTGGTCTCAGTCTGGTCTCTGGTCTCAGTCCAGTCCCTGGTCTCAGTCTGGTCTCTGGTCTCAGGTCTCAGTCCAGTCCCTGGTCTCTGGTCTCAGTCTGGTCTCTGGTCTCAGTCCTGTCCCTGGTCTCAGTCTGGTCTCTGG
>CM057099.1:624946-739946 GCA_029959045.1 Taenioides sp. WSHXM2023
TACTACTACTATTACTACTACTACTAATGCTACTGCTACTACTGCTGCTGTTTCCATTTGATAAAACTCTTGTTACACCATTGTGTCTTTGAACTCATGTAAAGCTGCACTATGGAACTTTCGTGGGGGAGGGAGGGGATGCTTTGCTTTGGCTGGAATGTTCCGCAGTGAGGCATTAAATTTATGTTTCTCGTGTTTTTTCTGTAATGAGTCCACACTGTTCCTACAGGGGGCGCTATTCAGGGCTCTTGCCATTTTCAGGTTTGTCCAAATGTCCAGTGAGTGAAAAAGTAGTGCACTTCAAATTTCCCACAATGCACCTTGAAAAGTCGTGGTCATCGGTGTCACTAGAGCGTCAATATAGACCACAATGCACTGGGAGAGTCGGGAAAACAACGGCTACAGAGACAGAAGTTTAACTGGACACAACCGACTGAATGAAGCAGATAAAAGTACTACAAATACTACTACTGTTATACTCATGTACTACTACTATAGTACTATTACTCACCCGACTGAATGAAGCAGATAGAACCAGGTCTAAACCAGGACTAAACCAGGACTAAACCAGGACTAAACCAGGACTAAACCAGGTCTAAACCAGGACCAAACCAGGTCTAAATCAGGACTAAACCAGGACCAAACCAGGTCTAAACCAGGACTTCAGATGTTGGTCTGAACGCTCTACTTAATCCTGGGGTTTGTTCCAAATCCAGATCTGAACATTAAAAACAGACCAATCAGACGCCTTCTTTCCCCGAGGCCCCGCCCCCTAGCGTTAGCAACAGGTTTGATTGACAGCGTTGCTTGGAAGGGGCGTTACCTTCAACATCCTCGCTCCTGATTGGCTCTTTGGTTGTTATGATACTCGCGGTCAGAATTCCCTGGGCTCCAGATTCGCCGCTATAACCGCTGGCCTTGATGAGCTTCATTTGCAGCCGAACGCCGCGGTGACGTCACACTGAGGACACTTCTGTGGTCCAGACCCTCCAGAAAAGTTCCATAGTGCATCTTTAAATGTTTTGTTCAATAAAATGTTCTTTCAGTTTAGAATTGACTTTATTCTCAAAAGTGTGTGAAGAAACGTCATATTTTTGTAAAAGTGAATCAAACGACGCAGATGAAACTTTGTAAAAATTGTTTTTTCATCAGAATCGTGAATTAAATGTGTGAAATTTCTGAGTCTGAGTCTGAGTCTGGTCTAAGTCTGGGTCTGAGTCTAGGTGTGAGTCTGGGTCTGGGTCTGGCTGGGGTCTGAGTCTGGGCAGAGAAAGAGACAATTCCAGGATCCATGGGTTAGTCCCTGGTTTAGTTTCTGGTTTAGTCCCAGTTCAGTCCTGGTTTAGTCCTGGTTTAGACCTGGTTTAGACCTGGTTTAGTCCTGGTTTAGTCCTGGTTTAGTCCTGGTTTAGACCTGGTTTAGTCCTGGTTTAGTCCTGGTTTAGTCCTGGTTTAGACCTGGTTTAGTCCTGGTTTAGACCTGGTTTAGTCCTGGTTTAGACCTGGTTTAGACCTGGTTTAGTCCTGGTTTAGTCCTGGTTTAGTCCTGGTTTAGTCCTGGTTTAGACCTGGTTTAGACCTGGTTTAGACCTGGTTTAGTCCTGGTTTAGACCTGGTTTAGACCTGGTTTAGTCCTGGTTTAGTCCTGGTTTAGTCCTGGTTTAGTCCTGGTTTAGACCTGGTTTAGTCCTGGTTTAGTCCTGGTTTAGTCCTGGTTTAGTCCTGGTTTAGACCTGGTTTAGTCCTGGTTTAGACCTGGTTTAGACCTGGTTTAGTCCTGGTTTAGTCCTGGTTTAGTCCTGGTTTAGACCTGGTTTAGACCTGGTTTAGACCTGGTTTAGTCCTGGTTTAGACCTGGTTTAGACCTGGTTTAGTCCTGGTTTAGTCCTGGTTTAGTCCTGGTTTAGTCCTGGTTTAGACCTGGTTTAGTCCTGGTTTAGTCCTGGTTTAGTCCTGGTTTAGTCCTGGTTTAGACCTGGTTTAGTCCTGGTTTAGACCTGGTTTAGTCCTGGTTTAGACCTGGTTTAGACCTGGTTTAGTCCTGGTTTAGTCCTGGTTTAGTCCTGGTTTAGTCCTGGTTTAGACCTGGTTTAGACCTGGTTTAGACCTGGTTTAGTCCTGGTTTAGACCTGGTTTAGACCTGGTTTAGTCCTGGTTTAGTCCTGGTTTAGTCCTGGTTTAGTCCTGGTTTAGACCTGGTTTAGACCTGGTTTAGACCTGGTTTAGTCCTGGTTTAGACCTGGTTTAGACCTGGTTTAGTCCTGGTTTAGTCCTGGTTTAGTCCTGGTTTAGTCCTGGTTTAGACCTGGTTTAGTCCTGGTTTAGTCCTGGTTTAGTCCTGGTTTAGTCCTGGTTTAGACCTGGTTTAGTCCTGGTTTAGACCTGGTTTAGACCTGGTTTAGTCCTGGTTTAGTCCTGGTTTAGTCCTGGTTTAGTCCTGGTTTAGACCTGGTTTAGACCTGGTTTAGACCTGGTTTAGTCCTGGTTTAGACCTGGTTTAGACCTGGTTTAGTCCTGGTTTAGTCCTGGTTTAGTCCTGGTTTAGTCCTGGTTTAGACCTGGTTTAGTCCTGGTTTAGTCCTGGTTTAGTCCTGGTTTAGTCCTGGTTTAGACCTGGTTTAGTCCTGGTTTAGACCTGGTTTAGTCCTGGTTTAGACCTGGTTTAGACCTGGTTTAGTCCTGGTTTAGTCCTGGTTTAGTCCTGGTTTAGTCCTGGTTTAGTCCTGGTTTAAAGGGTAAGTTTTTATCATTTCAAACTTTATCGAATCTGCTGTTGTGTCCAAAAGCAAGACACGTCTCCCTCTTCACTTGTGGGAATGTGCAGCTGCAGCATCAGGTCAAAGGTCAACAGAATTATCAGAGAAAATGTCAAATCCGTAAATTACAGACCCCCCCCTCGCCCCTTGGACCGGTTCAGATCTCCAGAGTCCAGTTAGGATCCAAGTCTGGGATTTGAACCGGATTTCCTCCTCACGTCTGATTTAAATCTGTTTTTCACATGAACGTGTGAGAAACTCCATCTCCCATGAGGCTTTGCTCCAGTCACGCACTGTTTCCATGGCAGCGTCATTAACAGCCCCTTAGCGCCTGCGTGTGTCTACAGCTCTGACCTCTGACCTCTGACCCCTGCGGATCATTCGGTTCTAATTATGACATTTTAAATCACAAGTTTGTCTAAAACGACTTCATAAAGAAACAAGAACTCTGGAAACGGAGGGAGATCGACAAAATGGAGTCTTAAAAATAAGAGATTAAAAGATTTTCAAACATGAATCACTCCAAATCCAACTTCAGAAAAAACGACTAGAACATGGAGAAACATCTGAGGAGAACAGTTTGGAGAAACATCTGAGGAGAACAGTTTGGAGAAACATCTGAGGAGAACAGTTTGGAGAAACATCTGAGGAGAACAGTTTGGAGGAACATCTGAGGAGAACAGTTTGGAGGAACATCTGAGGAGAACAGTTTGGAGAAACATCTGAGGAGGACAGTTTGGAGAAACATCTGAGGAGAACAGTTTGGAGGAACATCTGAGGAGAACAGTTTGGAGGACAGCAGGAGTCTGTGTCTGTGGAGGACGAGAGGCTCCGAGTAAACCCAGAGAAAGAGGGAGAGAGAGAGGGAGGGGACAGAGAGGAACAGAGAGGGGGGAGAAGAGAAGGAGAGAGTGGAGGTACAGACCACTCCTTCTACCCACCCTCCGTCTCCTTCTCTCTAACCCTACATCACCTCTCTCTCCCTCTCCATCTCGCTCTATCTCCTCCTCTCCTCTCTTCTCCTCTCTCCTTTCTTCCTCCCTCTCTCCTCTCTCCCTGTCCTCTCCTCCTCCTTCCTCTCGCCTCTCCTCCTCCCTCTCTCTTCTTCTCTCTCCTCTCTCCTCCTCTCTTCTTTCTCTGTGAGGTTTTTCTTTTTCCTTTCCTGGTGGGAATGGGCTTCTCTCCTCCTCTCTCTCCTCTCTCTTCCTCTCCTCTCTCCTCCTCTCTCCTCCTCCTCTCTCCTCTCCTCTCTCCTCCTCTCCTCTCCTCTCTCCTCTCTCCTCCTCTCTCCTCTCCTCCTCTCTCCTCCCCTCCTCTCTCTTCCTCTCCTCTCTCCTCCTCTCTCCTCCTCTCTCCTCTCCTCCTCTCTCCTCCCCCTCCTCTCTCCTCTCTCCTCTCCTCTCCCTCCTCTCCACCCTCCTCCTCTCCTCCTCCTCTCCTCCTCTCTCCTCTCCTCCTCTCTCTTCCTCTCCTCTCTCCTCCTCTCTCCTCCTCTCCTCTCTCCTCCTCTCTCCTCTCCTCCTCTCCTCTCTCCTCTCCTCCTCTCTCCTCCTCCTCTCCTCCTCCTCCTCTCCTTCTCTCTCCTCTCCTCTCTCCTCCTCTCCTCTCTCCTCCTCTCCTCTCTCCTCCTCTCTCCTCCTCTCCTCTCCTCTCTCCTCTCCTCTCTCCTCTCTCCTCTCCCTCTCCTCCTCTCCTCTCCTCCTCTCCTCTCTCCTCTCTCTCTCTCCTCCTCCCCTCTCCTCTCTCCTCCTCTCCTCTCTCCTCTCCTCCTCCTCCTCTCCTCTCTCCTCCTCTCTCCTCCTCTCCTCTCTCCTCTCCTCCTCTCCTCTCTCCTCTCCTCTCTCCTCTCCTCCTCCTCCTCTCCTCTCTCCTCCTCTCCTCCTCTCCTCTCCTCTCCTCTCTCCTCCTCTCTCCTCTCCTCTCTCCTCCTCTCCTCTCTCCTCTCCTCCTCCTCCTCTCCTCTCTCCTCCTCTCTCCTCTCCTCCTCTCTTCTCTCCTCCTCTCTCCTCTCCTCCTCTCTTCCTCTCCTCTCTCCTCCTCTCTCCTCTCCTCCTCTCTTCCTCTCCTCTCTCCTCCTCTCCTCTCTCCTCCTCTCTCCTCTCCTCTCTCCTCTCCTCCTCTCTTCTCTCCTCCTCTCCTCCTCTCTCTCCTCCTCTCCTCTCTCCTCCTCTCCTTCTCTCTCCTCCTCTCCTCTCTCTTCCTCTCCTCCTCTCCTCTCTCTTCCTCTCCTCTCCTCCTCTCCTCTCTCCTCTCTCCTCCTCTCCTCCCCTCCTCTCCTCCTCTCTCCTCTCCTCCTCTCTCCTCCTCTCTCCTCTCCTCCTCTCTCCTCTCCTCCTCTCTCTTCCTCTCCTCCTCTCCTCTCCTCCTCTCTCCTCTCCTCCTCTCTCTCCTCTCTCCTCCTCTCTCCTCCTCTCCTTCTCTCTCCTCCTCTCCTCCTCTCTCCTCTCCTCCTCTCTCCTCCTCTCCTCTCTCTTCCTCTCCTCTCTCCTCCTCTCCTCTCTCTTCCTCTCCTCTCTCCTCCTCTCCTCCCCCTCCTCTCCTCCTCTCTCCTCCTCTCCTCTCTCCTCCTCTCCTCTCCTCTCTCCTCCTCTCCTCTCCTCTCTCCTCTCTCTCCTCTCTCCTCCTCTCCTCTCTCCTCCTCTCCTCTCCTCTCCTCCTCTCCTCCTCTCCTCTCTCCTCCTCTCCTCTCTCTTCCTCTCCTCTCTCCTCCTCTCCTCTCTCCTCCTCTCCTCCTCTCTCCTCTCCTCCTCTCTCCTCTCCTCCTCTCTCTCCTCCTCTCTCCTCTCCTCTCTCCTCCTCTCCTCTCCTCCTCTCTCTCCTCTCCTCCTCTCTCTCCTCCTCTCTCCTCCTCTCTTCCCTCTCCTCCTCTCCTCCTCTCCTCCTCTCTCCTCTCCTCCTCTCCTCTCTCCTCCTCTCTCTCCTCCTCTCCTCCTCTCTCCTCTCCTCCTCTCCTCTCTCCTCCTCTCTCCTCTCCTCCTCTCTCTCCTCCTCTCCTCCTCTCCTCTCTCCTCCTCTCCTCTCCTCCTCTCCTCTCTCTTCCTCTCCTCTCTCCTCCTCTCTCTTCCTCTCCTCTCTCCTCCTCTCTCTCCTCCTCTCTCTCCTCCTCTCCTCTCTCCTCCTCTCCTCCTCTCCTCTCCTCTCCTCTCCTCTCTCCTCCTCTCCTCTCCTCTCCTCTCTCCTCCTCTCCTCTCCTCTCTCCTCCTCTCCTCTCTCCTCCTCTCCTCCTCTCCTCCTCTCCTCTCCTCCTCTCCTCTCTCCTCCTCTCTCCTCTCTCCTCCTCTCTCCTCTCCTCCTCTCTCTCCTCTCCTCTCCTCCTCTCTCTCCTCCTCTCCTCTCTCCTCCTCTCCTCTCTCTCCTCTCCTCTCCTCTCTCCTCCTCTCCTCCTCTCCTCTCCTCCTCTCCTCTCTCCTCCTCTCTCCTCTCTCCTCCTCTCTCCTCTCCTCCTCTCTCTCCTCTCCTCTCCTCCTCTCTCTCCTCCTCTCCTCTCTCCTCCTCTCCTCTCTCTCCTCTCCTCTCCTCTCCTCTCTCCTCCTCTCCTCCTCTCCTCTCCTCTCTCCTCCTCTCCTCCTCTCCTCTCTCTTCCTCTCCTCTCTCCTCCTCTCCTCTCTCCTCCTCACCATTTTTTTCCACAAACAGAAGCTACAAAAGTGAATGAACCAGAACCAGAACATTTTTATTTATAATTCTGCTCACAGTGAATTTTTCTCTGGGGTATTTCGAGGGGCTGGTACTGTAAGTGAGATCACTAGATGACTCAAACATGCATGGATGGGCAGGTTTTTGGTTTTTGATGAGGAACAACGTTAGAACACGAGAGAAAGAAACAAAACGACAGAAAACCGCCTCTTTAAAAGTTTGAATTCAAAAATAATGAAACGGAAGTGTTTTTATCTCATGTTAAAGCTGCACTATGGAACTTTTCTGGTTGAAGCTCCACATACTTATCTCCGTGTAGATGTTACTGTTTTGCCTAAAATATTCCAAAGTGTGGCATTAAACTGATCTATACCATGAACTCAAGGCACCAAACCATGTCATAGGGCAGATCTATGGAGAGGCGAGTTTTTTCCCCCCGATGTATTAAGGTATAAAAATCATGGAATTTGTATCCGTCTAATGTCGCACTGAGGATTGTTTGTGTGGATTTGCAGGTGTCAGAAGAGTTCCACAGTGCATCTTTAAGCCCCACCCCTCAGGTTTTGGTCGCCATGGTCACAGCTGCCTCTGCGTTTTTCCCAGAATCCTCGGTGTGGGCGAACTTCTCATCCTGGTCTGAGGGGGGCACTGTGTAGCTGATGCCGAACAGACCAAAGACCTTCTTCAGCATGATCTGCACCACCTCCTCCTCTTCTGACGGCTGCAGCATGGAAACATGAGGAGAACACGGAAAAAACATGAGAAGAACACGGAAAAAACATGAGAAGAACATGAGAAGAACACAGAAAAAACATGAGAAGAACACGGAAAAAACATGAGAAGAACATGAGGAGAACACGGAAAAAACATGAGAAGAACACGGAAAAAAACATGAGAAGAACATGAGGAGAACACGGAAAAAACATGAGAAGAACACGGAAAAAACATGAGAAGAACACAGAGAAAACATGAGAAGAACACAGAGAAAACATGAGAAGAACACGGAAAGAACATGAGAAGAACATGAGGAGAACACGGAAAAAACATGAGAAGAACACGGAAAAAACATGAGAAGAACACAGAGAAAACATGAGAAGAACACGGAAAGAACATGAGAAGAACATGAGGAGAACACGGAAAAAACATGAGAAGAACACAGAAAAAACATGAGAAGAACACGGAAAAAACATGAGAAGAACATGGAAAAAACATGAGAAGAACATGAGAAGAACACGGAAAAAACATGAGAAGAACACGGAAAAAACATGAGAAGAACACGGAAAGAACATGAGAAGAACATGGAAAAAACATGAGAAGAACATGAGAAGAACACGGAAAAAAACATGAGAAGAACACGGAAAAAACATGAGAAGAACACGGAAAGAACATGAGAAGAACATGAGGAGAACACGGAAAAAACATGAGAAGAACACGGAAAAAACATGAGAAGAACACGGAAAAAACATGAGAAGAACATGAGGAGAACACGGAAAAAACATGAGAAGAACACGGAAAAAACATGAGAAGAACACGGAAAAAACATGAGAAGAACACGGAAAGAACATGAGAAGAACATGAGGAGAACACGGAAAAAACATGAGAAGAACACGGAAAAAACATGAGAAGAACATGAGGAGAACACGGAAAAAACATGAGAAGAACACGGAAAAAACATGAGAAGAACACAGAGAAAACATGAGAAGAACACGGAAAGAACATGAGAAGAACATGAGGAGAACACGGAAAAAACATGAGAAGAACACGGAAAAAACATGAGAAGAACACAGAGAAAACATGAGAAGAACACGGAAAGAACATGAGAAGAACATGAGGAGAACACGGAAAAAACATGAGAAGAACACGGAAAAAACATGAGAAGAACATGAGAAGAACACGGAAAAAACATGAGAAGAACATGAGAAGAACACGGAAAAAACACGAGAAGAACAGAAAAAACATGAGAAGAACACGGAAAGAACATGAGAAGAACATGAGAAGAACACGGAAAAAACATGAGAAGAACACAGAAAAAACATGAGAAGAATACGGAAAGAACATGAGAAGAACATGGAAAAAACATGAGAAGAACACAGAAAGAACATGAGAAGAACATGAGGAGAACACGGAAAAAACATGAGAAGAACACGGAAAAAACATGAGAAGAACACGGAAAAAACATGAGAAGAACACGGAAAGAACATGAGAAGAACATGGAAAAAACATGAGAAGAACATGAGAAGAACACGGAAAAAACATGAGAAGAACACGGAAAAAAACATGAGAAGAACACAGAAAAAACATGAGAAGAACACGGAAAGAACATGAGAAGAACATGAGGAGAACACGGAAAAAACATGAGAAGAACACGGAAAAAACATGAGAAGAACACGGAAAAAACATGAGAAGAACATGAGAAGAACACGGAAAAAACATGAGAAGAACATGAGAAGAACACGGAAAAAACATGAGAAGAACAGAAAAAACATGAGAAGAACACGGAAAGAACATGAGAAGAACATGAGAAGAACACGGAAAAAACATGAGAAGAACACAGAAAAAACATGAGAAGAATACGGAAAGAACATGAGAAGAACATGGAAAAAACATGAGAAGAACACAGAAAGAACATGAGAAGAACATGAGGAGAACACGGAAAAAACATGAGAAGAACACGGAAAAAACATGAGAAGAACACGGAAAAAACATGAGAAGAACACGGAAAAAACATGAGAAGAACACGGAAAGAACATGAGAAGAACATGGAAAAAACATGAGAAGAACATGAGAAGAACACGGAAAAAACATGAGAAGAACACAGAAAAAAACATGAGAAGAACACAGAAAAAACATGAGAAGAACACGGAAAGAACATGAGAAGAACATGAGGAGAACACGGAAAAAACATGAGAAGAACACGGAAAAAACATGAGAAGAACACGGAAAAAACATGAGAAGAACACGGAAAGAACATGAGAAGAACATGGAAAAAACATGAGAAGAACATGAGAAGAACACGGAAAAAACATGAGAAGAACACGGAAAAAACATGAGAAGAACACAGAAAAAACATGAGAAGAACACAGAAAAACACACGGCATAAACCAGGCTATATTTGAGTAAAATGGGGCGTGGCAGAAGCTCTCCAGACTCCACCTGCAGGGGGCGCTCAACTCAAATGAGATCAGGTCGTGTTTTCTCCTGGTTTGAAGTCTCCACACCTCCTTCTCTTCTCTCACTCCCTTCATATTTATCACCTCCTCCCCTCCTCTCTTCCTCTCCCTCTCTTCCTCCTCCTCTTCCCCCTCTCCTCCAGGACGAAAGCAAGACTGAACCGGGACTAAACCGGGACTAAACCGGGACTGAACCGGGACTAAACCAGATCTAAACCAGGTCTAAAGCAGGTCTTTACCTGGTGCTGGACCTGCTCCTGTTGGAAGGCCACCAGGATCACAGAGATCAGGAGGTTGAGGGCCACAAACCCCATGAAGACGATGCAAGAACCAACCAGAAGAGCTCCAAGAACTGGGCTGTAGTCCATCACCTGAGGAGACAAGACCAGATTTCAGTCCTGGAATTGTCAATCTCTACTGAACTAGTATGGAGGTATTATGGAGGTATTATGGAGGTAGTATGGGGGTAGTATGGGGGTAGTATGGGGGTATTATGGAGGTAGTATGGGGGTAGTATGGGGGTATTATGGAGGTAGTATGGGGGTAGTATGGAGGTATTATGGAGGTAGTATGGGGGTAGTATGGGGGTATTATGGAGGTAGTATGGGGGTAGTATGGAGGTATTATGGAGGTAGTATGGGGGTAGTATGGGGTATTATGGAGGTAGTATGGGGGTAGTATGGAGGTAGTATGGGGGTAGTATGGGGGTAGTATGGGGTATTATGGAGGTAGTATGGGGTATTATGGAGGTAGTATGGGGGTAGTATGGAGGTAGTATGGGGGTAGTATGGGGGTAGTATGGGGGTATTATGGAGGTAGTATGGGGGTAGTATGGAGGTATTATGGAGGTAGTATGGGGGTAGTATGGGGTATTATGGAGGTAGTATGGGGGTAGTATGGGGGTATTATGGAGGTAGTATGGGGGTAGTATGGGGGTATTATGGAGGTAGTATGGGGGTAGTATGGAGGTATTATGGAGGTAGTATGGGGGTAGTATGGGGTATTATGGAGGTAGTATGGGGGTAGTATGGAGGTATTATGGAGGTAGTATGGGGGTAGTATGGAGGTAGTATGGGGGTAGTATGGGGGTAGTATGGGGGTAGTATGGGGTATTATGGAGGTAGTATGGGGGTAGTATGGGGTATTATGGAGGTAGTATGGGGGTAGTATGGGGGTAGTATGGGGTATTATGGGGTATTATGGAGGTAGTATGGGGGTAGTATGGGGGTAGTATGGGGTATTATGGAGGTATTATGGAGGTATTATGGAGGTAGTATGGGGGTAGTATGGAGGTAGTATGGGGGTAGTATGGGGTATTATGGAGGTATTATGGAGGTAGTATGGGGGTAGTATGGGGTATTATGGAGGTAGTATGGGGGTAGTATGGAGGTAGTATGGGGGTAGTATGGGGGTAGTATGGGGTATTATGGAGGTAGTATGGGGGTAGTATGGGGTATTATGGAGGTAGTATGGGGGTAGTATGGGGGTAGTATGGGGTATTATGGGGTATTATGGAGGTATTATGGAGGTAGTATGGGGGTAGTATGGGGTATTATGGGGGTAGTATGGAGGTATTAAGATATAAGATAAGATATGCCTTTATTAGTCCCACAGTGGGGAAATTCTAGTGTTGCAACGCACAGTTCAAGAACAGCAGGAAAATGGAACATGCAATAAAACAAGATAATAGATAATGGCTAAGAAATAATTTAAAAATAGACTTAAAAATAGACTCTAATGTAACACACTGTTTCAGTGGAGCAAAAATATAAAATACCAGAAAAACTATTATGTACAATAAAAGTAACAGTGCAGCAGATGAACAGAGTAAATCTCAGTAAAGTGACTTCAGTGTATTATGTTATTTACAGTAATGACTATGTTTATGTACAGCAGCATTAGGATAAATATCAGTAAAGTGACATGAGTGAATTATACCAGAGGTCTTCAGTATTGCACATAGATACAGTTGGATGACACATGTTCAGTGTTAACAGTGTTCACATGTTCAGTGTTAACAGTGTTCACATGTTCAGTGTTAACAGTGTTCATTGTACAGTCTGACAGCAGCAGGAAGGAAAGACCTGCGAAATCTCTCCTTAACACAGCGAGGGTGAATCAGTCTGTCACTGAAGCTGCTCTCCAGAGCAGACAGGGCGTCCTGCAGGGGGCGACACTCATGGTCCAGCATAGAGATGACCTTAGCCAGGACCCTCTTGTCCCCCACCTGCTGCACTGAGTCCAGAGGACAGCCCAGGACTGAGCTGGACTTCTTGATGACCTTGTCCAGCTTCTTCCTCTCCCTCTCTGTGACGCTGCTGCTCCAGCAGACCACACCGTACAGGATGGCTGATGCCACCACAGAGTCATAGAAGGTCTTTAGGAGCGGCCCCCTCACTCCAAAGGACCGCAGTCTCCTCAGGAGATAGAGCCGACTCTGGCCCTTCCTGTACAGTGCATCTGTGTTATGAGTCCAGTCCAGTTTGTTGTTCAGATGCACACCCAGGTACTTGTAAGAGTCCACTCTCTCAATGTCTCTTCCCTGGATGTTCACTGAGGGGACAGTAGAGTGGCGTCTGCGGAAGTCCACCACCATCTCCTTGGTCTTCCCTGCATTGATGATGAGGTGGTTCTGCTGATACCAGTCCACAAAGTCCTGCGCTAGTCCTCTGTACTCCACATCGTCGTCATCCTTGATGAAGCCAATGATGGCAGAGTCATCAGAGAACTTCTGCAGGACGCAGCTGTCCATGTTGTGTCTGAAGTCTGCAGAGTAGAGTGTGAAGAGGAAGGGCACGAGGACCGTGCCCTGGGGCGCCCCCACACTGCAGGTCAGTAGGTCAGACACGCAGTTCTTGGCTCTCACAAACTGGGGCCGGTTTGTGAGGTAGTCCAGGATCCAGTCTGCCAGGTCACAGTCCACACCGGCGGTCTCCAGTTTGTCCCTCAGGAGCAGTGGCTGGATGGTGTTGAAAGCACTGGAGAAGTCAAAGAAGAGAATCCTCACAGTGCTGCCGGGGTTCTCCAGGTGAAACAGTGAGCGGTGCAGCAGGTAGATGACGGCGTCCTCCACTCCGATGCCAGGCCAGTACGCAAACTGCAGCGGGTCCATCGCTGAGCTCACGGTGGAGCGGAGGTGGCCAAGGACCAGTCTCTCCAGTGTCTTCATCAGGTGCGATGTTAGAGCCACCGGCCTGAAGCTGCTGAGGTCGTTAGCGTGTGGTGTCTTAGGCACTGGTACCACGCAGGAGGTCTTTCAGAGTTGTGGTACCACCCTCAGCTTAAGGCTCATGTTGAAGACATGCTCCATAACTCCGCACAGTTCGTCTGCACAGGACTTAAGGAGCCTGGAGCTGATGCCGTCTGGTCCTGCTGCCTTCCTGGGTCTAATCTTCTTGAGCTCCAGTCTCACCTGGGCTGTAGAAAATGACAGTGGCAGGCTGGGGGGATGGGTGAGTCCATGTGTAGTGGTGGGCTGAAGAGCAGAGGCAGAGGTGTGAAGAGGTGCAGGAGTTCCCCATTGTCCAGCTGGGGAGGTGAGAGCTGGCAGCTGGGTGGGGGGAGTGGTGGGTGATTGATCAAATCTCAGGAAGTGAGAATTGAGCTCGTTCACCCACTGCCGGTCCCCCTCCGTCTGGGCAGGAGGCCCTTTGAAGCCTGAGATCGTCTTGAGGCTTCTCCACACCCCCTGGATGTTCTTCTGCTGCAGCTGTTGCTCCATCCTTCTCTTTTGGCTGGCTTGGCTCATCCTGATTTTCCTCCTCAGCCTCTTCTGTGCAGCCTTCAGCTCCTCCTTGGTCCCTGACCTAAAAGCTCTCTTCTTCTCCTTCAGCAGAGCTTTTATGTCAGGGTTAATCCACGGCTTGTTGTTTGAAAAACACCACACCGTCTGGGAGGGGACGATGTTTTCAAAACAAAAGTTGATGTAGTCCGTGATGCACTCAGTCACTGCATTGATGTCCTCCCCATGTGGGTCACAGAGCTCTGTCCACACTGTGGTGTCAAAACAGTCTCTCAGAGCCTCCTCACTCTCAGCAGTCCACTTCTTCACCACACGGGGCACCACAGGCTGTCTGTGCACAATAGGCTGGTACACAGGCCGCAGATGGACAATGTTGTGGTCAGCTCTACCCAGGGGAGGCAGTGGGGATGAAGAATAAGCCTCCTTGGCGTTGGCAAAAAATAAATCCAGTGTTTTATTGTCTCTTGTGGGGCAGGTAACATACTGGGTGTATGTAGGCAGAACAGGTGCAGGAGATGCATGGTTGAAGTCTCCAGAAATCAGGAAGAGAGCCTGTGGATGCTTTGTTTGGAGTGTGCTCGTACAGGAGTGCAGTGTGTCACATGCTGTCTCAGCATTAGCAGAGGGAGGAACATAGACAGCGATCACAATCACATGTGAGAACTCCCGGGGCAGATAATATGGCCTCATGCTAACAGCCAGCAGCTCAATGTCTCTGTTACACAGCTGCTCCTTCACTGTACAGTGTCCAGGTTTGCACCACTTCTCATTCACAAACAGAGCCAGACCTCCTCCTTTCTTCTTACCACTCTCTGCCGTCCTGTCTGCGTGCAGCAGGTCAAAGTTGTCCATAGCAACAGCTGAATCCGGGATTTGCGGGGTCAACCAGGACTCCGTGAAAAGCATGATGCTGCTGTCTCTGTATTCCCGCTGATATTGCGTGAGCGCCGCTAATTCGTCCATCTTGTTCGAAATAGACCGCACGTTTCCCGCGATGACAGAGGTGAGCACAGGTCTGAAGCGTCTTTTCTTTTCCCGGAGTTTGCGTCCAGCACGTCGGCCCCTGCGCGTCTTCCGTAGCAGCTCCGCCGGGATGTCATGGCGGTCTCGGGGGAACACTACAGCGCAGCGCAGCGCAGCGCAGCGCTAACGGCTGATCCCGTGTGTATACAATGGGGGATCGCGGCCCCACGCACATCGCGCTGGTGAAATTTGGCGATAATCCAACAAAAGAAAAGTTGAAGCGAAGCAGAACCAACGCGTTTCTGAAGTACTTAACTTTATACACACTATTTACAAAAAGTACAAACACACAAAGAAGGTAAAGAGCAAAAAAAGTTGGAAAATAGAGGAGCGCGATGCAACCAGCTGCGGCTCTCACCAGCGCCGGAAGTAGAGAGGTATGGAGGTAGTATGGAGGTATTATGGGGGTATTATGGGGGTAGTATGGAGGTAGTATGGGGTATTATGGGGGTAGTATGGGGTATTATGGAGGTAGTATGGGGGTAGTATGGAGGTAGTATGGGGTATTATGGAGGTAGTATGGGGTATTATGGAGGTAGTATGGGGGTAGTATGGAGGTAGTATGGGGTATTATGGAGGTATTATGGAGGTAGTATGGAGGTAGTATGGAGGTAGTATGGGGTATTATGGAGGTATTATGGAGGTAGTATGGGGGTAGTATGGAGGTAGTATGGGGTATTATGGGGGTAGTATGGAGGTAGTATGGGGTATTATGGGGGTAGTATGGGGTATTATGGAGGTAGTATGGGGGTAGTATGGAGGTAGTATGGGGTATTATGGAGGTATTATGGAGGTAGTATGGAGGTAGTATGGGGTATTATGGAGGTATTATGGAGGTAGTATGGAGGTAGTATGGGGTATTATGGAGGTATTATGGAGGTAGTATGGGGGTAGTATGGGGGTAGTATGGAGGTAGTATGGAGGTAGTATGGGGTATTATGGAGGTAGTATGGAGGTAGTATGGGGGTAGTATGGAGGTATTATGGAGGTAGTATGGAGGTAGCATGGAGGTAGTATGGAGGTATTATGGAGGTAGTATGGGGTATTATGGGGGTAGTATGGGGTATTATGGAGGTAGTATGGAGGTAGTATGGGGGTAGTATGGAGGTAGTATGGAGGTAGTATGGAGGTATTATGGAGGTAGTATGGGGTATTATGGGGGTAGTATGGGGTATTATGGAGGTAGTATGGAGGTAGTATGGGGGTAGTATGGAGGTAGTATGGAGGTAGTATGGAGGTAGTATGGAGGTATTATGGAGGTAGTATGGGGTATTATGGGGGTAGTATGGGGTATTATGGAGGTAGTATGGGGGTAGTATGGAGGTATTATGGAGGTAGTATGGAGGTAGTATGGAGGTAGTATGGAGGTATTATGGAGGTAGTATGGGGTATTATGGGGGTAGTATGGGGTATTATGGAGGTAGTATGGAGGTAGTATGGGGGTAGTATGGAGGTAGTATGGGGTATTATGGGGGTAGTATGGGGTATTATGGAGGTAGTATGGGGGTAGTATGGAGGTAGTATGGGGGTAGTATGGGGGTAGTATGGAGGTAGTATGGGGGTATTATGGAGGTAGTATGGAGGTAGTATGGGGTAGTATGGAAGTAGTATGGAGGTAGTATGGGGGTAGTATGGGGGTAGTATGGGGTATTATGGAGGTAGTATGGGGGTAGTATGGAGGTAGTATGGGGGTAGTATGGAGGTAGTATGGGGGTAGTATGGAGGTAGTATGGGGTATTATGGGGTATTATGGAGGTAGTATGGAGGTAGTATGGAGGTATTACGGAGGTAGTATGGAGGTAGTATGGGGGTAGTATGGGGGTAGTATGGAGGTAGTATGGGGTATTATGGGGGTAGTATGGGGTATTATGGAGGTAGTATGGAGGTAGTATGGAGGTAGTATGGGGGTAGTATGGAGGTATTATGGAGGTAGTATGGAGGTAGTATGGAGGTAGTATGGGGGTAGTATGGGGGTAGTATGGAGGTAGTATGGGGGTAGTATGGAGGTAGTATGGGGGTAGTATGGGGGTAGTATGGAGGTAGTATGGGGTATTATGGAGGTAGTATGGGGGTAGTATGGGGGTAGTATGGAGGTATTATGGAGGTAGTATGGGGGTAGTATGGAGGTAGTATGGAGGTAGTATGGAGGTAGTATGGGGGTAGTATGGAGGTAGTATGGGGGTAGTATGGGGGTAGTATGGGGGTAGTATGGAGGTAGTATGGGGGTAGTATGGGGGTAGTATGGAGGTAGTATGGAGGTAGTATGGGGTAGTATGGGGGTAGTATGGGGGTAGTATGGGGTATTATGGGGGTAGTATGGAGGTAGTATGGAGGTAGTATGGGGGTAGTATGGGGGTAGTATGGGGTATTATGGGGGGTAGTATGGGGTATTATGGAGGTAGTATGGGGGTAGTATGGAGGTAGTATGGGGTATTATGGGGGTAGTATGGGGTAGTATGGAGGTATTATGGGGGTAGTATGGAGGTAGTATGGGGGTAGTATGGAGGTAGTATGGGGGTATTATGGGGTAGTATGGAGGTAGTATGGGGGTATTATGGGGTAGTATGGGGGTAGTATGGAGGTAGTATGGGGTATTATGGGGGCAGTATGGGGGTAGTATGGAGGTATTATGGGGGTAGTATGGAGGTAGTATGGGGGTATTATGGGGTAGTATGGAGGTAGTATGGGGGTAGTATGGAGGTAGTATGGAGGTAGTATGGGGGTAGTATGGAGGTAGTATGGAGGTAGTATGGAGGTAGTATGGAGGTAGTATGGGGGTAGTATGGAGGTAGTATGGGGGTAGTATGGAGGTAGTATGGGGGTAGTATGGAGGTAGTATGGGGTAGTATGGAGGTAGTATGGGGGTAGTATGGAGGTAGTATGGGGTATTATGGGGGTATTATGGAGGTAGTATGGAGGTAGTATGGAGGTAGTATGGAGGTAGTATGGGGGTAGTATGGGGGTAGTATGGAGGTAGTATGGGGTATTATGGGGGTAGTATGGGGTATTATGGAGGTAGTATGGAGGTAGTATGGGGTATTATGGAGGTAGTATGGGGGTAGTATGGAGGTAGTATGGGGTATTATGGAGGTAGTATGGAGGTAGTATGGAGGTAGTATGGGGGTAGTATGGGGGTAGTATGGGGTATTATGGAGGTAGTATGGAGGTAGTATGGGGGTAGTATGGGGGTAGTATGGAGGTAGTATGGAGGTATTATGGAGGTATTATGGGGGTAGTATGGAGGTAGTATGGGGTAGTATGGAGGTAGTATGGAGGTATTATGGGGGTAGTATGGAGGTATTATGGAGGTAGTATGGGGGTAGTATGGAGGTATTATGGAGGTATTATGGGGGTAGTATGGAGGTAGTATGGGGTAGTATGGAGGTAGTATGGAGGTATTATGGGGGTAGTATGGAGGTATTATGGAGGTAGTATGGGGGTAGTATGGAGGTAGTATGGGGTATTATGGGGGTAGTATGGGGTATTATGGGGGTAGTATGGAGGTATTATGGAGGTATTATGGGGGTAGTATGGAGGTAGTATGGGGTAGTATGGAGGTAGTATGGGGGTAGTATGGAGGTAGTATGGGGTATTATGGAGGTATTATGGGGGTAGTATGGAGGTAGTATGGGGTATTATGGGGGTAGTATGGGGTATTATGGGGGTAGTATGGAGGTATTATGGAGGTATTATGGGGGTAGTATGGAGGTAGTATGGGGTAGTATGGAGGTAGTATGGGGGTAGTATGGAGGTAGTATGGAGGTATTATGGAGGTATTATGGGGGTAGTATGGGGGTAGTATGGGGTAGTATGGAGGTAGTATGGGGGTAGTATGGAGGTAGTATGGGGTATTATGGAGGTATTATGGGGGTAGTATGGCGGTAGTATGGGGGTATTATGGGGGCAGTATGGGGGCAGTACCTCGCTGTAGTTGAAGATCCCTAGCTGCAGTTGGATGAGTGTGAGCAGAGCGTCGGGGAAGGTTTTGTAGGACGCCATCGTCCAACCGTAGAGGACGTTACACTGAGACACAGAGAGGACAGAGCCGCAAGCGGCGTTAGAGGCTCCACAAACCACAAACCAGGACTGAACCAGGACTGAACCAGGACTGAACCAGGACTGAACCAGGACTAAACCAGGACTAAACCAGGACTGAACCAGGACTGAACCAGGACTGAACCAGGACTGAACCAGGACTAAACCAGGACTAAACCAGGACTAAACCAGGACTGAACCAGGACTAAACCAGGACTAAACCAGGACTGAACCAGGACTAAACCAGGACTAAACCAGGACTGAACCAGGACTAAACAAGGACTAAACCGGGATTGAACCAGGACTAAACCAGGACTAAACCAGGACTAAACCTTTAGTTTATTTCTCCAAACAGGAAGATGTTGAACTTTGTGCCAGTTTTTGTTTCATGTGGATAGGCCCAGTAATTACAGAGAAATGAACCATAAACCAGGTCTAAATCTGGTCTAAACCCACTCTAAACCAGGTATAAACTAGGATTAAACCCAGTCTAAACCTGGTCTAAACCCAGTGCGCACTCACAGCGGTGGCATAGGCGACCATCATGAGCCCAATGACCAGGAGGAAGCCGGTTATGTCCCCGGAGGCACGATTCAGAGCCGAGGAGATCAGCTCCATGTTGGGGTTCAGTCTGAGGAGGTGCCAGAGCTTCACCGTGGACAGAAGAACCACGAAGGCCACCAGGTACTGAAGCAGAACATCAGAGGAGGCTGAGGAGTAGAAACTGGGGAACCTAAAGAGAGAACCAGGACTGAACCAGGTCTGAACAAAGGTCTGAACCAGGACTAAACCAGGACTGAACCAGGACTGAACCAGGACTGAACCAGGACTTAACCAAGTGTGAACAAAGTCTGAACCAGGTCTAAACCAGGGACACGTGGGGGACATAATGTGTCCGCTGTCTGATGGTGGGTCTTTGATCTCAGAGTGAGACCAGGACAAAGATCAACCTGAGACCCAGTGTACGACCGAAGACGAGCTGTGACTGAGATCAGCCTGTGTGATGCAGAGTGAGTCCTCCTCTCTCTGCGTCTGAGACAATCTCTGTGATCAACAGAGGAGACGAGAGGGGACAGTGAACCCTCCTCAGGGACACAAACACACAGCCCCGGGCAGATCCTCCAGGTCCTAACTCAGACCAAGACCTCGGAGATGCCCTGGAGGCACTGAAGGGTGCGTCAAATGCAGAGGACAAATTTCCCTTTAACCGTTCGTTTACTCATGTTTACGCCGCTAACGTGTAGCGCTAGTGTAGGAGCCATACGTGGGTTTTCTATAGTTTCTCTTGTGTGATTAATGCGCACGTGCTTTAGTTCTGTGCACTACAATGCGGTGGCTGGGGGCGGCACGGTGGGTGTGGTGTGGCCCATATGTGAGCGCGCTCACCTGCTGAGGGTGGGGCCTTGGATCATGGCGGCGAGATGAGCACGAGGAGTAACTTTCTGTTGACTGTATTTTAACAGGAAAGATTTGCACATAGAAGGAATCAGTGCATGGCTACGGACCGCAGCAGCTTTAAAGTAAGTGCACGTACACGTGAGTTACGCATCCACAGGGTTTTACCCCGTGTCTTAACCGCGGCGTGTGGGATAAACTTTGGATCACATACGCTGCAATAGCTAGCCTCAGCTAACCTGTAAAACCACAGGGACTTGACGACAGCCTGAGATTCTCTGACAGACTCTGGTCTTGTCCCCGATTGATGTGAGCACCATCTCACAGTGAGCTGTAGAACATCTGATCTCCTCGTGTGGTGGGACATTAACACTGAAGACCACAAATCACACTAGAGCTGAAGTTCAGGTTCACTTTACTGCTGCTGTCTGAACCCAGTGAGTACACAGTATTATTTAAAGTATTAGTACTTGTCTTTGTGGTATTATTGAAGTATTTAAAGTATAAGTACTTGTCTATGTGGTATTATTGAAGTATTTAAAATATTAGTACTTGTCTTTGTGTTGTTGGTAGTACTCGATGTCCCTCTGCCCTGACACAGTCCTCTGGACGTACAGTCCCGCTCCGGTCCAGGAGAGGGCGATGATGCTCAGCTCCAGAAGGTTCCAGCGGTCCCTGAGGTAGCCCCAGTGCTGAACCCTCAACCTCTGCACCTGAACAAAAGAAGAGAGACTCTGCCACTGTGCCCATAAGCAAGACACAGAGCAGAACCGGCAGATGTCTAACCCAGTAAGATTATTCTATTGTTTTATGTTATTTGGTTCTTTTTTAAGACCAAGACTTAATGTTCAGATCTTGATTTGGGACAAAATGTTGAAGTCCAAACCCCAGGGTCATGTAGAGGGTCAAAGGTCAAAGGTCAGAATGAGGAGCCTGACAGCAGCAGGTACAGAGAGAGGGGCCAGGTGTTTGACCCACAGAGAATCTGAAACACAAAATTAAAAAGACCTTTGTGTTCCTGTTTCAGTTTAGTCACAGCACAGGTGTGTGTGTGTGTGTATGTCTTTGTGTACGTGCGTGTATGTGTTTGTGTGTGAGTTTGTGTGCGTCCTGCCCTGGGTTTTTACTTCCTGCCAAGGAGGTTATGTTTTCGCCCGAGTTTGTCTGTTTGTTTGTTTGTTTGTTTGTTAGCAAGATAACTCAAAAAGTTATAGACGGATCTTGATGAAATTTTCAGGAAATGTTCCTAATGGTAAATCCAACAGATGATTAAATTTTGGTGATGATCCAGAAGAAATCCTGGATTCTGGATCACTTTGAAAACTGGGCTGCTTGGCGGAGGTCTGCGCTCTCTGAGTGCTTTTCTAGTTTATTTCTATTTCGTCCCTAAATCAAAATATGAACATAAAGACCAGACCAATCAGGCGCCTTCTTTCCCTGAGGTCCCTCCCACTAGCGTTAGCAACAGGTTTGATTGACAGTGTTGCTAAGCGCCCGCTCCCTGTTAAACCAGCGATGTGGGCGGGAGGGGGCGTTACCTTCAACAGCCTCACTCCTGATTGGCTCTTTGGTTTCCCGGTCAGATTTCCAAATATGGGCGTCCCTGTGTTGTATACGAGGAGAGTACCTGTTTGTACGAGGGGAGTACCTGTTTGTACGAGGAGAGTCCCTGTTTGTACGAGGAGAGTACCTGTTTGTATGAGGGGAGTACCTGTTTGTACAGGGAGAGTACCTGTTTGTACGGGGAGAGTACTTGTTTGTACGGGGAGAGTACCTGTTTGTACGAGGAGAGTACCTGTTTGTACGAGGGGAGTACCTGTTTGTACGAGGAGAGTACCTGTTTGTATGAGGGGAGTACCTGTTTGTACAGGGAGAGTACCTGTTTGTACGGGGAGAGTACTTGCTTGTACGGGGAGAGTACCTGTTTGTACGAGGGGAGTACCTGTTTGTACGAGGAGAGTACCTGTTTGTACGAGGGGAGTACCTGTTTGTACGGGGAGAGTACCTGTTTGTACGAGGAGAGTACCTGTTTGTACGAGGGGAGTACCTGTTTGTACGAGGAGAGTACCTGTTTGTATGAGGGGAGTACCTGTTTGTACAGGGAGAGTACCTGTTTGTACGAGGAGAGTACCTGTTTGTACGAGGGGAGTACCTGTTTGTACGAGGAGAGTACCTGTTTGTACGAGGGGAGTACCTGTTTGTACATGTAGTAGAGCACAAAGAGCATGTAGATGATCTCTGCTGCCATCACAAACAGGTGGAGCCCCCCGGTGGACGGGTACAGACGCACCGGCCGCAGCTCCCAGCGGAACTCAAACGCTCCTGAGAACATGAGTTTATAAAAATACACCGAAGTATAATTCTGTAACTGTTTAAAGGCTCCTGAGACACAAATATTACTCACACACAAAAAGTACAATATAAAAGAACAAAATATAAAAGTATAATATAAAAGTACAATTTAAAAGTACAACTCAGAGAAATATTGAGCTCAGTGCCTAAGGTTCTACGATCCCACACAGTTAGTACAGTGTTAAAGTACAGAGTTAAAGTACAGGTGTAAAGTAGTAGGTGTAAAGAGTTAAAGTAATTAATTTAATTAATTAATCATTGCATTTAATACAGCACCTTTCAAGACACCCAAAGTGCAGTTCATTCTTCATTCACTCCACACTCTGTGGTGGTGAACTATTATTGTAGGCACAGCTGCCCTGGGGCAGACTGACGGAAGTGAGGCTGCCAATCTGCGCCATCGGCCCCTTCAACCACCACTCACACACACTCCACTTTCATACAAGTACAATGTTAAAGTACAGAGATAAAGTACAGAGTTAAAGTAGAGTGTTAAAGTACAGAGTTAAAGTACAAAGATGAAGTACAAAGTTAAAGTCCGGAGTTAAAGTACAGAGTTAAAGTTCATTGTAACTCATGCTCTGAATTTAACAATTAAATGAAATCAGAGGCCTTAAAGCTGCACTATGTAACTTTTCTGGTGGAGGGTCTGTCACCTGCTTGTCTTCATGGAGGTGTTATTGTTTTGTCTGGAATGTTTCACAGTATGGCATTAAGCCTTTCTATCTCCATGGAGACCAAACCAGACCAAGTTCCAGGTTAGATCTGTGGAGAGGCGACCCCGCTCACAGTCAGAATGTCTGTTTTTCTAGGTATTTTTGAGCTCTAAAACCACCTGTGATTGAATAAATGTAAAGTAGAGCTGTTTAATGTCACACTGTGGAACATTCCAGGCAGAGCAGTGATGTATCCATAGAAACAAGCAGGTGACAGACCCCCAACCAAAAAGTTACACAGTGCAGATGTAAATACTCCAGATGAAACACTGACCCACAGAGTCGGCGGCCTCCAGCAGCAGAGTGACGACACAGAACAGGTTAATATTGGCGTTGTACACGGTGAACTCTACGAATACTGCTCTGGTGAACGAGTCCAGCCACAGAGACGAATACAGGTACTGCAAAGTACTGCAAATACACACAAAGTAATGCAAATACAGAATACTGCTCTGTGCAGCCACAGAGACGAGTACTGCAAATATAGCGATCTGAACCAGGACTGACCCAGGACTAAACCAGGACTAAACCAGGACTAAACCAGGACTAAACCAGGACTAAACCGGGACTAAACCAGGACTAAGCCAGAACTAAACCGGGACTGGGACTAAAGCAGGACTAAACCTGGTCTGACCTGGTGGCGTTGTGTAGGTCTGGTCCGAGCTCGGTCACGTAGCCCCCTCCTCTGTACAGGAGGTTTCGGCCCCAGAACGGAGCGGCCCTCAGCGCCTCCGCGCTCTGGTATGTCCAGGGGGAGTGGAGCAGGTGGGTGCCGGGGGCGGGGCTGTTGCCTGGGGCGGTGCTGTTGCCTGGGGCGATGCTGTTGCCTGGGGCGGGGCTGTTGCCTGGGGCGGTGCTGTTGCCTGGGGCGGTGCTGTTGCCTGGGGCGGGGCTGTTGCCTGGGGCGGTGCTGTTGCCCGGGGCGGGGCTGTTGCCTGGGGCAGTGCTGTTGCCGGGGGCGGTGCTGTTGCCGGGGGCAGTGTTATTGCTGAGTGTACTCGGGGGGGTCCAGCGGGGCCCGTAGGAGCCCGTGTCCTCTGTGCTCCAGGAATAAACCGGGGGACAGTCTCTGTGCAGGTGCAGGGAGGGAGTGACCTCGCAGAAGGGGGAGGAGCCACGCACACGCAGCTGACGGAGCCGAGCCACACCCACCAAGAGCGAGTTTCCGTCTGTGATGAACCCTGAGACAGAATGCTCAATACTTCACTCAGTACACAGTAAAAGTACTCACAAATACTCTTGGACTTCATGTACAGTGTCGGTACGTTGTACTTAAACCCGCACATATTTGAAGTTTTAAAAACACGCCAAAGCGAAGGTTCTCCAGAGCAGTTTAAAGGACAGAACGAATATTACATCAGCCCTATCGTGTTCTGACCTCTGACCTCTGAATCATTCTGTTATAATCAGGACATTTTAAATCACAATATTGACCTAAAACGACTCACTGAAAGAAACAAGTTCACTGACGTCACAATTAAGAAAATCAAACTGGAGAAGGAAGTGCGTACGTCACTGTGATGCGTACGTCGCTGTGACGCGTACGTCGCAGTGACGCGTACGTCGCAGTGACGCGTACGTCACTGTGACGCGTACGTCACTGTGACGCGTACGTCACTGTGACGCGTACGTCACTGTGATGCGTACGTCGCAGCGGGTGTTTGTATGTCGCAGCGGACGTGTATGTCACCGTGGTGCGTACGTTGTGGCGGGCGTGTACGTCACGGCGGGCGTGTACGTCACTGTGGTGTTCAGGTGGAGCTGAAAACGGGGGTACATCGACAAAATGGCGTCTTGAAAATACTTGACTGATGTAAAACTTGTGAACAGTAAAATCTGCACTTTAAAGGGTTCTATTGTTTGTGTTGGGAATCAAACCGGGGACCTTCTGATGTGAGGGCGAACCACTCTGCCACAGACTAACTCACATAAGGCTGCACAGAAGATGAATATTCATAAATATAATTAATATTCATAAGACCTCATGAATATTCAGGACAGTGAGAGACTCAACAGATGCTCCACATGAGTCCAGCCGAAAAACCAGGACTACACCAGATCTAAACCAGGACTAAACCAGGACTAAACCAGATCTAAACCAGGACTAAACCAGATCTAAACCAGGAGTAAACCAGGACTAAACCAGGACTAAACTAGATCTAAACCAGGAGTAAACCAGGACTAAACCAGGACTAAACCAGATCTAAACCAGATCTAAACCAGATCTAAACCAGGACTAAACCAGGAATAAACCAGGACTAAACCAGGTCTAAAGCGGGTCTGTGTGGTACCTGGGTATGGCCCGTAGAGTTCGGGCAGCAGGGTGGTGTGGGCCCAGCTGTAGACCTGGTCCAGACTCAGGCTCTGGTCTTCAGCGGGTCTGAAGGACCTGAGGAGGTGCTGGTTTAAGAAGAACGCATTTGGATCTCTCTGAGCGTACGCCACGAGCAGCAGCATCCACATGAAGCCCAGGTACACTGAGTACACGAGTACACAAGTACAACGTCTTACAAAAAAAATATACAAAACACATACAAAATATACAATAACACAGCCACACGAAAGTACACTTCACCAGAGTAACAAAATACATATTCAGAATACATACTTAGAGTAAAAGTATTCTGGTACAGTTCCTCTTTCATTTGGTGCTGATGAGAGTACAGTTACTTTATAAAACCAAAGTACTCCAACCAAAGAAGTACACAGAGGTACTCGAATCAAAGAAGTGCACAGAGGTACTCGAATCAAAGAAGTGCACAGAGGTACTCGAATCAAAGAAGTGCACAGAGGTACTCGAATCAAAGAAGTACACAAAGGTACTTCTTCCAAAGAAGTACACACACACACACACACACACACACACACACACACACACACACAGTCGTACCCAGTATCTCCGTGAGCAGAGCGCAGGCCTTCGTCTCCTTCTCTCTGTTCCTCCTCATCCTTTCGATGTCGGCCGCTGGTGGAGGCAGGTACAGACTCAGGTCTCTGTTCCCCACCCCCAGGTCTGTGTGAGAGAGGGGGTATTTACTCCTCTGGGGTATTAAAGAGGGGGCATTTACTCCTCTGGGGTATTAAAGAGGGGGCATTTACTCCTCTGGGGTATTAAAGAGGGGGTATTTACTCCTCTGGGGTATTAAAGAGGGGGCATTTACTCCTCTGGGGTATTAAAGAGGGGGCATTTACTCCTCTGGGGTATTAAAGAGGGGGTATTTACTCCTGTGGGGTATTACAGAGGGGGTATTTACTCCTGTGGGGTTTTAACTGTAACTCGTCACATATTCAGATCTCCGTGTTCCTTTTACTGTTTTGAAAATTCAATATTCACCAAAACAACAGATTCACAGGTTTTATAAGTTTCACTTTTGTTTTTGTCGCTCTGAGTCTCTTCTCAGTGTGTGTCCCACTAATGAAACTCCTGGATATAACCGTAAGGAGGGTTTGAATAGGGCCTGGGAGAGATCTCTAGATTACTCAAACTGGATGACTCTAAACTCTCCTCAGACAGGTGACGAGGACCGTTAGAACATGAGAGGAAGAGAGAGAAATCAGATTTAGCAGAACATCCCCTCTAAAGTATTGAACTGACTTGAGTCTTTGTGGATCTGAACGTTCTCCAACTCCTCCTCCTCCACCTTCTTCACCACCAGAGCGAAGAACACAGCCAGACCCACCACCTGAAAAAACAAGACATTTAAACCTGTAACCCTGTGGCTAGAGGGTGTCTGACCCTGTGCGCCCGTGGTGAGGGGGTGTTGGACCCTGTGAGCCCGTGGTGAGGGGGTGTTGGACCCTGTGAGCCCGTGGTGAGGGGGTGTTAGACACTGTAAGCCCGTGGTGAGGGGGTGTCGGACCCTGTGAGCCCGTGGTGAGGGGGTGTCGGACCCTGTGAGCCCGTGGTGAGGGGGTGTTAGACACTGTAAGCCCGTGCTGAGGGGGTGCTGGACCCTGTGAGCCCGTGGTGAGGGGGTGTTGGACCCTCTGAGCCCGTGGTGAGGGGGTGTTGGACCCTCTGAGCCCGTGGTAAGGGGGTGTTAGACACTGTGAGCCCGTGGTGAGGGGGTGTCGGACCCTGTGAGCCCGTGGTGAGGGGGTATCGGACCCTGTAAGCCTGTGGTGAGGGGGTGTCGGACCCTGTGAGCCCGTGGTGAGGGGGTGTTAGACACTGTAAGCCCGTGCTGAGGGGGTGCTGGACCCTGTGAGCCCGTGGTGAGGGGGTGTTGGACCCTGTGAGCCCGTGGTGAGGGGGTGTTAGACACTGTAAGCCCATGCTGAGGGGGTGCTGGACCCTGTGAGCCCGTGGTGAGGGGGTGCTGGACCCTGTGAGCCCGTGGTGAGGGGGTGTTGGACCCTCTGAGCCCGTGGTGAGGGGGTGTTAGACACTGTAAGCCCGTGGTGAGGGGGTGTCGGACCCTGTGAACCCATGGTGAGGGGGTGTCTGACCCTCTGAGCCCGTGGTGAGGGGGTGTCGGACCCTGTGAGCCCGTGGTGAGGGGGTGTCGGACCCTGTGAGCCCGTGGTGAGGGGGTGTCGGACCCTGTGAGCCCGTGGTGAGGGGGTGTCGGACCCTGTGAGCCCGTGGTGAGGGGGTGTTGGACCCTCTGAGCCCGTGGTGAGGGGGTGTTAGACACTGTAAGCCTGTGGTGAGGGGTGTTGGACCCTGTGAGCCCGTGGTGAGGGGGTGTCGGACCCTCTGAGCCCGTGGTGAGGGGGTGTCGGACCCTGTGAGCCCGTGGTGAGGGGGTGTCGGACCCTGTAAGCCCGTGGTGAGGGGGTGTTGGACCCTGTGAGCCCGTGGTGAGGGGGTGTTGGACCCTGTGAGCCCGTGGTGAGGGGGTGTCGGACCCTGTGAGCCCGTGGTGAGGGGGTGTTAGACACTGTAAGCCTGTGGTGAGGGGTGTTGGACCCTGTGAACCCGTGGTGAGGGGGTGTTGGACCCTGTGAACCCGTGGTGAGGGGGTGCTGGACCCTGTGAACCCGTGGTGAGGGGGTGTTGGACCCTGTGAACCCGTGGTGAGGGGGTGTTGGACCTTCAGAGGCTGGATGAGGAGCAGGCTCTGGCAGAAGGACACGCCCATGGACACGACCCAGCTGATGGACTTCTCTTTTCCAAACTTGAGTCCATAGAGCATGGTGAAGTACCCGGACACGCCAGAGGAGGCAGCGACGAGCAGCCACGCCACATACACGCACCACCAGGGCAGAGCGCGGCGAGGGGCGGCGGCGGGCAGGCTGAGGGGGCGGGGCAAAAACAGGGTCAAAGCTACATGATGAGGACTAAACTGGGACTAGAACAAGACTAAACCAGGACTGAACCAGGACTGGAACAGGACTAAACCAGGTTAAAACCCGGGACTAAACCAGGTTAAAACCAGGGAATAAATGAGGTCAAAACCAGGTCAAAACCATGATCCTGTGGTTTGGACTTCAACATTTTGTCCCAAAATTAAGAACAAACCAATCAGATGCCTTCTTTCCCTGAGGCCCCTCCCACGTTCACTTCCTGTTTGGAATGCAGCGGTTAGCGGGTTAGGTTAGCGGGTTAGCGGTTAGTGGGTTAGCTCTGTCCACAGATATGTACAGTCTGTGGTCTCACCTGTAGACCTCCTCTGTGTCTCTCAGTCTCTCCTTCAGGACTTGGACCTTCTGAAGACTTTGGCTGAAGCTGAGGAGGTGCTGTCCTCTGGTCCAGGAGGGTCTGGTCCAGGAGGGTCTGGTCTGGCCTGGTCTCTGGAGCTCCTCCTCTTGGTCCATGGAGTTGAGATGTTTCTCCAGGTGAGATAGCTCAGAGTCCAGCTCCTCCTCAGACCTCCTCCTTCTGTCCACACCTTTACCCTCTGAAACACAAGACCAGTCTGATGCCCTCCCTTTGGATCTGATGCCCTTCTGTCCTCCTGTGTGTCAGATGCCCTCCCTATGCATCAGATGCCCTCCCTCCCTGTGACTTTTAATTATATTTCACATAAAGACGATGAGTTTAGTCTCAACTTTTAACAAGGAAAGAAAAGCCAATAACACGGACTAAACCAGGTCTAGAGCAGGACTGAACCAAGTCAAAACCAGGCCTAAACCAGGTCTATACCAGGGCTAAACCAGGGCTAAACCAGGACTAAACCAAATCAAAACCAGGTCAAAACCACGACTAAACAAAGGCTAAACTTGGGCTAAACCAGGACTAAACCGGGACTAAACCAGGACTAAACCAGGACTAAACCAGGGCTAAATCAGGACTAAACCAGGACTGAACTAACTACAAACCAATTAAACAAACATAAAAAAAACCTGAGACTGACCAGAGTCTTGACGGGGGGCGGCCCTCAGGTCTCGATTGGACACGTACTCCTCTAGCTCCGACAGAACTGAACACAGGTCCTTCTGAAGTCTGGTTATGATCCTGGACTTGGACTCCTCCGTGGACTTTGAGAGAGACTGGACCAATTTAGTCACTTTCTGCAAAACAATCAAACTGGTTTAACTCTGGTTCAGTCCTGGTCTGGTCCTAGTTTAGTCCAGGTTCAGTCCTGGCTCAGTCCTGGTTTTGTTACCTTGGTGATGTGGTTTGCAGAGTCCTGGTCTAGACCTGGTCTACAGCAGGTCCCGGTCCTGGTCCTGGGTCTGGAGAACCTGAAGAGGCTGACGATGAGGATGTTGACGGGGAACATGATCAGAGACGACTGGACCCCGACTTTAAACTGCTGCCACGTGAACTCGAACTGACCTGAGACAACACCACCAGAGCTTTAAAGCCCCACTGCGGAACATCCACCCACAGAGGACCACAGCACCGCCAGAGCTTTAAAGCCCCACTGCGGAACATCCACCCACAGAGGACCACAGCACCGCCAGAGCTTTAAAGCCCCACTGCGGAACATCCACCCACAGAGGACCACAGCACCACCAGAGCTTTAAAGCCCCACTGCGGAACATCCACCCACAGAGGACCACAGCACCACCAGAGCTTTAAAGCCCCACTGCGGAACATCCACCCACAGAGGACCACAGCACCACCAGAGCTTTAAAGGTCTGGTGGTGCACTGACTCTCTGAGTTTTAAGTCATGTTCTAAAGTTTGGATGTTCCTCCTCAAAAACAGACCTGGAGTTGTGTTTGTTTCATTCACATGTTTGAGGAACTCTTTATTATTAGTCTGTCCACATCTCCAAAGCTCCAAACGCTCTGTTCCACCTTGTGATGTCATGAAGCGGTAGTTTTCAAGTGAACAGCTCCTTTTACCTTTAGTTCAGTAGAGATTGGCAATTCCAGGATCCACGGTTAGACCTGGTTTAGACCTGGTTTAGTCCTGGTTTAGTCCTTGTTGTTGCCTTTTCTTCTTTTGTTAAAAGTTGAGACTAAACTCTTTGTCTTTGTGTGAAAAGTGTAAAATATGAAACTTATGACGCCAATTTAGACCTTAAGGTGTGTGGAGTTTAAAAACACAGTGGAGCACTTCCTGTATCACCACATGATGACATCACAAGGTGGAACAGAGTGTTTTCAGTTTGAGAGAAGAACTCGTGTTAAATCTGCAGGTTTGTGTGTTAAACATGTGAATGAAACAAAACATAACTCCAGGTGTTTGTGATGAGGAAACGACATTGGTCCTGGTCCAGTCCTGGTTTAGTCCTGGTCCAGTCTTGGCTCAGTCCTGGTTTAGTTCTGGCTCAGTCCTGGTCCATTCCTGGTTTAGTCCTGGTTTAGTCCTGGTCCAGTCCTGGTCCCGTCCTGGTCCCGTCCAGGTCTTGGTCTCACCCAGGTCCATGACTTGCTCGGCGGGGTCGGTGGGGATGCCGTAGAACATGATGGAGGTGAGCATGGTGCAGAGGAGCAGGCTGAAGCAGCACGAGAGCCTCTGGACCCTGGAGAAGGTGGAGCTCGGAGGCCTGGTCACCACCGACAACCACAGGTGCCCGTCACTCAGGTCCCTCGTGGTCTTCATGAAGAACAGATTACTGCAAAGACCAGGGTCCACAGAGCGGTAACGAGAGGGTATTTATCTCTGCAGGGTATTAAAGAAGGGTACTACACCTCTGCGGGGTATTAACGAGGGATACCACACCTCTGCAGGGTATTAAAGAAGGGTACTACACCTCTGCGGGGTATTAACGAGGGATACTACACCTCTGCAGGGTATTAAAGAAGGGTACTACACCTCTGCGGGGTATTAACGAGGGATACTACACCTCTGCGGGGTATTAACGAGGGATACTACACCTCTGCAGGGTATTAAAGAAGGGTACTACACCTCTGCGGGGTATTAACGAGGGATACTACACCTCTGCAGGGTATTAAAGAAGGGTACTACACCTCTGCGGGGTATTAACGAGGGATACTACACCTCTGCAGGGTATTAAAGAAGGGTACTACACCTCTGCGGGGTATTAACGAGGGATACTACACCTCTGCGGGGTATTAAAGAAGGGTACTACACCTCTGTGGGGTATTAACAAGGGGGTATGCGACTTCTCTGGGGTATTAACTGTAACACATCACAGATTTAGAGTAGAGCTGCTGCTCCTCCACATCGAGAGGAGCAGCTGAGGCTCGGGCATCTGTTCCAGATGCCTCCTGGACGCCTCCCTTGGGAGATGTTCCGGGCATGTCCAACCGGGAGGAGGCCCCGGGGAAGACCCAGGACACGCTGGAGGGACTATGTCTCTCAGCTGGCCTGGGAACGCCTTGGGGTCCCCCCGGAGGAGCTGGAGGAAGTGTCCGGGGTGAAAGAAATCTGGGAGTCCCTGCTTAGACTGTTGCCCTTGCGACCCGACCCCGGATAAAGAGGAAGAAAATGGATGGATGGAAGGATAAAAGAGACGTCGTAAAGACGTAGTAACGTAAAAGGTAAAAATTAAAGGTAAAAGTAAGGTAAAGTAAAAGTTGAAAAAGCTTCAACGCTACTTTATGGTCCGGAACAGATGCTTAGCTGCTCCTCTCGATGTGGAGGAGCAGCGGCTCTACTCCGAGCTCCTCCCGTGTGACTGAGCTCCTCACCCTATCTCTAAGGGAGCGCCCAGCCACTCTGTGGAGGAAACTCATGTCGGCAGCTCTTTTAGTCCTGGTTTAATGAACACATCAGTTTTATGCAGCACTTTTCTGGACACTCAAAGTCTCTTTACAGCAGTATTCAGTCACTCCACACTCACACCTTGGCGGTCACTACTGTAGCCGCAGCTGCCCTGGGCAAACTGACGGAAGCTAGGCTGCCAATCTGCACCATCTGCCCCTCTGACCACCACCATCACTCGCACACTCCACTTTCTTACTAAGCAATGTAGGTGAAGTGTCAGTCCCGGTTCAGTCCCAGTTTAGTCCCTGTTCAGTCCCGGTTCAATCCCGGTTTAGTCCCGGTTCAGTCCTGATCAGTACCTGAAGGTCTTGAGCTCCTCCTCTGTGGACACGGGAAACAGTTGGTCTAAAGCTCCCTCTCCGATTTCGAGTCCAATCCAGGAGTTACACAGAACGTGGAAGTTTGACCCGGTCTGAAGGTCCTGGACCAGCACCGAGCTCACGAACCTGAGAGAGAACACCATCATCCTCTGACCCTCCTTCTCCTGCTCCTCCTCTCTCCTCCCCTCCCCTCTCCTCCTCTCACCAGTTGGGATGTTCTCCTGTGTTGTTGTGCCAGAGTCTCACGGCCTGGATCTCCCCCAGGTTCCCCGGGGCCTTCAGGAGGAACATGTCCACAGCTCCGCGCTCGAACACGGGTTTGTGTGAATCTGTGAGGTGGTGAGGAGCGCTGGAGGAGATGGACCCCACCAGGACCACGGTGACCTGAGGAGGAACCAGAGGAGATCCATCACCAGGTCCAACCACAGGAGATCGATCACCAGGTCCAACATGGAAACCAACATGGAGACCAGTGTGAAGGACCATCACACAGGTCCTCCGAGCAGCTACAGCAGATCTAAGACTAGAACACTAAACATGAGGGAAGCAGCAATACAATAAGGGGTATCAGAGATCAGTGCCGATACTGAAAACAACTGCTGGATCGGATATCGGCTTCCAAATATCATCCATCCGATATCCTGATTGGACAAAGTGGATGAAAAAAAGTCTAAAGGAGGAGCCACCTGTGGAGGGCAGGGGCCACCACCTGCGGAGGGGAGGAGCCACGTGTGGAGGGGAGGGGCCACCTGTGGAGGGGAGGAGCCACGTGTGGAGGGGAGGAGCCACGTGTGGAGGGGAGGAGGCACCTGCTAAGGGGAGGAGCCACCTGCGGAGGGGAGGAGCCACCTGTGGAGGGGAGGGGCCACCTGTGGAGGGGAGGAGCCACCTGCGGAGGGGAGGGGCCACCGCCTGCAGAGGGGAGGAGCCACCTGTGGAGGGGAGAAGCCACGTGCGGCGGGGAGGGGCCACCTGTGGAGGGGAGGAGCCACCTGTGGAGGGGAGGGGCCAACTGTGGAGGGGAGGGGCCACCTGTGGAGGGGAGGAGCCACCTGTGGAGGGGAGAAGCCACGTGCGGCGGGGAGGGGCCACCTGTGGAGGGGAGGAGCCACCTGTGCAGGGGAGGAGCCACCTGTGGAGGGGAGGGGCCAACTGTGGAGGGGAGGGGCCACCTGTGGAGGGGAGGAGGCACCTGCGGAGGGGAGGAGCCACCTGTGGAGGGGAGGGGCCACCTGCGGAGGGGAGGAGGCACCTGCGGAGGGGAGGAGGCACCTGCGGAGGGGAGGAGCTAACCCATTTACTCGTTCACAGTTTGTGTTTGTAGCTCAGTCTTGTGTCATGGGTCACCTGTGCGGACGTGGCGGCTCCTCTCCGGTGCCCGGTGCTCACGGTCACTAAATACTGGTATTTATCAGACGGGTCATTATCGGCCAAGACCGTCACCTTCACCTGAAACCAGAGAGGAAATGAACCAGGACTAAACCAGGACTAAACCAGGTCTAAACCAGGACCAGGAAGTACCTTGCGCGAGTCCCGTCTGTCCTGGCGCCGTGCCCAGATGAGCAGGAGGGCGTAGAGGAGGAAGAGGGCCCCCACCAGGCAGACCACCACCGGGTTCTGGGTGAAGGTCCCGAACAGTTCTGCCGAGCGAGACGGGTCCACCAGGTTTGGAACCACGAAGAACGAACCCCCGAAGAACGTCAGGTGATTACACAGACACTGAGTCTGCGCCAACGTGGTGCCCGCGCCCACCTGCGGGCACAAGGGTCAACCAGGACTGAACCAGGACTGAACCAAGACTGAAGCAGGACTGAAGCAGGACTAAACCAGGACTAAAGCAGGACTGAAGCAGGACTGAAGCAGGACTAAACCAGGACTAAAGCAGGACTGAAGCAGGACTGAAGCAGGACTAAACCAGGACTAAAGCAGGACTGAAGCAGGACTAAACCAGGACTAAACCAGGACTGAAGCAGGACTAAACTAGGGACTAAACCAGGGACTAAACCAGGGACTAAACCAGGGACTAAACTAGGGACTAAACCAGGATTACATCAGGAATAGACTTGGATCCCTCCCCGTGCCTCAGAGGAACCCTCCTCCCCCCGTGTCTCAGATGCCCTCCCGTACCTTGCAGCCGTTCGTGCTCCAATCTTGCAGACTCTCGTTCCAGAAGTTGCAGCGCGTGGAGACGGGCGTGATGCTCAGAGTCACGTTTATGGACTTCACCCCGGGGCCCACCAGGGGGCGCACCAGCAGGAAGAGCTGCCCCGTGCGCCTGCCCAGGTCCCCGGGCTCCAGCACCCACGAGTACCGCTCACCTGAGACACACCGGGTTATACCTTGTTCTAGTCCTGGTCTGGTCCTGGTCTAGTCTCTGGTCCTGGTCTGATCTCTGGTCCTGGTCTAGTCTCTGGTCTCTGGTCTGGTCTCTGGTCCTGGTCTGGTTTCTGGTCTGTCTCTGTCCTCTTGTCTGGTCTCTGGTCCTAGTCTGTCTCTGGTCTGTCTCTGATCGTGGTCTAGTCTCTGGTCTCTGGTCTGGTCTCTGGTCTGTCTCTGGTCTGGTCCTGGTCCTGGTCTGGTCTTACTGAGGCTGGGTCCCTCTCGGGGCAGGTCTGCAGTTGTGATGTAGCTGCTCTCTGAGGGCGGCTCCTCTCCGAGGTACGCTCTGAACGCCAAAGACTCCTCAGATGGGACCATCTGAAACAGAGACTGAGACCAGGACTAGACCAAGACTAGACCAGGACTAGACCAGGACTAGACCAGGACTAGACCAGGACTAGACCAGTCCTGGTCTATAAATGGACATCTAAACATCAAAATAGACTTCTAAACTCAGTCTAAACTCAGTCTGAACTCAGTCTGAACTTGGTCTAAACTCGATCTAAATCTGGTCTAAACTCGGTCTAAACTCAGTCTGAACACAGTCTAAACCCGCTCTGACCTTCAGCACCAACGTGCTGGGCTCAGGGGGCAGGTGGAGGATGGTAGTGCTGAAGTTGCTCAGATGGAGGAGGGTGGAGTTGATCTGGTGGGACAGAGGGTTTGGGATGTAGATCTGAAACACAAACAGGAGAAGATCACAGCTCCATGTTCTCCTCAGACACCTCCCGAGACACACTGGAAACATCCCAGAATGCCACGCTTCAGGAGAACGCCACCACGACAGGTGTACACCCGTCTGTGTCCTGAATGGGACTAAACCAGGTCTAAACCAGGACTGAACCAGGACTAAACCAGGACTGGACCAGGACTAAACCAGGTCTTCGTACCTCGAAGTGCTTCTTGAGGCCGTGCACGGGGATGACACTGTGGTTTTCCCGCCGCAGAGTGAGCGATATGATTGGTGGAGACACATTTGCTCTATGGTTCCACTCAAAAGGGTTCTTCTGCAGCGCCATCATCTGGACACAACAGGAAATACTCACGCACAAGAACTTTAATCACTAGAGTTTGTTGCAGCAGCTGAACTACAAATCCCATGATGCTTTGTTCCAGTGCAGCCGACACGAAGTCCGTTCTTAAACCAGACCTGTTCTTCTCACTGTTCTCCTCAGATCTTTCTCCATGTTCTAGTAGTTTCTTCTCACTGTTCTCCTCAGATCTTTCTCCATGTTCTAGTAGGTTCTTCTCACTGTTTTCCTCAAATCTTTCTCCATGTTCTAGTAGTATCTTCTCATTGTTCTCCTCAGATCTTTCTACAGAAGCACTTTAGGGCTGGTTTAAACACTCTCTGTCTGCGTGAGATGTTGTGATGTTTCTCACCATGAAGGCCACAGACTCCTCCTTCTCAAACAGCTCCTGAGGCAGAGATTGGAGATCAAACCAGGGGCAGGAGCAATCTGGGATCTGGCCCTGGGTCTGGACTTGGTCTGGAGGAACCCTGAGGACCACACATAACAAATACATGACATTGTACAGCAGGTCAGGGGTCAGAGGAGCAGGTCAGAGGTCAGAGGAGCAGGTTTGACGAGCTAGCAGTAGTAGTAGTAGTAGTAGTGGTAGCAGTAGTAGTAGAAGTAGAAGCAGTAGTAGTAGTAGTAGTAGCAGTAGCAGTACAGTCCCTGACAAAAGTCTTGTCGCTTATCCATTTTGTAGAAACAAAAGCTTATAACCTGACTTTAAATTAATCGATTGGTTTTAGAAATGTCTCATATGAAAGCTAAAACCCTCCCAAATTATGCTCAATATACTAAAATAAATTTGCTTCACTGAAGAAAGATTGATCATTTAATGAACACAGAAAGGTCAGATTTTGGCAAGACAAAAGTCTTGTCGCCTTGTCATATGACGCACCCAATCCTAGATTACAGCCTCACCTGTGATCAGTTACTGATCAATCAATTAGTGGGTGTGTATAAAAAGAACCCCAGCACACCAGACCTTCACATCAACTGCAACTTGACCTCTGACAACATGCCTAAGATCCACCCTGAGACCAAAGCGTTAATTATCAAGAGGCTGAAGACCAGATCCACTGCTGAGGTGGCTGACACCTTCAATGTGTCTCAGCGTCAAGTACAAAGAATAAGAAAAAGATCTGAAAAGACTGGAGATGTTTTTGACAAGCCCAGGTCCGGCAGACCCCGCAAGACAACTGCTCGGGAGGACCGTTTGTTGATTCGAAAATCCAAGGCCAGCCCCTTTTCCACTGCAGCAGAGCTCCACCAGGCCTGGTCACCTCAAGTCCCTGTGTCAACCAGAACAGTTTGTAGAATTCTGTCTCGAAATGGCCTCCATGGTCGAATCAGTGCACAGAAACCAGCACTAAACAAAAGGCAATTAAAAAAAACGTGTGGCATTTGCCAAGGCCCACAGCCTGCTAAAAGGATGGACACTGGAAAAGTGGCAGAAGGTGGATTTCTCAGATGAATCCTCGGTTGAATTACATCACAGCCGCCGCAAATATTGCAGGAGACCTACTGGAGCTCGCATGGATCCAAGATTCACCCAGAAAACAGTTAAGTTTGGTGGCGGAAAAATCATGGTCTGGGGTTACATCCAGTATGGGGGTGTGCGAGACATTTGCAGGGTGCAAGGCAATATCAATAGCCTAAAATATCAAGAAGTATTAGCTACCTCTTACATTCCCAACCATAAAAGGGGTCAAATTTTGCAGCAGGATGGTGCTCCATCGCATACTTCTATCTCTACATCAAAGTTCCTCAAGGCGAAGAAGATCAAGGTGCTCCAGGACTGGCCAGCCCAGTCACCAGACATGAACATCATTGAGCATGTCTGGGGTAGAATGAAAGAGGAAGCATGGAAGGCAAAACCAAAGAATCTTGATGAACTCTGGGAGGCATGTAAGACTGCTTTCTTTGTATTCCTGATGACTTCATCAACAAATTGTATGAATCATTGTTGAACCGCATGGATGCAGTCCTTCAAGCTCATGGAAGTCATACAAGATATTAAATATGGATCTCACAGCACCACTACTTAATTCACTGACGTTATGCAACATATTTTTGTATTTGAAGTAAATTATTTGTTCAATTTTCTGTAGGAGACAAGACTTTTGTCTTGCCAAAATCTGACCTTTCTGTGTTCATTAAATGATCAATCTTTCTTCAGTGAAGCAAATTTATTTTAGTATATTGAGCATAAATTGGGAGGGTTTTAGCTTTCATATGAGACATTTCTAAAACCAATCGATTAATTTAAAGTCAGGTTATAAGCTTTTGTTTCTACAAAATGGATAAGCGACAAGACTTTTGTCAGGGACTGTAGTAGTAGCAGTATCAGTAACAGTAGTAGTTGTACTAATAGTAGTAGCAGTTGTAGTAATAGTACTTACCTGTGTACCATGAGTGCGATGTCCCCCTGCTGGACGACTGAGGGGAAGTCGTGTCCTTGTGACAGGGCGCTCTGAGTGTTCTCTAGCGCCAACAGCAGGGCACTGGACACATCCTCCTGAAACATTTACAGAACCCAAACTGCACTCACAACACTCCACCTGCAGGGGGCGCTCAACTGAAACTACTGTTTATGCAGAAAAGGACGAAGAAACACTGTATTTATACCATAGACTGTTTATATAAATGGACAGCGCTAACCCGCTAACCAGCTAAACCGCTAACCAGCTAACTGCTACGTTCCAAACAGGAAGTGTTCATGGGCGTGACTGGGCTCCACAGACTCTGGCTCCAGTTCAGTTTGTGTGTAAAAAGTGTGGCCCCTCTCTCTGTACCTGCTGCTGTCAGGATCCTCACTCTGACCTGAGAATGTTCAAAAAACCAGGACTAAACCAGGACTGAACCAGGACTAAACCAGGACTAAATCAGGTCTAAACCAGGTCTAAACCCGCTCTGAACCAGGACTAAACCAGGACTAAACCAGGACTAAACCAGGACTTGAGATGTTGGTCTGAAACGTGGATCTATAATGAGAACTGGATAAGCCCCCTCAGTGATGGCTCCTTGCGTCACATGTTTGGCGATGTGAGGTCAAGATTCAGGACGTGAGGTCAGGATTCAGGAAGTGAAAATGTTTTTGGCGCGATGCTCAGATGAGCCCAGACCACTGAAAACAACACAACGCCATTTTGGATTCAGCTTCAGATCTGATTCTAGTTCTGAGGTTTGGACCAATCAGAGTGAAGCTTCTAGAGCGCGGCTATGCTAACTCTTACTATGCTAACTCTTACTACGCTAACTTTAGGCGCTTTGAGAATTTATAAATGTTAAAAAGTTTATGTTGTGAAAAAGAATCCTACAAAATGCGACCTTTGTGAAAGCCGGATGCCCTGTGTGGGAGAATTCTGTGGGAGAATTCTTTCTGGGCCGGAACTCCGGAGCTGCAGTACCTGGAGTGGCCACTAAAGCGGGGACAGAGGGGGCGGGCCTTAACCAGGTCTGATATAGATTCATGATTTAAACTCAGATCTGGACTTTAAACCATGTTGTTGTTCAGTAGCAGTAACAGCAGTAGTTGTACTAGTAGTAGTAGTAGTAGTAGTAGTAGTAGTAGTAGTACCTGAGAGGAGTACTGCAGTAGAGTACTTGCTCCCGCCACGATACTTTCTGCTGCAGACTGAAGTTCTGGTCCCGACTCTGGACTGACCGGGATCTGGACAAGTCTGGAGCTCAGGTCTGAGAGCAACACCGCCGCCGCCGCCTGAGACACAAGTACAAGTACTACACACGAGTACAAGTATTACACACAAGTACAAGTACACTAAACAAGTACTACGCACTAGAAGAAGAAGTACTAGAACAGGAAGCAGTTGTAGTAGTAGTAGCAGTAGTAGTAGTAGCAGTAGTAGTAGTAGTAGTAGCAGTAGTAGTAGTAGTAGTAGTAGTAATAGTAGTACCTGTGCAGTACTGTTGAGTTCTTCTGAGATTTGGATCACAGAGTTCAGACCTGAGACCAGGACTTGGATCTGAACCGGACTTTCACAGACAAAATAGGACTTCAGCAGCAGGTCCAGAAGAGCCATCCGCAACTGTGGCAGAAAGAGTCAGATGCCCTCCCGTACTCCTGCATCCCCCGTGTGCCAGATGCCCTCCCAGGTTAAAACCAGGACTAAAGCAGGTCAAAATCTGTAGTGTGTCAGATGCCCTCCCAGGTGTTGTGGTGTGTCAGATGCCCTCCCAGGTGTTGTGGTGTGTCAGATGCCCTCCCAGGTGTTGTGGCGTGTCAGATGCCCTCCCAGTACCTCGGTCCTGTCCTCCAGGCCCTGGCGGTCGCTCTGGTTGTTGAGCATCTCTCCCACAGAGCGCAGGAGCGTCCCCAGAGCCCCGGGACTCAGCTCAGACTCGGACCGGAGCAGGTCTATGGAGTCCTGCACCAAGGCCTGGACTTCCCTGAGAGAAGAGGGGCCCCCCGGAACCTCCAGCACCTGTCAGGAGAGACACAGCACCCGTCAGACACACACAGTGCCCGTCAGACACACACAGAGCCCGTCAGACACACACACAGCACCCGTCAGACACACACAGCGCCCGTCAGACACACACACAGCACCCGTCAGACACACACAGCGCCCGTCAGACACACACACAGCACCTGTCAGACACACACGAGCGGCTTTAACTGTAACACATCACATATTCAGATCACAATGTTCCTTTTAATGTCCTTTTATAAAACAACATATTCACATGTTTTAAAAGTTTCACTTTCATTTTTGTCGTCTCCCCTCCCTTGGCTCCCCGCGCTAAGTCCCTCCCCCTTCAGAGCTCTATCCCAACACACTCAGCCTCCCTGTGCTAACTCCCTCCCCCTTCAGAGCTCTATCCCAACACACTCAGCCTCTCTGTGCTAAGTCCCTCCCCCTTCAGAGCTCTATCCCAACACACTCAGTGTGCGTCGCTCACTAATGAAACTCCTGCATCACATCAGGTTTGTCCAGTTGTTGTGTTCAGTTTTGTCTCATGTTTTTGTGTATTTATGGAGAATTGTCGTGTGGAGCCTGGGGGACGTAGACTTGTGGGCGGAGCCTCGTACAGACTCGTACTGTGGGAGCCTGGGGGACGTAGACTTGTGGGCGGAGCCTCGTACAGACTCGTACTGTGGGAGCATGGGGGATGTAGACTTGTGGGCGGAGCCTCGTACAGACTCGTACTGTGGGAGCATGGGGGATGTAGACTTGTGGGCGGAGCCTCGTACAGGCTCGTGCTGCTAACCATAAGGAGGGTTTGACTAGGGCCCAGGAGAGACTCTAATGCCTCTTCAGACAGGTTTGTGATGAGGAATGTTAGAACATGAGAGGAAGAGAAAAGTTTGTAGAGTTTGTAGAACAACGGCGTTGACTCTCTGTGAGTCTGACCCTCACACTGACCTTGGCCATGACGGTGCTGGACGTTCTGAAGGCGCCGCTCTTCGCCGTCACATTCACCGTCACGCTCCAATTTAGCCCCGCCTCCCCCAACGGCAGGAACAGAGACGAGAGCGCACTCCCACCACAACGAAGGGTCCTGCCTGCAACACAGCATGGGAGGGCATCTGACATACTGCAGGACGAGGGGAGGAGAGAGAAGAGGAAAGGAAAAGGAGGAGGAGAAGAGGCACAGAGAATGCTCTGGTGGTGCAGAGGAGAGCAGAGAAGGAGGTGAGAAGAGGAGGAGGAGGAGGTACCAGAGCTGCTCCTGTAGCAGTAGTTGCAGGTGGGGGAGCAGGCAGACGGGGTGGAGCAGCTAATGTTGAACACCTGGAGGATGGTTCCAGACGGGGGCGACACGGAGCAGACCAGCCCAGCAGAGGAGCTTGGGTCTGGGGCAGAGGTCGAGAGAGGAGTGGGCGTGGGGCTGGAGCTCTGGAGCTTGAAGGAGACGAACTGAGGCACTGGCTCCTCTGAAGAACACAAGAACACAAGTACGTACACAAGAACACAAGTATACAAGAACACAAGTACATACACAAGTACACAAGAACACAAGTACGTGCACAAGAACATAAGAACACAAGTATACAAGAACACAAGTACGTACACAATAACACAAGTACGTACACAAGAACATAAGAACACAAGTATACAAGAACACAAGTACACAATAACACAAGTACACAACTATACAAGAACATACTGTAAATACACAAGAACACAAGAACATAAGTACACGAGAACACATGACACATGCATCCGTTCATCTAAAGGGCTCAGGTCCACTGTGATTTCAAACTAAACATCTTCTCTTGTGAGTTTTTTTTTAAACTTTTGTATTATCAAAAATACAGATAAGAATAAAGAAGTAAAAAATAAAATTACAGTTATTTTAATGCAATAATAATAATAATAATAATAATAATAATAATAATAATAATAATAATAATAATAATAATAATGTGTTAATTGGTGAGTTAAAATATGCACATCTCATTAGCGCTTCAATTGCACGCTCACTGCTCACTTATTTGTGTGGAGCTCTGATTGTTTCTGTCAGGTCCTGTCTCACCTGTCAGGTCCTGTCTCACAAATGGAGCGCTAATGAAATGCGCATATTTAAATAATCACTTTAAAGCTGCACTGTGTAACTTTTCTGGTGGAGGGTCCTTTACCTGCTTGTCTCCATAGAGATGTTATTCCTTTGTCTGGAATGTTTCACAGTATGGCATTAAACCTTTCTATCTTCATGGAGACCAAACCAGACCAAGTTCCAGGTCAGATCTGTGGAGAGGCGACCCCGCTCACAGTCAGAATGTCTGTTTTTCTAGGTATTTTTGAGCTCTAAAACCACCTGTGATTGAATAAATGTAAAGTAGAGCTGTTTATGTGGAGCTGATATGATTAATTCAGATTCAGGAGCTCGACTGCGCCTCAACCTCCTCTCAGCCAATCACAGCGAATCTTGACCAGGTCTTCAATTACCCAGAAGCCCCATTTATACGACCTGTCCCAACAACACCGTCTGTCGCCACCCTCTCGTCCATCCTTCAGCCTGAAGACATCGTCTTTAAGGAGGGGGGGTTCTGAATCAGCTGGGGGACCATTTGGGAGAACCCTGAGTCTCCCCCATCACATCCACCCACCGTCAGTAAATATCTTTATTGGATTTCAGTGTTGTGGCCTGGTCCTCGCTAGTGAATGTCATACTGTGGAATATTCTAGGCAGAGTGATGTATCCATAGAAACAAGCGGGTCACGGACCCCCAACCGAAAAGTTACACAGTGCAGCTTTAGAATAACAGTACATTATTTTTCATCTGTCAGCTCAGGACCACCCTGAGTGCCTACCCTCTCACCTGTCGTCAGGACCACCCTGAGCGCCTGCCCTCTCACCTGTCGTCAGGACCACCCTGAGCGCCTGCCCCTGCCCCTGGGCCTCTGTGACCCAGGACTGCAGCACTGTGAAGGTGGAGCCTGTGCTCTGCTGCAGCTTCAGAGGACGAGACCCCGCCTCCAGGAAACAGCTACGAGTCTCCTCCTGAAACACACAACACACACACAGGTGTAAACACACAACACACACAGAGTTATATACACAACACACACACACACGTGTAAACACACACACTTACGTCCCACTGGCTCTCGTTCTTGTATTCTTCGATGTACCACTTGTACTGTGTGGGACAGGCGCCCCTGCAGGTCAGAACCAGCATTACATCGGAGTCCAGGGAGCAGCCGGAGGTGCAGGTGAGACTGGAACAGGAGAGGTCAAAGGTCAAAGAGGAACTACACACCTGACCCCACAAACACCTGACCCCGCCCACAAACACCTGACCCTGCCCACAAACACATGTCACATACAGCCCTGTCTGAAGACCTGCTTTAGACCTGCTTTAGTCCTGGTTTAGTCCTGCTTTAGTTCTGGTTTAGTCCTGGTTTAGTCCTGGTTTAGTCCTGGTTTAGACCTGGTTCAGTCCTGGTTTGTGGCGCTGATCCCAAATGGGTAATGAGAAGGAGAAACATCTGAGGAGCACAAGTTTGGAGATTTCTGAGTGTGGAGTTCTGATTGGCCCCTCCCTGTTTGCTCCGCGCTCTGATTGGCCCCTCCCTGCTCGCGCCGTGCTCTGATTGGCCCTTCCCTGCTCGCGCCGTGCTCTGATTGGCCCTTCCCTGCTCATGCCGCGCTCTGATTGGCCCCTCCCTGCTCGCTTCGCACTCTGATTGGTCCGTACCTGAGCGTGTTGGCGGGCGTGGCGTTGAGGCCCACACAGATGCTGCTGCTGCTCGTCTCCTCGTTGCTGCTGACAGTGAAAACTCTGAACCAGTATTTATAAAAGAGCAGAGGGTCCGGCAGGCACTCAGAGGAGACCACCAAGGAACCTCCCTCATGTGAGCCCTGACACCTGCAAGGAGAACCTGAGGACCAGAGGAACATCAGAGGAGGAGGTCACAGGAGGAGGTCACAAGGGGAGGTCAGAAGAGGTCAGGAGAAGGTCAGGAGGAGGTCAGGAGGAGGTCAGAGGAGGAGGTCAAGAGGAGTTCAGGAGGAGGTCAGGAGGAGGTCAAGAGGAGGTCAAGAGGAGGTCAGGAGGAGGAAGAGGAGGTGTCTCACCACAGGACCACTCGTGCCTCTTGTTGCTGTTCTCCAGCTGCACTCCTCCGCTCACAGACAGCGTCACCTCCTGGCTCCTCTGAGAAACTACAGCCGCCGGAGACGCAGAGACGTCCACACTGGAGCGCAGCACACGGACCAGAGTCTGAGGAGAGAGCCCCCATCAGGACACACAGAGGAACTGCAGCCTCACCACAGAGACACAGTGACACACAGACACACAAACAGACATAGATGTGTGTAGAATCCCTCAGTCGTCCAGGTAGAATCCATGGCAAAAGGAGAAATTCAATTTATCAACTGGACAGAGGTTATTTGGTCGAATACGTTTCGCAGCTCATCCAAGCTGCTTCCTCAGTTCTGGTCAGATGCTGGTGGACACTGCCTTATATCTGCCTGAAGGGAGGAGCTTAATTACAGTGAAAATTACTCTGAGACACACATATTTAAATACAGTTTCAGTTGATCAGGTGATACAATATGGAGTTGTTAACAGTTTCTGTTAGTCATGTGAGTCTATTCAATATGGAGTGGGAGTGGGAGAGTAGTTAGCAGAACCATTCAGGGCCATGATGGTGTTTTCACACCTCTGGACATGTCCTGGCTAGTCCCATTGTTTTCCCAGTTTGTTTTGATTTAGGTTTGAGGATAGAGTTATAGATGGAGACAAATGATGTCTGAGACCCCCATTTCTGTTCAAGGAAGGATTCTCTTTCTTGACAAAAATAGCTTCTTTAACTCCCCTCTCAAACCAGTTCTTTTCTCTGGCCAAGATCTGGACCTCGCTGTCCTCAAAGGAGTGGCCTGTGGCTTTTAGGTGGAGATGTACGGCAGATTGCGGCCCACCCTGGTTTTCCCGTCTGTGTTGCTCTCTCCTTTTGTGAAGTGGCTGTTTTGTTTCTCCAGTGTAGCGCCCCCTGCAGTCTTCACTACACTGAATGGAGTAGACCACATTGCTTTGTTTGTGGCTCGGTGTTTTGTCCTTAGGATGGACCAAAACCTATCCTCAAACCTAAATCAAAACAAACTGAGAAAACAATGGGACTAGCCAGGACATGTCCAGAGGTGTGAAAACACCATCATGGCCCTGAATGGTTCTGCTAACTACTCCCCCACTCCCACTCCATATTGAATAGACTCACATGACTAACAGAAACTGTAAATAAATATGTGTGTCTCAGAGTCATTTTCATTGTAATTAAGCTCCTCCCTTCAGGCAGATATAAAGCAGTGTCCACCAGCGTCTGACCAGAACTGAGGAAGCAGCTTGGATGAGCTGCGAAACGTATTCAACCAAATAAACTATGTCCAGTCGACAAATTAAATTTCTCCTTTTGCCAAACAGACATAGAGACACACAGAGACACACTGAGACAGAGACACACACAGGGACAGAGACAGAGACACACACAGGGACAGAGACACACACAGACACACAGAGACAGAGACACACACAGAGACAGAGACACACACAGAGACAGAGACACACACAGACACAGAGACACACGCAGACACACAGAGACAGAGACACACACAGAGACAGAGACACACACAGACACAGAGACAGAGACACACACAGGGACAGAGACACACGCAGACACACAGAGACAGAGACACACACAGAGACAGAGACACACACAGAGACAGAGACAGAGACACACACAGACACAGAGACACACGCAGACACACAGAGACAGAGACACACACAGAGACAGAGACACACACAGACACAGAGACAGAGACACACACAGACACAGAGACACACACAGACACAGAGACAGAGACACACACAGACACAGAGACACACGCAGACACACAGAGACAGAGACACACACAGACACAGAGACAGAGACACACACAGAGACAGAGACACACACAGACACAGAGACAGAGACACACACAGACACAGAGACAGAGACACACACAGAGACAGAGACACACACAGACACAGAGACAGAGACACACACAGAGACAGAGACACACACAGACACAGAGACAGAGACACACACAGACACAGAGACACACACAGGGACAGAGACACACACAGACACAGAGACACACACAGACACAGAGACACACACAGACACACGCAAAGACACAAACAGTACTCAATGGTCAGTAGTATTGCAGTACTCACAGTAGTACTGCAGCACTCACACTAGTACTGCAGTACTGTAGTACTCACACTAGTACTGCAGTACTGCAGTACTCACAGTAGTACTGCAGTACTCACATTAGTACTGCAGTACTCACATTAGTACTGCAGTACTCACACTAGTACTGCAGTACTGCAGTACTCACACTAGTACTGCAGTACTCACACTAGTACTGCAGCACTCACACTAGTACTGCAGTACTGCAGCACTCACACTAGTACTGCAGTACTGTAGTACTCACACTAGTACTGCAGTACTGCAGTACTCACAGTAGTACTGCAGTACTCACATTAGTACTGCAGTACTCACACTAGTACTGCAGTAATGCAGTACTCACACTATTACTGTAGTGGATCTGAGTCTCTGCAGTGGAAAAAGTGTTGAACGCTGAAACTCTCAAGAACTGCACGTCTGAAACACAAGAAAAGTCCTGGTTTAGTCCCAGTTCAGTCCCGGTTTAGACCTGGTTTAGTCCCAGTTTAGTCCCAGTTTAGTCCTGGTTCAGTCCCAGTTTAGTCCCGGTTCAGTCCTGGTTTGATCCTGGTTTGGTCCTGGTTTAGTCCTGGTTCAGTCCTGGTTCAGTCCTGGTTTAGTCCTGGTTCAGTCCCGGTTTAGTCCTGGTTCAGGCCCGGTTTAATCCTGGTTCAGACGCGGTTTAGTCCTGGTTTAGTCCTGGTTCAGTCCCGGTTTAGTCCTGGTTTAGTCCTGGTTCAGTCCCGGTTTAGTCCTGGTTTAGTCCTGGTTCAGTCCCGGTTTAGTCCTGGTTTAGTCCTGGTTCAGTCCCGGTTTACCTTGCATGTGGGGTCCAAAGCTGTAGACCTGGCTAGTCCCAGTCAGTACTCTGGTCTCGAGGTAAGTCCGGTTCAGAGTCTGGACGTAGACCCAGATCTGAGCCGGACTTCCCTGTTCCACAGAGACGTTCAGGGTGAGGGTGGCGTCCTGGAGCTCTGTGCCCACGACAAAGGCCTTCAGCTGGGCAAGAGGCTCCAGCACACACACCTGAGAGGAGAGGAGCTGTTTAGACCTGGTTTAGTCCTGGTGTAGTCCTGGTTTAGTCCCTGGTTTAGTCCTGGTTTAGTCCCTGGTTTAGTCCTGGTTTAGTCCTGGTTTAGTCCTGGTATGATGTCATGATTTGTAAACAGGAAGTAAAACTGTAAACCTAAAATAAAAATCCAAATGTGGAAAAGGAATTTGAATGTTTTTGTCTTTAATCTGAGGATCTCAGAGTGTTTTAGTGGCCAAACCATCGATGGCTCTTTAAAACACGTGTCCAAATCTGTATCAGCGCTGGTTGTGGGTTCTATCCCCACCAGGCTGTGTGTATCTGACCCAAACTGCACTCACAACATTCCACCTGCAGGGGGCGCTCTTCTGAAACTCCTGTTCACGCAGATTCACGTGTGTCATGAGTTTAATGTGCCTTTTTACAGAGAAATACCAACAAATACCAAATGTTGCGCCCTCTGACCCCTGACCCTCGACCCGGTTAGTGGGCCCTACACTCTGCCGGGGTCTGGGTATTGGGTTGTGGATTCTATTCCCTGGTACCTGGAGCTCGAGGGCCTCCTCTGCTCTGGTCTCCCTGTTGAGAGCGTGGAGTGTCAGGGAGTAACAGCCCGGCCCCGGCAGGTGCTCTGCGGGCAGGCTCAGGTTAGCAGAGTGGTTAGCCCTCAGGCCGCTCTTCCCGTCCACAGTGACCCACACGTCCACATCCACCGCTGGAAATGAGCAAACGGTTAGAGCTGCAGCACTATGGATACCGCTGATGTCCTCATTCTATCGGGGTGTGCTGCTAACAGTAGGCACGGCTCTGTCTGACACTCTATTACTCAAATTAGACTTTAAATGAAGCTCATCGACGCCAGCAGTTACAGTGGCCAATCTGGAGCACACTTCCATATTTGGAATTCTGACTGTGAGTGTCATAGCGACCAAAGAGCCAATCAGGAGTGAGGCTCTTGAAGATAACGCCCCTTCTCTTGTGTTAGCAGTGTTAGCATTATTAGCAGTGTGTGTGTTTTTTTTATTCAACACACTCAAATACACAGTCAACAAGGCAGGGGACAAGCAGGGACGTCAAAAACACAAAAACAGAACAAAATCACACAAATGAGGCGACATACAACAACCAACTACACAAGAGAAAAAATTCAAATACACTTAACCAAATACAATAAAGTTTTTTTGGCTGAGTAAATATTATGGAGAATTTTGAAATGGACTTCTTTCCGGTCCATCTCCCCACGCAGTGAGCTCCAGTGTTGGGGCGCTGTGGGGCCGTTTGCAGGTTCAGTCATGTTTCTGATGGATTTGTTTCAACATGTTTGGATTTTAATATTGACCTCGCCTAAGTACAGATGATTATTGATTTTCTGAATTTGACAATTAAGTTGAGATCCAAGGTGCGTTTAGGTTTTGCTTTACTCACGTTGATATTCTGACGGTTTGACTGGAAACTGATAAATGCCTTTGAATTCACTGTCTGAAAACATTTGTCCTTGTGCGTTGATCAGCTGGTTGAGCCACACTATCCCACTGTCAAACTAGGTTCTAAAAAATAGTCATTTATTGTGATGCTTGATTATGGAAGATCATTTGTTCCTCATCACATTCTGAATTTTAAATAACGCCGAATTTCTCACTTTGAATTTTTTAACTCTGAAAAAACGTTTGAATTATGTTTAGTCTGAATTTTAGTTGCTGAAATGTTAAGTATACTTTTTCAAAATGTTTCAAATTCAAAATAAAAATGTCACCTTTTAAATATTCAGCACAAATATTTTCAAGCCTCAAATTCAAAATTCAGAGTAAAATTCACAGTAAACATCCAAGACGCCAAGGCAGAACCAATCGATCCTGTGTGAGTGAGGAGGACAGAGGCTGTTTCCTAATGGTTCTCATCTGTGGGCGGGGTTTACACTTAACAAATAAAAGAGATGAGGTTTTGATGAGGCGAATTCTGACCAATCAGATCGCTTCACTGCACCATTTCTTGTTTGTTCGATCGAATCACACAGGATCGATTGATTCTGCCTTGGCGTCTTGGATCTTTGCTGTGAATTTTACTCTGAATTTTGACTGTTGAATTTGAGGCTTGAAAATATTTGTCCTGAATATTTAAAAGGTTAATATTTATTTTGAATTTTAAACACTTAGAAAATGTGCAATTAAAATTTAATTAACTGACATTCAGAATAAAAATAATTCAAACATGTTTTTTCAGTATTAAAAAAAATTGCAAAACAGCTGCATTTAAAATTCAAAATGTGATGACACAAATTATCTATTCATCTATTCATATGGTCATTATTATTATATCAATATACAACAACTAAAATCCTGTTTCAGAAACATAAATGAAATCGATTTCAGACGGAGGTAATGGTGCTGATGGTAATTAATGATTACATGGAAAAAGATATTCATTTAGATAACTAGATTTTTCCACATTCAACATAACCCTCAGATCAGGGCAGGCAAGTGGTGGCTCTGTTGCTTGGAGAGAGCCCCTTCTGGCTGCGGGCTTACCAGATCTTGTCTCTTTTACTGCATGGAACAGGACACCAGGCAAAGGGTGGTCCTGTTGTCAGGGGGCTGCCCCTCTCTGGCAGCAGGTTCACAGAAACAACCTGCCTCTTTTAATGCACAACAAACACAATCCACTCCATTTATTGTTACCATCAACAGCAACAAGCCAACATAAATATTAATTCAATTTTTAATAAATAAATAATAAGTATATTAAATATAATTCAATTATTTATTATAATAAGTACATAAATAATAAAGTATATATATATAATAGTATGGAAATACTATATGATGATGACCTGACGAGCAATGGCAGTAATATGATGGTGATAATATATATCATGTATAATATGTACCAAAAATTTATATTACTTTCATGTGTATGTGTATTTATATATATATATATATATATATATATATATATATATATATATATATATATATATATAGTATTACATTTGTTGCAGGATATATGTACTTATGTTATACATGTAATGCAGTAGAACTGGCTTTAGTGCTATCTAATTATAATTATAAATTAAATAGAATAAAATAATGAATTATCAAATGGTGTAACCGTAGCAACCATATAATTTAAAAGAACGTATAGGGGGTGGGAGTAAATAAGTTCGTCTTCTTCCCACTCCTTTTCGAGCTAATGTCTTGTACGTGTAAATACAGTATGTAATATATATAATTGGTCAGATTTACATATATATATTTTCTTGTCTGTACTGTATTTATTATTTACTGTTTATAGATTTATATATATATGCATATTTTGTTTTCTTTACCCAATGTGGGTTCAATGTATACAATATGTATGTTTATTTTTCAATATGGCTCGAAATAAAAAGTAATCAATCAATCAAATTCATTATTCCTAACGTAGAAGCGGGTTGGCTGTTGTTCTCTAGGATCAGCCTCCAGGAAAACAACGCCTGTTTATGGAAGTCTAACAGTTTGATGGGTAATTTATCCGGTTTGTATTTGAGTAAGAACTCAACTCCTCCAGTTTGATTTAGGATATATTCAGGAATTGCATTCCATAAGTTTACCTTTTCCTTTGTCAATCGACAGCCTATTAACACATTATTAACAGTCTCATAACTCTCCAACCCTCTATATCCCTTTTGGTTGTAAGGCTCATAGTAATACATGATTTAAATATGCTAAAAGAGTTCAAAATTAGCTAAAATTGAGTAATGCATTTCATATGTTAATTTTAGTAATTAAAAACAGACACACTCTATTTTTTTTAAATATGACATAGTCTGGGGTAAGCAAACAGTGCCTTTAACTGTGTGATGCAATACCTTGGGGTGTCGCTAGGGGGCGACCAGTAAAAGGAGTTCGGACTCCAAGAGGCAGCGCTGCAGAATAAACCCTTCCAGTCCCATGATGCACCAGACGAATCCCCTGACCCTGGTATTCCTTTCTCAGGTTGATAAAAAGTCATTTGTGTCACATCCAAACAGTCCTGCTGTTGAGATAAAACCTTTAATATGTATCTGTGTAAATGTGAACATTGGTTGAAGCGAATTTGTGTGTAAAATACATTTTGGGACGATAGCTAGCATAGGCTAGGCTAGCGCAGTTTTGAGGTTACAGCCATGGGGAGATGGCGCGGGTGTATTTAGAGTTCATTATTAGACACTGTGAGTTGGTCACAGATATGTCTGAGTTTGTATTTTGTACATTTTTGTAAAGCTTTAGCACAGGATGTACATATTGCAGTGCCAGTGTAATTACTGCTGTCACGGGCTGGCCGCCATTTAGAGTTGTAAGAGCTAAACTTCTTACATGCTACAGAAATAATAGTACGTTTTGATCTGTTACTAATAAATGTATGAATGTAAAACTTTAAACATGTTAAAGAAAGTGGATGGATGGTAAAGTCACAGTTCTCTTTACAGGGACACCAAACATTTCAGAACAATCACAGTATTTAAGTGGCAACAGGTCAGATTTACCCACATTTAACCCAGAATATTCCAGAATAACCCAGAGGTTAGACCCAGGCGCCTCTGAGAAACCTCAGATATAATTCATTGTTAAACTTACATCTTTTTGATTATTCAAACTTGTCGCTGTTTCGTCTTCCAGCTGTGAGATTTTAAATTCTGTCAAAGGCCTTTTGATATGAGTCGCCATCATTTGTGCGATAGGTAAAAACGATCAGGACTGACCGGACCGCCTTGTTTTATTCTTCGCTCGGTACTGATCCCGGGGAATGTTCCGTAAAACATTTTGTCAGAACTGTTAGAGTCTTAGTTTAGTGTTTGAATCGCAGCAATAAAACTATTTCCAAAGCCAAATGTTTCCAGAGTTTTTATCATAAATGTGACTGACCGTGTTACGGAATTTTACCAATAAACCCAGACTGTCCTCTTCTATATTTTAACCCTCCTGTTGTCCTCATATTCTGTATACACCCCGTGTCCTCCCGGTCAAAATGACCCGTCTTCACTAAATCCCCAATATAAGCAGTTTAATTGAATTTTAAACACCAATACTGGAATTTCCCCACTGTGGGACTAATAAAGGCATATCTTATCTTATCTTAAATTTTATTTTGCTTGAAGAAACATTCACCACAAAATGTGTGAATACTTGAGTTTTCCCTTTTCACCTGCATTTCTATAGCTTTAGAATTTTGAATGCATTTTTATTCATCCCAATGAGTCGGAAAATATACAATCCAAAAAAACAATACAACTCATTCAACTAATTAGCACATGTAGGGCAGTGTGCAAATGCACAGCTCTTGCAGATATATGTCTTACACCTACAGCACACACTGTGTTTTACAGTCCTTCTTTGGCAGGCAGAACTGACATCTCTTCCTCTTACTTGCCCCAGCTGGGGCAGTGGCTGTGGCAGCTGGATCCTCAGGTTGATCTCAGGAGTTCCTGCACTCTGTATCGCTTTGACAACTGCTGCAGAGGCTTCTGTGCGGGGGACACGCTTCCTTTTTTCAATGAGTGGAGTTACAAGTGCCTTTCCTAGCTGCTCCAGGAACACCCTCCTCTTGTTCTGCTTACGAGGCATCCAGGTTGGGCTGAGCTCACTCCAAATCACAAAGGCATTGTAGGAGGAAACATCAGTGATGTTGTGGAAGATGACCAGGGGCCAGCGGGCAGTCATCCTTCTGCAGCTGTATGTTCCAATCACCTTATCTAGGTTGTCCACACCTCCTTTGTTACAGTTGAGCATCATGCCGTTTTTTGAAAGTCTCTCTTTCAGCTTCAGCGTTTTCTTCTTCTGAAGATGATTCATCATGCTCTGGGTTGTATTCCTCCCCATCTTCTTCTTCTGATACATCCTCCACTTCCTCCTCTGAATCAGAGTTGTCTTGCTGGACATCTGGAAAAATCAGCTCTAGAGCCTTATGGACGTTATAACGCGCACTCATGTCTTCAGCACAGAGAGAATTCGAGGTAATGTCATCTGCAGCACCTTTATAACTTCTGGAAATCCACAGGCACTGTCCACGAGAAGGCCACCGGTCTTGTCTTGTTTAAGTCTGCTATTAATTGTTTACATCTGTTACTGATTGATCTGAGGCAGAACTAAAACATTCTCACATTCTGTGGTGTGTAAATAACTCTGCTCTGTGACCGTGATTTTAACTGAATTTCACTGTTGGGTCATTTTGACCCGAAGACGACCTTTGTACCTTTTTTTGTACAGCATGCATGATAATGTGAATAAAGGCAACAATTCACTTTTTCTAAAGTTTGGGTCAATCTAGGAAAAGTCATAAAATTTTAAGTTAAAAAAATTATCGTTAAGATGATTTTTTTTTTTTTTTTTTTAACACAGTAGCGGGTCATTTTGACCCGAGGACAACAGGAGGGTTAAATGTCCATTACAGTCCGTCAGGTCCAAGGTGAGGCTAAAGTCGTAAAACCGGACTGTTCATCGGTGAGTCCCTCCAGGCCAGATTCAGCCTCTGGGCATAGACTGAGACAAACATTTTAGCATCTTTGTTTAACTGAGCGATTGGTGCATTTACCTGTTCCTGTTGGTTTAGCCGTTCATTTCACACGGTCTGGGTTTATGACGGGTGTTAGCGGCGTTAGCAGTGTAAGCGGCATTAGCATTATTAGCAGTGTTAGCGGCGTTAGCGGCATTAGCATTATTAGCAGTGTTAGCGGCGTTAGCGGCATTAGCATTATTAGCAGTGTTAGCGGCGTTAGCGGCATTAGCATTATTAGCAGTGTTAGCGGCGTTAGCGGCATTAGCATTATTAGCAGTGTTAGCGGCGTTAGCGGTCTGGTCAGTACCTGTGTGGACCTGTAGTTGCAGGGGCTGTCCATAGAGGGCGCTGCACGTCTGAGGGGAGAAAGAGCGCCCTCTGGCGAAACACTGAAGCAGCGTCACATTTCGCTCTGAACAAAACAAAGATTTAAAATGAATTTTATTTTATTTATTGATTTAAAATCTTTATCGTGTACCCCTGAGTTAGCAGTAGTAGTAGTAGTAGTAGTAGTAGTAGTAGTAGTAGTAGTAGTAGCAGTAGTAGTAGTAGCAGTAGTAGTAGTAGCAGCAGTAGTAGTAGTAGTAGTAGCAGCAGTAGCAGTAGTAGTAGTAGCAGCAGTAGCAGTAGTAGTAGTAGTAGTAGTAGTAGTAGTAGTAGTAGTAGTAGTAGTAGTAGTAGTAGTAGTAGCAGCAGTAGTAGTAGTAGCAGTAGTAGTAGTAGCAGTAGTAGTAGCAGCAGTAGTAGTAGCAGCAGTAGTAGTAGTAGTAGTAGTAGCAGTAGCAGTAGCAGTAGTAGTAGCAGCAGTAGTAGTAGTAGTAGTACCTGGGGTACAGTGGTACTCCAGTCTTGGTTGAGTCTCCAGGTTCTCACAGCGGTGGGAGAGAGAGAGCAGAGGGAGGCGGCAGGACGAGCGAGCCTCACACATACCTGAAAAAAGAATCGGATCAAAAAGAATCAGATCAAAAAGAATCAGATCAAAAAGAATCAGATCAAAAAGAATCAGATCAAAATTGGACTAAAACAATGTCTTCAGAGCAGCAGGAGCGTCAACATGAGGCTTCTTCAAACGTTTAAACAATATGACTGATCGTACTGTAGATGTGTAGATGTAAATGTGTTGTGTAGATGTGTTGTGTAGATGTAAATGTGTTGTGTAGATGTGTTGTGTAGATGTGTTGTGTAGATGTAAATGTGTTGTGTAGATGTAAATGTGTTGTGTAGATGTGTTGTGTAGATGTGTTGTGTAGATGTGTTGTGTAGATGTAAATGTGTTGTGTAGATGTAAATGTGTTGTGTAGATGTGTTGTGTAGATGTAAATGTGTTGTGTAGATGTGTTGTGTAGATGTGTTGTGTAGATGTAAATGTGTTGTGTAGATGTAAATGTGTTGTGTAGATGTGTTGTGTAGATGTGTTGTGTAGATGTGTTGTGTAGATGTAAATGTGTTGTGTAGATGTGTTGTGTAGATGTGTTGTGTAGATGTGTTGTGTAGATGTGTTGTGTAGATGTAAATGTGTTGTGTAGATGTGTTGTGTAGATGTAAATGTGTTGTGTAGATGTGTTGTGTAGATGTAAATGTGTTGTGTAGATGTGTTGTGTAGATGTAAATGTGTTGTGTAGATGTGTTGTGTAGATGTGTTGTGTAGATGTAAATGTGTTGTGTAGATGTAAATGTGTTGTGTAGATGTAAATGTGTTGTGTAGATGTGTTGTGTAGATGTGTTGTGTAGATGTGTTGTGTAGATGTAAATGTGTTGTGTAGATGTGTTGTGTAGATGTGTTGTGTAGATGTGTTGTGTAGATGTAAATGTGTTGTGTAGATGTGTTGTGTAGATGTGTTGTGTAGATGTGTTGTGTAGATGTGTTGTGTAGATGTAAATGTGTTGTGTAGATGTGTTGTGTAGATGTAAATGTGTTGTGTAGATGTGTTGTGTAGATGTAAATGTGTTGTGTAGATGTGTTGTGTAGATGTAAATGTGTTGTGTAGATGTGTTGTGTAGATGTAAATGTGTTGTGTAGATGTGTAGATGTGTTGTGTAGATGTAAATGTGTTGTGTAGATGTGTTGTGTACTCTATGTGCTCATAGACTGTTTTAGGATCGATACCTGCGGAAAATGAGGATCTGGTTTTGATATTTTAGTATCGATTAGTTTGTTTTTCGATACGTTCGACAGCCCTCGTTTAAACAGAGACACATTAACGAGACAAAAGGACAAAAAGACAAAAGGACAAAAGACCAGATCAAATCACAAATGTTTATCCTGCATCATGGAAAAACCAACATGGAACCAGGCCAGGACTAAACCAGGTCTAAACCAGGACTGAACCAGGTCTAAACCAGGACTAAACCAGGTCTAAACCAGGACTGAACCAGGTCTAAACCAGGACTAAACCAGGTCTAAACCAGGACTGAACCAGGTCTAAACCAGGACTAAACCAGGTCTAAACCAGGACTGAACCAGGTCTAAACCAGGACTGAACCAGGACTGAAAACCAGGACTAACCCAGGACTGAACCAGGTCTAAACCAGGACTAAACCAGGACTAAACCAGGACTAACCCAGGACTAAACCAGGTCTAAACCAGGACTGAACCAGGTCTAAACCAGGACTAAACCAGGTCTAAACCAGGACTGAACCAGGTCTAAACCAGGACTGAACCAGGACTGAAAACCAGGACTAAACCAGGACTGAACCAGGTCTAAACCAGGACTGAACCAGGTCTAAACCAGGACTAAACCAGGTCTAAACCAGGACTGAACCAGGTCTAAACCAGGACTAAACCAGGTCTAAACCAGGACTGAACCAGGTCTAAACCAGGACTAAACCAGGTCTAAACCAGGACTGAACCAGGTCTAAACCAGGACTGAACCAGGTCTAAACCAGGACTGAACCAGGACTGAAAACCAGGACTAACCCAGGACTGAACCAGGTCTAAACCAGGACTAAACCAGGACTAAACCAGGACTAACCCAGGACTAAACCAGGACTAAACCAGGACTAACCCAGGACTAACCCAGGACTAGAAGTATTTGTAGTTTAAGAATAGGTACACAAACATGTACAGGTGAAATGGACAGGTGGGGTGCAGGTGCAGTGACAGGTAGAGGTGCGCGATATATCGATTAAATCGATTAATTCGAATTTACAGTTCAGAACGATGTGTTTTTATGAAAATCGATTTTTTAAATTATTAGTATTATTTTTTACACGCGAGCGTCGAAAGCGGAACTAATGCGCTGCAGCGCTCTACACGGGTAAGTTAGCGGAGCGGAGGAGGTGTCGTATTTTTCTGCTACGACTGACCTGTGGTCCAGCCGAACGATGCAGCTCTACTTGAGTTTAACGGTACATTTTGTTAATAGTAGCTGGGCGATGCGAAGCGTTTGTCTGCAAACAGTGTATTTTCCCGAGGATCACAAGGGGGGATTAATCGTGCAAGGATTGACAGATGCTTTCACTTTGTGGAAACTTGCAGAAGACAGACTCATCTGCATGACAACAGACAGCGGCAGCAATATGATCAAAACTTTCTAAAAGTAGCAAAAGGAGAAATTGATTTGTCAACTGGACAGAGTTTATTTGGTCGAATACGTTTCTCAGCTCATCCAAGCTGCTTCTTCAGTTCTGGTCAGATGCTGGTGGACACTGCTTTATATCTGTTTGAAGGGAGGAGCTTAATTACAATGAAAATTACTCTGAGACACACATATTTATTTACAGTTTCTGTTAGTCAGGTGAGTCTATTCATTATGGAGTGGGAGTGGGGGAGTAGTTAGCATATCCATTCAGGGCCATGATGGGTGTTTTCACACCTCTGGACATGTCCTTTCTAAAAGTGTTTACAATGGCCTGGTCTGCCATTTCACTTACAAGTATGTTTTTTGCTTGTCAGATTGCACTTTAATCCTAAATTTAAAAAAAAGAATAAAGTTAAAACTTGTTTTGAGCCATTTATTTGTCATCTGTTATTTGTTTTTGAGTAGGGCAGAGAAAAATCGATTAAAATCGGAAATCGGATTTTTTTGTAAAAAAATCTGAGATTTTATTTTTAGGCCATATCGCCCAGCTCTAGTGACAGGTGTCTTACCTCGCAGCACCTGCAGCAGGTGCGCGCTGGAGCAGGAGGTCCTGGTGTTGTTGGAGAAGAGGAAATGAAGCCGGTCCAAAACCAAAACTTGTCCAGATCCACAAGACAAAGTCCAGTTCTGCTCCTGTGTCCAAACAGACCCACCAGAACCTGAAAGAGACCAGGGACTAAACCAGGACTAAACCAGGACTGAACCAGGACTGAACCAGGACCGAACCAGGACTAAACCAGGACCAAACCAGGACTGAACCAGGACTAACCCAGGACTAAAGCAGGACTAAAGCAGAACTAAAAAGACATGTTATATCGTAGTAGTAGTAGTAGTAGTAGTAGTAGTAGTAGTAGTAGTAGTAGTAGTATTTAAAGTACACATACCGTATTGACAGAGGAAGGGACGTCTTCTCTCACAGTTTGAAGTCACAGCCCAACGAGATCCTGAAGAACCCAGGACCAGACCACAGACCGGACCAAGACCTGGACCAAGACCTGGACCCAGGTCTGGACTGAGGGCCCACACAGAGAAGTTCACCGGAGAATCATCCAACCACGAGAAACCTGCGGAGACCAGACTCAGACCAGAACCAGACTCAGACCAAGACCAGACTCAGACCAGACTCAGACCAGGACCAGACTCAGACCAAGACCAGACTCAGACCAGACTCAGACCAGGACCAGGACCAGACTCAGACCAAGACCAGACTCAGACCAGACTCAGACCAGGACCAGACTCAGACCAAGACCAGACTCAGACCAGACTCAGACCAGGACCAGGACCAGACTCAGACCAAGACCAGACTCAGACCAGACTCAGACCAGGACCAGACTCAGACTAGACTCAGACCAAGACCAGACTCAGACCAGGACCAGACTCAGACCAGGACCAGACCAAGACCAGACTCAGACCAGGACCAGACTCAGACCAGACTCAGACCAAGACCAGACTCAGACCAGGACCAGACTCAGACCAGACTCAGACCAAGACCAGACTCAGACCAGGACCAGACTCAGACCAAGACCATTTAAAGCTGCACTGTGTCACTTTTCTGTCCTGTTCGTCTCCATGGAGATACTGCCTGGAATGTTCCACAGTATGGCATTACACTCTTTCGTCTTATTCATCTGCCCCACAGGCCCACATTACAGGTCAGATCTGTGGAGTGGCGAGCCCACTCAGCAAATGTTATTGAATAAATGCGACATGGATTTGATTAATGCCACACACCGGGACATTCCATACAAAACAACATCGCCATGGAGACGGGCAGGTGCACCTTTAAAGCCTTATGTGGTGTGGTGTTACCTGAGTCTGTAGTTGAATTCCTCAGACCGATCCACGCATCCCGGTCTGGACCCAGGACTTTCTGAACCTCCTCCTGAGTTCTCTGCTCTGTGATGTAAGCCAGATGCCCTCCCAGAGTCTCACAGTGGTCCTCTGCGTCTCTGAAGGATAGTGGAGTGTCCACAAACTGAAGACAAGACCCGGACTGTGGACAGGACTGGACCAAGACTACAGGGACCAGCAGGACTCCAAAGACCCAGAGACCCATGACTGCGCCAAAGTCCGGATTAAACCAGGACTAAAGTGGACTAAACAGAAACTAAACCAGGACTAAACCTGGACTACACTTGGTCTACCCCTGGGTCCTCGTGTGGACTCAGAAACCTGACGCCTGCTCCTAATGGACCTGAACAATGAGGTCCATCAGATGGTCAGAAGATAAAGAAGAGCAAACAGAGGGAATACGTGTGTAATGGAACCCTCACGCTCTCTGAGGGGACGTGTCCTGCTCAAGGGCACGCAGACAATACAACAGCAGAGAGACAGCTGTGTCAACAAGCGAGTCGTGTGTGTGTGTGTGTGTGTTTTGGTTTCTAATTCGACTTCCTGGTTGAAAATCGTGATGTCACACTGGGGAATTCATAACGACATGGCCAATCAAGAACCTTAAAGTGTGACATTTTACCATTTTCACATCAAACAATATAAGTTTTTTATTTAAATCAGAACTGTTCTCCTCAGATGTTTCTCCAAACTGTTCTCCTCAGATGTTTCTCCATGTTCTAGTCGTGTCTCCCCTGACCTTCTGAAGTTGGATTTGGACTGATTCATGTTTGAGGAATCTTTTATCTCATATTTTCGAGATGCTGTCGATCTCTCCCCATTTTCAGCTCCACCGGTACAAGCCCAATGTGACGTACAACGCGCTGCTCTAATGTGATGTGCAGCTGTCCACAGGAGGGGCGCACAGCCTGGTTTAGTCCTGGTTCAGTCCTGGTTCAGTCCTGGTTTAGTCCTGGTTCAGTCCTGGTTCAGTCCTGGTTCAGTCCTGGTTTAGTTCTGGTTTGGTTCTATCCATAGGAGGGGCCCCCTATGGCAAAGCCGTTTTAACATTTAAACGCTGAGCTGGATTTGAACTGCAGATTTCTCTGAGTTTTGCCTAGTCAAAAAGAACATTTTGGATCTCCACAACGGCGTTTTTCTTAACCATAATTGTCGTTTTAGATTTCCATGACGACATTGTTCCCAGGGCAAACGACGTCACCTTTGCCCTTCATTTATGGATATTCACAATGTAAGTTACAGATTTCTGCAACTGATTTAGAGATCTGTAATTCAGCTTTGAGAAATCTACAGTTTGATTCTGGCTCGTCATAACTCAGGTTCAACATATCTTTAATTCACGTCATTTGAAGATCTCGACATGCTCCTTTTCAGACATCTTAAATTAAGTTTTGACTAATCAAAATGTTGTTATGGATATCTCAAACTGGAGTTTGGGATAGTCATAATTTAGTTGTAGATCTAATCAGGTTTTAGATATCTTGTAATGAATTTTGATTAGAGACATTTGAAACTGGAGATGTCCATAAACTTCACTGTGCCTAGTCAAAATACTACCCCAAATTCATCCCAAAGGTGTTCTGTCGGGTGGAGGTCAGGACTCTGTGCAGGACAGTCAAGTTCATCCACACCAAACTCTCTCATCCAGGTCTTTATGGACGTTGCTTTGTGCACTGGTGCACAGTCATGTTGAAGAGGAAGGGGCCATCTCCAAACTGTTCCACAAAGTTTGGATCATGGAATTGATCACACCATAATCCCCCTTCCACCAAACTTTACACTCGGCACAGTTCAGTCAGACAAGTACCGTTCCCCCGGCAACCGCCAAACCCAGACTCGTCCATCAGATTGAAGATGGAGAAGTGTGATTCTTCACTCCAGAGAACGTGTCTCCACTGCTCTAGAGTCCAGTGGTGGAGCTTTACACCACTGCATCCGACGCTCTGCACTTGGTGATGTTTGTCCTGGATGCAGCTGCTCGGCCATGGAAACCCATTCCATGAAGCTCTACACACTGTTCTGGAGCTAATCTGAAGGACACGTGACGTTTGGAGGTTTGTAGAGATTGACTCTGCAGAAAGTTGCCTCAGCATCGCACACACACGCACACACACACAACAGGTGGGGTCAAAAGAAGGAGACAGGGTCAGAAGGCATCATTTTTTTATTATCATGATTATTTTATTATTACTATTATTATTTTTATTATTTTATGAACATCTTTTATTGTTTTAGTTTGAATTTAAAGTGTTAATTTCATGTTTTGAGTCAGAGAGTCCACAAAAATGAATCAAATGTGAGAAGAAGTCACAAGCAGGAGGGGTCAGAGGGGGTCAGGTGGGGTCAGGTGTGGTCAGAGGGGGTCAGGTGTGGTCAGAGGGGGTCAGGTGGGGTCAGGTGTGGTCAGAGGGGGTCAGGTGTGGTCAGGTGGATCAGAGGGGGTCAGGGGGGGTCAGGTGTGGTCAGGGGGGGTCAGGTGGGGTCAGAAGAAGGCGGTGTCATGGCTGAGCGCTGCCGCGAGTCTAAATTCGTCTTTGAGGAGCACACAAAACATCCTCTGGGGCAGCGCTCTGGAGAAACAGGCTGGAGATGGAACGCAGGTCCTCAGGATCATCTCTCGTCCGGTCGGAGGAGGGAAGTCCGGGACCTGCTCCAGACCTCGAGACTCCGGGTCAGAACCGGGACCGGCCTCAGGGTCCAGAGGAGACAGAAGCGCCGCCTGGTGGACAAAACACAGAATACAGTCTTCACTTTCTTTTCTAAAACACGATAATGGAAAATACAGCGCAGTGCTGGCAGTTTATGGAGTCAGGTTCTACTTCACCTCTGACCTCTGACCCCTGTGGATCCTTCTGTTCTGTGACATTTTAAATCTCAATCTTGATTTAGAACAACTTTATAAAGAAGCAAGAGCTCAGACTTCAGCTTTAGAAAACTGAGGAGTCCAATGGAGCTGAACTAAACCAGGTCTAAACCAGGACCAAACCAGGACTAAACCGACTAGACCAGGACTAGACCAGGACCAGGTACAGCAGGCGTTCCTATGGCCCCCTGCAGGCCCGGCTCGGTACAGCAGGTGTGAGTGGGTCAGATTTACCTCGTCCTGAGAGAAGTCCGACTTCACGCAGCAGAAACACAAAAACACACAACACTAGCAACAAACACAAACAGCTCAAGAGGAACTTTAGAGGTCCAAAGCCGACTGAGCTTTAAGACATGTTCTGATGTTCTGATGTTCCTCCTCAAACAAACCTGGAGTTGTGTTTGTTTCATTCACATGTTTGAGGAACTCTTTATTATTAGTCTGTCTACATCTCCAAAGCTCCAAACGCTCTGTTCCACCTTGTGATGTCATCAAGTGGTAGTTTTCAAGTGAACAGCTCCTTTTACCTTTAGTTCAGTAGAGATCGGCAATTCCAGGACTGAAATGATCCAAATGATTCTAGTGAAGGTGTGTGGAGTTTAAAAACAGAGTGGAGCACTTCCTGTATCACCACATGATGACATCACAAGGTGGAACAGTGTTTTCTGTTTGAGGAAACTCCATTAGAACAGAGCAGAGGATTATGGGACATTTAAAGAACATTCGAAGTTACAAAAGTACTGTTGTCCAGGTTTGTGCAGTAGTAGTACACAGGAGTAGTAATTGTAGTAGTCGCAGTAGAACGTGTGTAATACAGTAGCAGTAGTAGTAGCAGTAGCAGTAGTAGTAGTAGCAGTAGCAGTAGTAGTAGTAGTAGTAGTACTACCCTCTGGGCACTGATGAACAGTTGGTGGATGATGGTTCCTGCCGGTCCCTGTCCTGCTCCTGTCACCTCCACCTCAGGCTCCTCCAGCAGAGAGTTCACGAACCTGCAACAAACACACAGCTCAGAGTACGCGGCACGAGTACAAGCAGGAGTGTAAGCAGGAGTGTAAGTAGTAGTAGTAGTAGTAGTAGTAGCAGCAGCAGCAGCAGCAGTATTTTACGTTCAGAAATCACATTTTTATTTTGTGTCTTCACCGAGTTTAACGTCACTGTCACATTTCCTGTTTCTGTTTAACTGAACTCACAGGAGCAGGAAATGAAACTGGACTTTACTGTGAAAGGAGATCTGTTTTATTGTGAAAGGATGATCTGTTTTATTGTGAAAGGTGATCTGTTTTTCCGCTTTGTTGTTTATAGAATTAAAACGACCAAATAAAGAGTTTACTCTCTGGATTTGGGTGTTTCTCCCCAGTATCGATCCTCCAAACATGAAAATCGAGTGATCTGATAATATCCATCCATCCATTTTCTTCCTCTTATCCGGGGCCGGGTCGCGGGGGCAACAGTCTAAGCAGGAACTCCCAGACTTCCTTCACCCTGGACACTTCCTCCAGCTCCTCCGGGGGGGACCCCAAGGCGTTCCCAGGCCAGCCCAGAGACATAGTCCCTCCAGCGTGTCCTGGGTCTTCCCCGGGGCCTCCTCCCAGTGGGACATGCCCGGAACATCTCCTGAGGGAGGCGTCCAGGAGGCATCCAGAACAGATGCCCTCCCCTCAGCTGCTCCCTTCGACGTGGAGGAGCAGCGGCTCTACTCCGAGTTCCTCCCGTGTGATTGAGCTCCTCACCCTATCTCTAAGGGAGCGCCCAGCCACTCTGCGGAGGAAACTCATTTTGGCCGCTTGTATCCACGATCTCGTCCTTTCGGTCATTACCCAAAGCTCATGACCATAGGTGAGGGGAGGAACGTAGACTGACGGTAAATCCAGAGCTTTGCCTTTCGACTCAGCTCCTCTTCACCACAACGGTCCGATACAGCGACCACATCACTGCCGACGCTGCACCGATCCACCTGTCAATCTCACGCTCCATCCTCTCCTCACTCGTGAACAAGACCCCGAGATACTTGAACTTCTCCACTTTGAGACAGGGACTCTCCACCCACCAGGAGAGGGCCCCACCTTTTTCCAGTCAAGAACCATGGCCTCGGGTTTGGAAGAATCCCCGGAATCTGGGAGAAGCTCTCCTGAAGGTGTGAGTTGAAGGTCCCCCGGACAGAGGGCTCGGCCAGACGTTCCCAATAGACCTTCACTATACGCCTGGGTCTGCCAGGTCTTTCCGGCTTCCTCCTCTGCCCGCGGACCCAACTCACAACCAGGTGGTGTTCGGTTGACAGCTCTGCCCCTCTCTTCACCCGAGTGTCCAAGACACGCGGCCGGAGGTCAGATGACACGACAACAAAGTCGATCATCGACCTCCGGCCTAGGGTGTCCTGGTGCCACGTGCACTGATGGACACCCTTGTGCTCGAACATGGTGTTCGGTATGGACAAACCGTGACTACCACAGAAGTCCAATAACAGAACACCACTCGGGTTCAGATCAGGGAGGCTGTTCCTCCCGATCACCCCTCTCCAGGTGTCACTGTCATTGCCCACGTGGGCGTTGAAGTCCCCCAGTAGAACAACGGAGACTCCAAGAAGGCCGGGTACTCTGCACAGCTGTTCGGCCCGTAGGCCAACACAACAGTGAGAGACCTGTCCCCGACCCGAAGGCGCAGGGACGCAACCCTCTCGTTCACCGGGGTGAACTCCAACACACAGCGGCTGAGCTGTGGGGCAATGAGCAGGGCCACACCTGCCCGCCGCCGCTCCCCACGGGCAGCGCCAGAGAAATGGAGTTGGGTTCCAGAGTCCAAGCTGTGCACGGAGGTGAGGCCGACTATATCTAGTCGGTAACACTCAACCTCCCGCACGAGCTCGGGCTCCTTCTCCCCAGCGAGGTGACATTCCATGTCCCCAGAGCTGGTCTCCATGTCCGGAGATCCGGTCGTCGAGGCCCCTGTGTGTGAGGGAGCAGATCCGTCCCAAAGAGTGTTGTCCCCGGGAAGAGCATGTGAAGACACGCACACTGTGGGAGAGCACAATAAACCACCCAAAAACCGCATATCCCGACTAAGCCTCAGTTTCTTGAAGAATCCCGCCGCCCAGATCTCTCTGCACCGGCCCCTTATGGATCCTCCTGCGGGTGGTGGGTCCATGGGAGGACGGCCCCACGTCGCTCCTTTGGGCTGTGCTGATAATAGAGTGATCTGATAATACAGTGTGTGCAAGTTGTATTTTTGAGGATTAATTTTATTATTGAACAACTACTATATTCTCAATCAACCCATAAGACTCACAAATATCGAAGCTGAATATTTTTGGAAGTTGGAGTGGGGCTTTTTTAGTTTTGGCTATCTTAGGAGGATATCTGTGCAGAATTATTAGGCAAATTAATAAAAACCAAATATATACCCATCTCACTTATTTATTTTTGCCAGGCAAACAATATAACAACTCAAAATTTACAAATAAACATTTCTGACATTCAAAAACAAATCAGTGACCAATATAGCCACCTTTCTTTACAAGGACACTCAAAAGCCTTCCATCCATGGATTCTGTCAGCTTCTTGACCTGTTCACCATCAACATTGCGTGCAGCAGCAACCACAGCCTCCCAGACACTGTTCAGAGAGGTGTACTGTTTTCCCTCCTTGTAGATCTTATGTTTTATGAGGGACCACAGGTTCTCTATGGGGTTCAGATCAGGTGAACAAGGGGGCCATGTCATTATTTTTTCATCTTTTAGACCTTTACTGGCCAGCCACGCTGTGGAGTATTTGGAGGCATGTGATGGAGCATTGTCCTGCATGAAAATCATGTTTTTCTTGAAAGATGGTGACTTCTTCTTGTACCACTGCTTGAAGAAGGTGTCTTCCAGGAACTGGCAGTAGGACTGGGAGTTGAGTTTGACTCCATCCTCAACCCGAAAAGGTCCCACAAGCTCATCTTTGATGATACCAGCCCATACCAGTACCCCTCCTCCACCTTGCTGGCGTCTGAGTCGGAGTGGAGCTTTCTGCCCTTTACTGATCCAGCCACGGGCCCATCCATCTGGCCCATCAAGACTCACTCTCATTTCATCAGACCATAAAACCATAGAAAAATCAGTCTTGAGATATTTCTTGGCCCAGTCTTGACGTTTTATCTTGTGTCTCTTGTTCAGTGGTGGTCGTTTTTCAGCCTTCCTTACCTTGGCCATGTCCCTGAGTATTGCACACCTTGTGCTTTTTGACACTCCAGTAACGTTGGAGCTCTGAAATATGGCAAAACTGGTGGCAAATGGCATCTTGGCAGCTTCACACTTGATTTTCCTCAATTCTTGGGAAGTTACTTTGCGCCTTCTTTTTTCAACGCGCTTCTTGCGACCCTGTTGGCTATTTGCCATGAAACGCTTGACTGTTCTGTGATCCCGCTTCAAAAGCTTGGCAATTTCAAGGCTGCTGCATCCCTCTGCAAGACATCTCACAATTTTAGACTTTTCAGAGTCCGTCAAATCTCTCTTCTGACCCATTTTGCCAAAGGAAAGGAAGTTGCCTAATAATTATGCACACCTGATATAGGGTATTGATGTCATTAGACCACACCCCTTCTCATTACCCAGATGCACATCAGCTGATATACTTAATTGGTAGTAGGCTTTCAAGCCTATACAGCTTGGAGTACGACAACATGCATAAAAAGGATGATGTGGTCAAAATACTTATTTGCCTAATAATTCTGCACACAGTGTAGTGATCTGATAATAGTGATCTGATAATAGAGTGATCTGATAATAGAGTGATCTGATAATAGAGTGATCTGATAATAGTGCAGTCCTCACTGTAGGAGCTGTAGGCGGTGCTGGCTCTCGCTCTCAGGAGAAACTCCAAACTTGGCCTTCAAAGATCGAGCTTGAGTGATGGACGTCTCCAGACTCATGAGCTGAAGCAGGAACTCCTGAAATCACAAATGTTCAACCTCAACCGTGAGAGCCGAGAGCAGGTTGGGGGCAGGTGGGAGCAGGGTGGGGGCAGGTGGGAGCAGGGTGGGAGCAGGGTGGGGGCAGGGTGGGGGCAGGTGGGAGCAGGGTGGGGGCAGGTGGGAGCAGGGTGGGGGCAGGTGGGGGCAGGGTGGGGGCAGGGTGGGGGCAGGTGGGAGCAGGGTGGGAGCAGGGTGGGGGCAGGTGGGAGCAGGGTGGGAGCAGGGTGGGGGCAGGTGGGAGCAGGGTGGGAGCAGGGTGGGAGCAGGGTGGGGGCAGGGTGGGGGCAGGTGGGGGCAGGTGGGGGCAGGTGGGGGCAGGTGGGAGCAGGGTGGGAGCAGGGTGGGGGCAGGTGGGAGCAGGGTGGGAGCAGGGTGGGGGCAGGTGGGAGCAGGGTGGGAGCAGGGTGGGAGCAGGGTGGGGGCAGGTGGGAGCAGGGTGGGGGCAGGTGGGAGCAGGGTGGGAGCAGGGTGGGGGCAGGGTGGGGGCAGGGTGGGGGCAGGGTGGGGGCAGGGTGGGGGCAGGTGGGGGCAGGGTGGGGACAAGTTGGGGGTACCTGGAGTTGCTGGAGGTCGGGTTGGGGCTGGTGCAGAAGTGTCCCAGCCAGAACCGAAGCCTGGATCAGGGCCTTCTTCACCAATGGGAGGTCCTCTGAGACCTCTGGAGACCACAGACACTGTTAGTCCTGGTTTAGTCCTGGTTTAGTCCTGGTTTAGTCCTGGTTCAGTCCTGGTTTAGACTTGTTGTAGACCTGGTCTAGTCCTGGTCCAGACCCACCTTCCTCCCGGAGTTTGCCCAGAGCAGAGAGGATGAGGCTGGGCAGCAACTGCAGCACCAGCTCCGAGGGCTTCAGCAAAGACAGGTAATGCAGCACCTGTCGGCACACAGGTCAGAGGTCATGACACACAGGTCAGAGGTCATGGAGAGCTGGTTTAGTTCAGTTTTAGACCTGCTTTAGTCCCGGTCCAGTACCTTCTCGGCCTCTGTGGTGTCGTCAAACAGGCGTCTCTGCCTCCGGGCGGGCGTGGCTTTGGCGCTGTCCCAGGCCTCGAGCCACATGTTCCCGGGGATGGTCATGCGGGCGCTCAGTGCCCCCCTGGCCTCGCCCTCTTCACCCTCTGAGCACACAAAGTCCCTCGGCGAGTACCAGCGCACAAAGTCCTCCAGCACACAGCCCGGGTTAGCCGCCTACGCACACACACACACACACACACATTTAGTCCAGTTTGAGTCCAAAGTGATTCCAGTTTTAATCCAGTTTGAGTCCAGTTAGAGTCCAGATTCAGTCCAGTTTGAGTCCAGGTCGATTACCTTGAAGGCCTCCATGTCGGACAGCAGACAGGCGCTCTGCATGCGTGCGCGGAGGTGAGCGCCCTCTGCTGACGTGCCCAGTTTGGACAGCACCTCAGACTGCTGCTCCAACATGTCCTCTGTGACAGGGGACGGCTCCTGGCAGGACAGGCGAGACAGGTGAGAGAAAGAGTGAGAGGAGATTACCTGTGTGGTGCGGGCCTGTCCTGTGTGTGGGCGGGCCTGTCCTGTGTGTGGGCGGGGCTGTGTGTGGGCGGGGCCTGTGTGCGGGCGGTGCCTGTGTGGTGTGGGCGGGGCTGTGTGTGGGTGGGGCTGTGTGTGGGTGGGGCTGTGTGGTGTGGGCCTGTCCTGTGTGTGGGCGGGGCCTGTGTGCGGGCGGGGCTGTGTGGTGTGGGCCTGTCCTGTGTGTGGGCGGGGCCTGTGTGCGGGCGGGGCTGTGTGGTGTGGGCCTGTCCTGTGTGTGGGCGGGGCCTGTGTGCGGGCGGGGCCTGTGTGGTGTGGGCCTGTCCTGTGTGTGGGCGGGGCCTGTGTGCGGGCGGGGCCTGTGTGTGGGCGGGGCTGTGTGGTGTGGGCGGGGCCTGTGTGCGGGCGGGGCCTGTGTGCGGGCGGGGCTGTCCTGTGTGTGGGCGGGGCTGTGTAGTGTGGGCGGGGCCTGTGTGCGGGCGGGGCTGTGTGGTGTGGGCCTGTCCTGTGTGTGGGCGGGGCCTGTGTGCGGGCGGGGCTGTGTGGTGTGGGCCTGTCCTGTGTGTGGGCGGGGCCTGTGTGTGGGCGGGGCCTGTGTGCGGGCGGGGCTGTGTGGTGTGGGCCTGTCCTGTGTGTGGGCGGGGCCTGTGTGCGGGCGGGGCCTGTGTGGTGTGGGCCTGTCCTGTGTGTGGGCGGGGCCTGTGTGCGGGCGGGGCTGTGTGGTGTGGGCCTGTCCTGTGTGTGGGCGGGGCCTGTGTGTGGGCGGGGCTGTGTAGTGTGGGCGGGGCCTGTGTGCGGGCGGGGCTGTGTGGTGTGGGCCTGTCCTGTGTGTGGGCGGGGCCTGTGTGCGGGCGGGGCTGTGTGGTGTGGGCCTGTCCTGTGTGTGGGCGGGGCCTGTGTGCGGGCGGGGCTGTGTGGTGTGGGCCTGTCCTGTGTGTGGGCGGGGCCTGTGTGCGGGCGGGGCCTGTGTGGTGTGGGCCTGTCCTGTGTGTGGGCGGGGCCTGTGTGCGGGCGGGGCTGTGTGGTGTGGGCCTGTCCTGTGTGTGGGCGGGGCCTGTGTGTGGGCGGGGCCTGTGTGCGGGCGGGGCTGTGTGGTGTGGGCCTGTCCTGTGTGTGGGCGGGGCCTGTGTGTGGGCGGGGCTGTGTAGTGTGGGCGGGGCCTGTGTGCGGGCGGGGCTGTGTGGTGTGGGCCTGTCCTGTGTGTGGGCGGGGCCTGTGTGCGGGCGGGGCTGTGTGGTGTGGGCCTGTCCTGTGTGTGGGCGGGGCCTGTGTGTGGGCGGGGCCTGTGTGCGGGCGGGGCTGTGTGGTGTGGGCCTGTCCTGTGTGTGGGCGGGGCCTGTGTGCGGGCGGGGCCTGTGTGGTGTGGGCCTGTCCTGTGTGTGGGCGGGGCCTGTGTGCGGGCGGGGCTGTGTGGTGTGGGCCTGTCCTGTGTGTGGGCGGGGCCTGTGTGTGGGCGGGGCCTGTGTGCGGGCGGGGCTGTGTGGTGTGGGCCTGTCCTGTGTGTGGGCGGGGCCTGTGTGCGGGCGGGGCCTGTGTGCGGGCGGGGCCTGTGTGCGGGCGGGGCTGTGTGGTGTGGGCGGGGCCTGTGTGCGGGCGGGGCCTGTGTGCGGGCGGGGCCTGTGTGCGGGCGGGGCTGTCCTGTGTGTGGGCGGGGCTGTGTAGTGTGGGCCTGTGTGGTGTGGGCGGGGCCTGTGTGCGGGCGGAGCTGTGTGGTGTGGGCCTGTCCTGTGTGCGGGCGGAGCTGTGTGGTGTGGGCCTGTCCTGTGTGTGGGCGGGGCCTGTGTGCGGGCGGGGCTGTGTGGTGTGGGCCTGTCCTGTGTGTGGGCGGGGCTGTGTAGTGTGGGCCTGTGTGGTGTGGGCGGGGCTGTGTGGTGTGGGCGGGGCTGTGTGGTGTGGGCCTGTCCTGTGTGCGGGCGGAGCTGTGTGGTGTGGGCGGAGCTGTGTGGTGTGGGCCTGTCCTGTGTGTGGGCGGGGCCTTGTCTGGGCGGGGCCTAGCTCACCTGTGTGATGGGGATGTAGAGCGGTTGGTCAGTGTGCAGCAGCTTCATGTCTCCGTGCGGTCTGAGGCGTCCCTCTGGTCTCCGGTCGCTGGGGCCGCTCTCGGACAAATCGCTGACGCACTCGTAAAACTCGTCCTCACTGTCGCTCCAGGATTCCCAGGAAGTGGGTGGCGCCGCGTCCCCGTCAGAAGAAGTCCCCCCTGAACTCTGCTCCCTGTGGACCTCATCACGAGACCTTTTCCTTTCAATACAACAGTTCAACATCTAAAAAAACACAAGAGTGAATCCTCTGACCCTCTGACCCCCTCCTCTGCATCTTCAGTGAAAATGACCATGTACCTGCAGTTTCTGATGCAGGAGGCAGCAGCGGAGATCTGGAGGTCCACCGGCCAAACTATGGACAATATCCAACAGAATCAGAAGAACAGCCCAGAAGGAAAAAGTGGAAACATCAGAACATCAGAAGTTTGACATCTGAAAGTTCCTGAATCACACACACTGACGTTCCAATGTTCTTCCTGGAGTTGTGTTTGTTTCATTCACATGTTTGAGGAACTCTTTATTATTAGTCTGTCTACATCTCCAAAGCTCCAAACGCTCTGTTCCACCTTGTGATGTCATCAAGTGGTAGTTTTCAAGTGAACAGCTCCTTTTACCTTTAGTTCAGTAGAGATCGGCAATTCCAGGACTGAAATGATCCAAATGATTCTAGTGAAGGTGTGTGGAGTTTAAAAACACAGTGGAGCACTTCCTGTATCACCACATGATGACATCACAAGGTGGAACAGTGTTTTCTGTTTGAGGAAACTCCATTAGAACAGAGCAGAGGATTATGGGACATTTAAAGAACATTTGAAGTAACAAAAGTACTGTTGTCCAGGTTTGTGCAGTAGTAGTACACAGGAGTAGTAATTGCAGTAGTCACAGTAGAACGTGTGTAATACAGTAGCAGTAGGAGGAGTAGTAGCGGTAGTATTGGCAAAAGGAGAAATTCAATTTGTCAACTGGACAAAAGTTCTGCTTCTTCAGTTCTGAACTGAAGTAGTAGTAGCAGTAGTAGCAGTAGTAGCAGTAGTAGCAGTAGTAGTAGTAGCAGTAGTAGCAGTAGTAGTAGCAGTAGTAGCAGTAGTAGCAGTAGTAGCAGTAGTAGTAGCAGTAGTAGCAGTAGTAGTAGTAGCAGTAGTAGCAGTAGTAGTAGCAGTAGTAGCAGTAGTAGTAGCAGTAGTAGTAGCAGTAGTAGCAGTAGTAGTAGCAGTAGTAGTAGCAGTAGTAGTAGCAGTAGTAGCAGTAGTCTGTATCAGTCTTTAGTAACTTGCTTTTAATTCATGTTTTATATAATAACACAGACTTTTCCGCAGCCTGAGATCGTTTATCTTCACTAGTTTTGTTTAATAATTTTAGAAATATATGAGCACAAATGAAAACAGCACAAACAAAATAACGCTTTGTATAATTTTCTGCCTGTTTTGAGGCTTTTTAACATTTTGAGGGGCTGGATGACGTCATCGGCCGAAAATAAAACTGAACCAGAAACAATTGCACAAACAAAACTTTTTCCAGCACAAAACAGCACAAAGGACAAACAACATAGTTTTTTGTGTAGGTTTGCATTTGATGAGGAACAGCGAGCGCAACGTCGGCATTCAGCCGGGGTCAAACGAAGCTCACCGAGGCCAGCAGCGATTGACAGTTTTCGGATTCTAGAACGTGGTGATGTCATAGTGCTGGCGACTACGACAAAAATCCGCGTTTATTGAGACACGCGTCGGCTGCCCCGCTCTGAATGAAATAAGACCGACCAATAGAACGATGTGATGTCATCGGACACACAGCAGCAGGAGCCAATCAGGAGCCGAGTGAGAGTTATACCCCTGGTGAGCGTTACACCCCGGGTGGTGAGCGTTACACCCCGGGTGGTGAGCGTTACACCCCTGGTGGTGAGCGTTACACCCCTGGTGGTGAGCGTTACACCCCTGGTGGTGAGCGTTACACCCCTGGTGGTGAGTGTTATACCCGTGGATGAGGTAGTTGTTCTCCCAGCGGTAGCGCAGCTCAAGCACAAACTCCTGCCACAGATGAGCCACGGCCCGGAGCCCGCCCTGGGAGTGGTTCAGCGAGGCCAGACACAAGGCCAGACGATGGGTCAGACTGTCCAGAGGAGCCGCCTTCAGCTGGAGGTACTGAGTCTGAACCAGAGACCAGGGTTAGACCAGAGACCAGACCAGTCAGAGGAGACAACAGGAGAGGATATACAAAAAGACCTTTAACTTGGAAGACAAAGAAGTCCACCGGAAACACCCAAATGACCCAAACCAGGCCTAAACCAGGCCTAAACCAGCACTAAAGCAGGACTAAAGCAGGACTAAAGCAGGTCTAAAGCAGGTCTAAAGCAGGTCTAAAGCAGGTCTAAAGCAGGTCTAAAGCAGGACTACATTAGTTTAATTTCTAAAGCACAGGGTCGTACAGAGTCTGGGTCCTGGATCTCGCTGCTGTGAGGGCTACTCTTCTCCACTGGTGTCTTCTCCACCGCTGCGTCAGGAAACAGGAACTGGGGTCAAGAAAACAGAGGTCCGAAAGGTCAGGACCAGGTAAGGACCAAACCAGGTCTAAACCAGGTCTAAACCAGGACTAAAACAGGACTAAAACAGGACTAAAACAGGTCTAACCCAAGACAAAACCAGGTTTAAACCAGGCTTAAACCAGGTGCTAAACCAGGAGTAACTTTTATTGTGAAAGGGTGTGTCTGAGTGAGTTTTATTGTGGCGGGCTCACCAGCAGGGCCGTGTTGAGTGAGTTTTATTGTGGCGGGCTCACCAGCAGGGCCATGTTGAGGCTCTGGTTGCTCAGCGGAGACTCTTCGTATCTCCTTCTCCTCCTCATGCGTCTCCGAGCGCTGTGGACCATGTGGGACACGGACAGTTTGGAGATGTGGACAGAGGCAGAGGGCTGGGTGAGCTTCTGCAGCGCCGAGCTGATGTCTGCGTGGTCTACAAAACACCAAAATAGACCTGGCTTAGACCCTGGCTTAGACCCTGGCTTAGACCCTGGCTTAGACCCTGGCTTAGACCCTGGCTTAGACCTGGTTTAGACCTGGTTTAGTCCACTTCTTTACAGACTCTGGTCTGAACCTGCTCTACATGATCTTGGGGTTTTTGTTTCAACATTTTGTCCCAAAACAAGATCTTAACATTAAAAACAGACCAATCAGGAACCTTCTTTCCCCGAGGCCCCTCCCCCTAGCGTTAGTAACAGGTTTGATTGACAGCGTTGCCGAGCGCCCGCACCGTAACGAGGCTGTCAATCAAACCTGTTGCTAATGCTAGGGGGAGGGGCCTTGGGAAGGAGCGTCAGCTCCTCATTGGCTCTTTGGTTGCTATGACACTTGCGGTAGGAATTCCAAATATGGAACTGAACTGGTTGTAGGGAGCAGTGTGTGGTGCCCGGGGATGGAACCTGTGAGCCTCTGGTTGTAGGGAGCAGTGTACTCACCCCTCCCGTCCTCCTCTGTCAAAGCGCGGCCCACGATCTCATCCATGGACTCAGAGCACAGGGTCAGTTTGAAGAACTCCAGCAGGAAATCCCCTGAGCAACAAAGACCTGGTTTAGACCTGGTTTAGACCTGGTCTAGTCCTGGTCTAGTCCCAGTCCAGTCCTGGTCCACTCCCGATCCACTCCCGGTCCAGTCCCGGTCCAGTCCCGGTCCAGTCCCGGTCCAGTCCCGGTCCAGTCCCGGTCCAGTCCCGATTTAGTCCTGGTTTAGTACCTAGCAGACACTGGGGGTTGTCCACAGTCCTGATCCTCACGGTCCAGTGTGGCGCCTGCAGAGGGTCCAGCTCACTGAAGGAGACACAAGAGAACTTTAATTCAAACTAAATAAGATAAGAAAAGATAATCCTTTATTTGTCCCACAATGGGGAAATTTCAGTGTCACAACGCAAGTTTCAGAAACAGTAGGAAAATAAGAGCATCAAAATCAAGATAAATAATAATAAGTATTTACAATCAACTAAAAAACACAACAGTGTAAAGCTCAAAGGCACAGGAACGTTGCACAATAAGTGTCTTTGATTCTGAAGTGAACAAACAGCAGTTAAAGTGACTCCATGAACAAACAGCAGTTGAAGTGACTCCAAATTAACCCAGATGCCCCATCTCCCCTTTTTCGCCTGTCTAGTGGCCACTCCAGTTACTGCACCCTGTGTTCTGGCAGGGAATCCGGCTTTCCCAAAGGTCGGATTTTGTAGAATTCTTTTCCATTTTCACAACATAAACTTTAACATTTTTAAATCCTATAAGTGCCTAAGAGTTAGCTTTGTAAGACTCCTTTTTTCCCCTCCCTCCCTCCTCTCCTCTCTCCTTTCCTTTCTCTTTCTCCCTCTCTCTTCTTCTACTCCCTCCCCCTTTCCCTCTCTCCTCCTCCCCTCTCTTCCTTCCTCTCTTTCTCTCTCTTCTATCCCTCTCTATCCTCTCTCCCCCCTCTCTAAGTCAGCGGTATGGTTTGCCTAATTTGCACATTGTGAACACAAAGCGCACCAGGTTCTCTTCGCCTTTTTCAGTGTATTGTAACCTCCTTTGCTTGCCGTAGAAATGTCACGTGACTGTAACCGGGAACACTCGGCTGTAAACATGGCTGCCCGTGGTCGCTGTCGTGGCTTTGCCAATGTAAATACAAATATGTCATATGAAATCTGAATAGTTCTATTTTCCCGGTGAATGCGAGAAAATTTCATCAGAAAACACAGGAGGGCAAGCACTGCAGCAGACATTTTGTTTCGAGTGCCAATTACCCAGAATTCCCATTGTACCCAGAATTCAGTGCATTGGGGGACTGAGCGCTCTAGAGGACCTGGTGTGAACAGACGGGGCCTGGGGCCCCATCGAAGCTCAAATCAATCAAAGTGGACCAGGAAGAACCCGGTCCTCTTTGTAATAAACTCACAATCTGAACACAAAACCAACTGAGTTCTTTTTCTGTTGGTTCAGTTTTTGGTCCAGTTACAGAGGACTGAGTTCGGTTCACTTAAAGGGGACGATATGTGAAAATGCCCTTAGAGTTCAGTGACACACATGGACCCGCCGACGCCTCGCTCCAAACAGGAAGTGTTCATGGGCGTGACTGGGCTCCATGGACTCTGGCTCCAGTTCAGTTTGTGTGTATAAAGCGTGGCCCCTCTCTCTGTACCTGCTGCTGTCAGGCTCCTCATTCTGACCTTTGACCTCTGACCCCGCTCTACATGTCCCTTGGAGTTCAACATTTTGTCCCAAATCCAGATCTGGACCTGAAGAACAGACCACCTGCTGGTTTCAGATGAGATCACTACATTCTATAGGCCAGTATAGTTTAATGCAGATAGGGGGCAGCTAAAATTAATATTGTTCAACAGCAGATTTTTGTTGGACTGTAACATGGTCTTGGGTCTAGTGAATAATTGAAATGATCAGGTTTAAAATTTAGGAATTTACCTTTCTAATATCTCATGCCAAAGTAGAGTGTAATCAATAGGAAAAACTGTCTCCCCATCTAGAAGTGCGACACCATCATACTCCAGAATCTAAAAACCACCAATCAGGCGCCTTCTTTCCCCGAGGTCCCTCCCCCCTGGCGTTAGCAACAGCTTTGACTGACAGCGTTTCCAAGTGTCCGCTCCCTGCCGCTGTAACCGCTGGCCTCGATGAGCTTCATTTGGAGCTGAGCGCTGTGGTGACGTCACACTCAGAACACTTACTGAACCCTAACCCTGTGAAGGGCCTATGAACATGAGCCTTAATGAGCTCACCTGTCTCACCTGTCACACACTCACCTGTACACGTCGTTGTCCACGATGATTCCCTCAGTCAGGTGAGGCCAGGTAGCGGCCAGGTGCAGCTCACTGCAGAAGGACAGGTGCAGTTTAGAAGCAGAGACACAACGGTCTAAGACCTGTATGATAGAACTTTTTTATTCCCATGTGTCCTTAAATCTGTGTAATCCCTGGTTTAGTCCTGGTTTAGTCCTGGTTTAGTCCTGGTTTAGTCCTGGTTTAGTCCTGGTTTAGTCCTGGTACAGTCCTGGTAGAGTCCTGGTACAGTCCTGGTACAGTCCTGGTATAGTCCCTGGTCCATGTGTCCTTAAATCTGTGTAATCCCTGGTTTAGTCCTGGTTTAGTCCTGGTTTAGTCCTGGTAGAGTCCTGGTAGAGTCCTGGTAGAGTCCTGGTAGAGTCCTGGTAGAGTCCCTGGTCCATGTGTCCTTAAATCTGTGTAATCCCTGGTTTAGTCCTTAATGTTTCCATATCGGTGCCGATATCCGGCACCAGTATCGGATCGGTGGATCCCTAGTTTCAGTATGGATTTTTGATCACTCTTCAGTCTGTGACAGGGTTAACACAAATACCTGATGGGCTCTGCACACGCTCCAAACGGAACTTTCCCAAACTCCACACCTCCAACCTCTCCCCCGAACAGACCGTCGAAGTCTGTGGAAAAACACAAAGAAAAACACAAAGAAAAACACAAATACAGAGGTCAGAATGTGACAGGTGAGTCTGTGACAGGTGAATCTGTGACCGGTGAATCTGTGACAGGTGAGTCTGAGACAGGTGAGTCTGTGACAGGTGAGTCTGACAGGTGAGTCTGACAGGTGAGTCTGTGACAGGTGAGTCTGTGACAGGTGAGTCTGTGACAGGGGCCACCCTTTTTACAGACAAAGTGAATTAGAGCCACACAGCAGAAAGTGGAGCATTAAATCAACTCTCACAGAATCAGTTTTAACACTTTCTCAGGGTTGATACGAGTCCAATCTGTTCTAGAGTTAATTTCACATTTTTGGAAATGTTAATTATGCAACACTGGACCAGAGTACCTGTTTAACTCCGAAATCAAGAGTTAAATTAACATTTTGAGAGTAAACGGATAACACTTTGTACGGTTATCCTGATTTAGGACAGGACATTAATTTTAGTTAATTTAACATTTTGGGAGTAGTAATTATACACTGTAAAGTGTAAATTAAGGTACGCTGTAAAAAAAAAACAAAAAACAAAAAACACATTCAGTGTATTTACAGCTTTTATTTTCTTTAAAACATTGTACAAAATTAAATTATGTACAAATCTGTATGTAAATGTACAAGTAAAAATAAAACAGAAAAATAATAAAAATATAAAATCACAGCTATAAACAGACAAGAAAAACAAAGTGCAATGATGTGATGGACATGAGGTTATCTGTGACATAAGGGTGAGTTGTTGTACACTTGTAGGGAGTATTATCTCCTCTGTCCCTCTATAGTCTGGTGCAGTGGGTGAGTTGTTGTACACTTGTAGGGAGTATTATCTCCTCTGTCCCTCTATAGTCTGGTGCAGTGGGTGAGTTGTTGTAGGGAGTATTATCTCCTCTGTCCCTCTATAGTCTGGTGCAGTGGGGGAGTTGTTGTACAGTTGTAGGGAGTATTATCTCCTCTGTCCCTCTACAGTCCCTGAAAAAAGTCTTGTCACTTATCCATTTTGTAGAAACAAAAGCTTATAACCTGACTTTAAATTAATCGATTGGTTTTAGAAATGTCTCAAATGAAAGCTAAAACCCTCCCAAATTATGCTCAATATACTAAAATAAATTTGCTTCACTGAAGAAAGATTGATCATTTAATGAACACAGAAAGGTCAGATTTTGGCAAGACAAAAGTCTTGTCGCCTACAGAAAATTGAACAAATAATTTACTTCAAATACAAAAATATGTTGCATAACGTCAGTGAATTAAGTAGTGGTGCTGTGAGATCCATATTTAATATCTTGTATGACTTCCATGAGCTTGAAGGACTGCATCCATGCGGTTCGACAATGATTCATACAATTTGTTGATGAAGTCATCAGGAATACAAAGAAAGCAGTCTTACATGCCTCCCAGAGTTCATCAAGATTCTTTGGATTTGCCTTCCATGCTTCCTCTTTCATTCTACCCCAGACATGCTCAATGATGTTCATGTCTGGTGACTGGGCTGGCCAGTCCTGGAGCACCTTGATCTTCTTCGCCTTGAGGAACTTTGATGTAGAGATAGAAGTATGCGATGGAGCACCATCCTGCTGCAAAATTTGACCCCTTTTATGGTTGGGAATGTAAGAGGTAGCTAATACTTCTTGATATTTTAGGCTATTGATATTGCCTTGCACCCTGCAAATGTCTCGCACACCCCCATACTGGATGTAACCCCAGACCATGATTTTTCCGCCACCAAACTTAACTGTTTTCTGGGTGAATCTTGGATCCATGCGAGCTCCAGTAGGTCTCCTGCAATATTTGCGGCGGCTGTGATGTAATTCAACCGAGGATTCATCTGAGAAATCCACCTTCTGCCACTTTTCCAGTGTCCATCCTTTTAGCAGGCTGTGGGCCTTGGCAAATGCCACACGGTTTTTTAATTGCCTTTTGTTTAGTGCTGGTTTCTGTGCACTGATTCGACCATGGAGGCCATTTCGAGACAGAATTCTACAAACTGTTGTGGTTGACACAGGGACTTGAGGTGACCAGGCCTGGTGGAGCTCTGCTGCAGTGGAAAAGGGGCTGGCCTTGGATTTTCGAATCAACAAACGGTCCTCCCGAGCAGTTGTCTTGCGGGGTCTGCCGGACCTGGGCTTGTCAAAAACATCTCCAGTCTTTTCAGATCTTTTTCTTATTCTTTGTACTTGACGCTGAGACACATTGAAGGTGTCAGCCACCTCAGCAGTGGATCTGGTCTTCAGCCTCTTGATAATTAACGCTTTGGTCTCAGGGTGGATCTTAGGCATGTTGTCAGAGGTCAAGTTGCAGTTGATGTGAAGGTCTGGTGTGCTGGGGTTCTTTTTATACACACCCACTAATTGATTGATCAGTAACTGATCACAGGTGAGGCTGTAATCTAGGATTGGGTGCATCATATGACAAGGCGACAAGACTTTTGTCTTGCCAAAATCTGACCTTTCTGTGTTCATTAAATGATCAATCTTTCTTCAGTGAAGCAAATTTATTTTAGTATATTGAGCATAATTTGGGAGGGTTTTAGCTTTCATATGAGACATTTCTAAAACCAATCGATTAATTTAAAGTCAGGTTATAAGCTTTTGTTTCTACAAAATGGATAAGCGACAAGACTTTTGTCAGGGACTGTATAGTCTGGTGCAGTGGGTGAGCAGGAGTGTCCATGATGGAGAGCAGTTTGTCCAGTGTCCTCCTGTCCCTCACTGTGACAAATGTCTCCAGTTCACAGTCGATCACATGCCCAGATTTATGGATCAGTTTGTCGATCCGCTTTCATTAAGAGTCAGTTTAGAATTTGGAGGTCCAAAATAAAATGAACCAGTAGAACTTTATGAATTTAAAAAAAACACATTTTCTTCCACGGCAATCCAAATCCAAATCCCTGTTTTATAGTCAATACCATCTAGAGTCAGACCAGAGTCCACGAGTGTCTGCGAGTGTGTGTGAGTGTGTGTGTGTGTGTGTGTGTGTGTGTCTGTGTGTGTGCGTGTGGCAGGACCGTACCTGGCGGCTGCTGGGGCCAGGTGCACTGCTGCCAGTCGTGCAGGATGTAGGTGAACCTGATGGAGATGTTGATGGGAGGCAGAGGAGACAGAGTGCAGCCCTGGAGCACAGAGCGGAGACAGAGCTGCTCATTCCAACACAACACACTTCACAGCATTCCACTGGAACTTTTACGGAATTTTAACTCTTCACATCATTCCACTGAAACGTTTACGGAATTTTAACTCTTCTTTTTCCAAGTTTCAAATGTGACTTCTTTTCTTCTTCATTTGTGTAAAACTTTCATTTATATTTACAACAGTGTTATCTCCAGGCCTAAAGGAGAGAATCATCAGAGCCTAAAACAGGCACTTTAAGCCTTGTTTCCATAGAAACGAAACAGGGCGGGACTAAAGGGTGAACAGGGCGGGGCTAAAGAGTGAACGTGAACAGGGCAGAACTAAAGACTGTAAGTGGACTGAGGGACTGTGACGTCACCCACAGCCTCGGCTCCAGTCAAATGAAGCTCACCAGGCTAGCAGTTATGGGGTGAATTTGGAACCAGGTCCATATTAGGAAAAGGAATTAATTTAAGGACAAAATGTTGAACCCTAAAGCCCAGGATCATGTAGAGTGGGTTCAGACCAACATTTGAAGTCCTGGTTTGACCTGGTTTAGTCCCTGGTTTAGTCCCTGGTTTAGTCCCCGGTTCAGTCCCCGGTTCAGTCCCCGGTTCAGTCCCCGGTTCAGTCAGACCTGGTTCAGACCTGGTTTAGTCCTGGTTTAGTCCTGGTTTAGTCCTGGTTTAGTCCCTGGTTTAGTCCCTGGTTTAGTCCCTGGTTTAGTCCCTGGTTTAGTCCTGGTTTAGTCCCTGGGTTTAGTCCCTGGTTTAGTCCCTGGTTTAGTCCCTGGTTCAGTCCTGGTTTAGACCCTGGTTTAGACCCTGGTTTAGACCCTGGTTTAGTCCTGGCTCAGTCCTGGTTTAGTCCCTGGTTTAGTCCCTGGTTTAGACCCTGGTTTAGTCCTGGCTCAGTCCTGGCTCAGTCCTGGCTCAGTCCTGGCTCAGTCCTGGCTCAGTCCTGGCTCAGTCCTGGCTCAGTCCTGGTTTAGTCCCTGGTTTAGTCCCTGGTTTAGTCCCTGGTTTAGACCCTGGTTTAGTCCTGGCTCAGTCCTGGCTCAGTCCTGGCTCAGTCCTGGCTCAGTCCTGGCTCAGTCCTGGTTTAGTCCCTCGTTTAGACCCTGGTTTAGACCCTGGTTTAGTCCTGATTTATTGAACATTCTCAGGTCAGAGTGAGGAGCCTGACAGCAGCAGGTACAGACAGAGGGGCCACACTTTTTACACACAGACTGAACTGGAGCCAGAGTCCGTGGAGCCCAGTCACGCCCATGAACACTTCCTGTTCGGACAGCGGCGGTTGGCGTGTTGGGGGGTTTTGCTCTGTGACTCTGGCGTAGTTGCACACCAGAGGAGAGGGACGTGGGACAGGAGCACGACTCACGATCTTGTTCTTGAAGATGTCCAGGAGGCCGGACAGGTTCTTGTAGTGAGCGGGGACTTTGTGCAGGTGAACCATCTCGAAGTCCGTCCTCACGCCGGGACCCTGGCACTCCCCCGCGAACAGACGCCTCCACTTCTGCTGCACCTGCACCAGCACCGGCACCTGGCTAAAGGGCACAACAACAGCAGTTTAAAGCTCCTGTATGAAGCAAAATGGACTGTTGTGAGCTACAAAAGACGATTTTAGAAAGGAAAACATCTATTTCAATGGAAGCTTAAAGAACAAATGTTATGCTTTTATAAAATATGTGTAGTGTCGTATGTGTCCAGTCACAAAGCCCCGCCCCTCTGCTCACAGTTTCACCTGTCCCCTCCTCCCTCCTTATCTTATTCCTGGCCTGCAGATGGCGCCCAAAAACACAGGTAAACCGCAGGGGAAACAGAAACACTACCGGCTGCAAAATGAGTTTTTAAGTTTAGTTAAAATAGTTAAAATAGTGTTAAGACCTTAAAGACAAAATAGTGTAAAAATAATCTGATTTAATTCATTCAAGTGAATATTCTGTTTAATTTAAGTAGCACAATGAGGAGCCTTAGATTGTAAATGCAACTGGCTGATTTATTTTATGATATTTAAGTTAACAATAAATTAATAAATAAATTTTAAAAAATATTAATTTAAGTTCTGAAAATGTTAAACAAAATGAATAATTTAATCCAATTGGATTTAAAATATATTCCAATTTATTATAATTGTAAAATGTAGTCCAACCAGGTCAAAGGAGCACTAATTTAAAAAAATGTATATTTAGCAACTAAAAGCTATTTATTAATTCATGAAAATATATAAAATAAAGTATTAAATTTGTTTCAAAAACTAGTCATTTAAAATTGTATAAAACTACTACTACTGCTACTACTACTGCTACTGCTACTGCTGCTACTACTGCTACTACTACTGCTACTACTACTACTACTGCTACTGCTACTGCTACTGCTGCTACTACTGCTACTACTACTGCTACTACTACTGCTACTGCTACTGCTGCTACTACTGCTACTACTACTGCTACTACTACTGCTACTACTACTGCTACTGCTACTGCTACTACTACTGCTACTACTGCTACTACTACTACTGCTACTACTACTGCTACTGCTACTACTGCTACTACTACATAAGCTGAAAAAAGCTGAATAAAAGTCTTGAAGCTGAGTTGATCCTTGTGTCTGTTTTTCTGGGTTTTTCGAGTTGCATTCCTCGATTAAACACTTGACGGTTTTTATAAAACTGTAATCGTGGATCCTACAGTCTTCAGGTCTCGAAGTTTGAGCTCCAGACTCGATTCTTCTGGACTTTCCAGAGAAGAATCGAGTCTTTCTCAGAGCACTGCCCAAGACTCGTTTTGTACTGGCTCCTTTAAATACAAATGATCCAAACTAGGACTAAACCAGGACTAAACCAGGACTAGACCAGGACCAAACCAGGACCAAACCACAACCAAACCAGGACCAAACCACAACCAAACCAGGACCAAACCACAACCAAACCAGGACTAGACCAGGACCAAACCACGACCAAACCAGGACCAAACCAGGACCAAACCAGGACCAAACCAGGACCAAACCAGGACTAAACCAGGACTAAACCAGGATGTGGGCCCCTCCTCTGGATAGCTGCACGTCACACTAGAGCAGAGGTGTGTGTGTGTGTGTGTGTCTGTTGTATGTCCGTGTGTTGTGTGTGTGTGTGTGTCGTGTGTGTGTCGTGTGTGTGTCGTGTGTGTGTCGTGTGTGTGTGTGTGTGTCGTGTGTGTGTCGTGTGTGTGTCGTGTCCGTTGTGCGTCTCACCAGCTGCTGTTCTGGAGGGCGATGGACACGGAGCTCAGCAGCAGGTTACACTTGGACTCACTGACCACAGTCTCAGTGTTTGTTCCTGGAGACAGAACGACGAAGGAGCGCAGCCCGAACCTGAAACACACACGAGCTGTTCCACCTGCTGATGTCACACAGTGCACCAAACACTCTGTTCCACCTGCTGATGTCACACAGTGCACCAAACACTCTGTTCCACCTGCTGATGTCACACAGTGGGAGTTCAAATGAGCAGCTCCTTTAAAGTTTGGGGCTCAGGTGGGGGACAGTTTGGGGTGTCACCATCGCACTAGGCAGTGTGCTCTCAGAAAGTTGTTGCAGTTGGTGCAGTTTGGGGGTGCCTTTGGGGACAGTTTGGGGGTGCCTTTGGGGACAGTTTGGGGGGGACAGTTGGGGGGGACACTTGGGGGACAGTTGGGGGGGACACTTTGGCAGGACACTTTGGGGACAGTCGGAGTCTCACCATCGCACCAGGCAGTGTGCTCTCGGGGGGAAGTCGTTGTTCATACAGAGGAGGTCCTGCATGGCCACAGGAAACGCATCTGAAACATAAGGTCAAAGGTCAGATCTGCTGCAGCGTAATGTTCCAGTGTGAAGCTTTAAGACTCGAGTACCTCAGAGAGATCAGGAGTCTAACCTGCAACCTGGCACCTGACTAAAAGGCACAGAGTCTAACTGCAACGTAAACTATAAACAGTTTTACAGTATTTTGATTTTCTCTTTAAGGTTTAAGAGAAGGCCGTTTTTTGTCCGTTTGGTCTCTTAGCAACAAGCTTTCATGTAGAAACTCAAAAATGTTCCACAGTGCACTAAACAGGATTTTTCATATTTAACTCCAAGTCTGATTTATTCCAGTTTTAACTCCATAAAATGAGGCGAAATGTGAATTTTGAGGCATCTTCTGTGAGGTTTGGTTTCCTCAAATGGTGAAGGAGTTCTGAATCGTCTCTGGAGATGTTTGAGGACCTGATGAAGGCAAAGAGAAGCAGAACATTTCACTCAGGCTCTTTCGGTTTCTCACATTCAAACATCACAAAAATGTTTTTCTCAGTTTTTACAAATAAAACGCCTCATTTTGACCTGAAAACGTCACGTGAAGAAAAACCTGCAGGACATTTTGGTCTCACGTTTGTGTGAGTGAAACACAACAGGAGCTTCAGACTTTCATCCCGGAATCTCCTCCTCCTCTTCTCCTCCTCACCTTCGTTTCTCCTCCTCCTCCTCACCTGCGTCTCTCCTCCTCCTCCTCACCTTCGTCTCTCTCCTCCTCACCTTCGTCTCTCTCCTCCTCCTCCTCACCTTCGTCTCTCTCCTCCTCCTCCTCACCTTCGTCTCTCCTCCTCCTCACCTTCGTCTCTCCTCCTCCTCACCTTCGTCTCTCCTCCTCCTCACCTTCGTCTCTCTGCGTCTCTCTCCTCCTCTCATCCTCCTCCTCTTCCTCCTCTTCCAGAAAGTGGTGTGTGATGGAGAACTTAAAATCTGCGAAGTTGATTTCTTGTGTTTGTTCTCTCCACAGGCCGCTGGTGAACTCCCCCTGGAACACACATGTGCACACAGATGATGAGGGTGTGACGCTAACTGTAGGCACTGCTGTGTCTGAAGCTCTGTGACTCAAGTTAGACTTTAATCTGAGTTTTATCTGAACACAATCTCAGTAGAAACTTCTAAACAGGACCATGAAAGCTGATCACAGGAAAAGAAAAACGTGCTCTTTAAATCACCTTTTCTTGAGTTTTCGCACAATCTTTAAACATTCTGTCTGCATTTGCAAACATGTGCACGTGTGTTTGTGGTGAGGAAACTACACGAGAACCGAGGGAGTGACACAGCGGAGTGAGAGTGACAGGAGCAACAGGGGAGAGTGAGAGCGACAGGGGACTGAGAGTCTGGCACCTTTGCAGGAGGAGACTTTCTCGGGGGATTTCCGATGAGCTTCCATTGGTTGAGGACCTCCTCGAGTCTGGACACAAACCTGAAGGAAACAAAACCTACATGAAATCTCCAAAAACCATGAAAGGTCCTCTGACTGGTGACACCTGACAGGTGACACATGACAGGTGACACAGCTCATTTCAATAAAACACACGACATGGACAGTATGTTTAAGAATTCTACTAAATACTATTCTGAAACTTCAATTGCAGGTTAAGGTGTGTGTGGTGTGCGTGTGCGTGTGCGTGTGCGTGTGTGTGTGTGTGTGTGTGTGCGCGCGTGTGCGTCAGGACTCACCGTTCCCATTCTGAGGCTGTGGTGAAATCTGTGATCTCAAACACCTCCATCTCAGTCTGAAACAGGGTCAAAAACAGGGTCAAACATCGGTGGAACAGCACAGAAACAGACCTGTGCTTATCATTTAAGTTATTAAATTTGATCTTTCCACAGGACACAGGTGCAGACAGGTGCAGACAGGTGCGGGCTCGTGAAGTGCACTGCTACAGATAAATGACCATATTTAAATGTCCCATAATCCTCTGCTCTGACCTAATGTCGTTTCCTCGTCACAGACCTGGAGTTGTGTTTTGTTTCATTCACATGTTCACACAAACCTGCAGATTTAACACGAGTTCTTCTCTCACACTGAAAACACTCTGTTCCACCTTGTGATGTCATCATGTGGTGATACAGGAAGTGCTCCACTGTGTTTTTAAACTCCACACAGCTTCACTAGAATCATTTGGATCATTTCAGTCCTGGAATTGTCGATCTCGACTGAACTAAAGGTAAAAGGAGCTGTTCACTTGAAAACTACCACTTGATGACATCACAAGGTGGAACAGAGCGTTTGGAGCTTTGGAGATGTAGACAGACTAATAATAAAGAGTTCCTCAAACATGTGAATGAAACAAACACAACTCCAGGTCTGTTTTTGCGGAGAAACATTAGCCTAACAACATGGCTGTTGTCCCGAATCCCGCATCCGGCCCTAAATGTCTCAAAAATGTAAATGTACTGAGTAGTTAGTTTCTGATAAACATTACAGACGTGTACATACAGAGGTGGAGTCAACTGTACCCAGCCCCCGACCACTATCTGGCCAAAATGTAAGATATAAACACTTAAATCTATCAGAAAATGACTTAAATGTAGTGAAATGTTCTGTCCATGCAGCACGATCATTTTATTTGACAAGTTCTCTTCAAATAAACTCCCTCTAGACCAGAATTAAACAGTCTCTGGTAAGTTTCATGGGCTGGAAATAAGTTTATGGATGCCAAGTTTGAGATAAATATACTTGAGTATCGAGCAAATCTGTATCACTGAAACTAAAAACATGTGAAGTGTCGCAGGGGGAAACTATGGTAAATGGAATGTTGCGTGTTTTAAACATTTATTGTCTAAATTTAAGATTTTCTGACTAGTTGAGTCATGGAAGAAATTGATGTGACATTTTTTAATATTATACAACCAATTCAGAACTAGTAAGTCAATAATAAATCTGAAAACAAGATGAAGAACCCCAAGTTTTAAAATCCTGGCCAGATCAGAGAAATCTGCAGTGTACGTACAGCACTACAGTGGATCTATTTTGTTTATTTTTTGACGTTCTACGTGTAGCGGGGGTACCACGGGGTTACCACGGGAGTACCACGGGGTTACCACGGGGGTACCACGGGGTGTCTCTGCTGGGCCACAGACCAGCAGAATTTAAGGGGAGGTTGGCTGTGCCCGGGAGGTGCCAGCTTCTGTGGGAGGCCAGGTGGATTGCTGGACCCACGCGTGTCCGTTTGGCTAAAGAGCTTGTTAAGCCTTTTAAATAGTCTATGTTGTGAATGTTCTAAATGAGAATGTGCATTTTGTAATCACCTGTTGTGTGTGACGTGTGTGTGGGGCCCACGACGCACAGGTAGCTTATATTTTTAAAAAGTTTTGAAGTTTATTAGAATTTAAGTGTTTTTGTAATGTTGGATTTTTGTGTTACGGTTACGGTCATTGTCACCCCCCCAAACACGCTACTAAAAAGTGCACCTGAACCCAACACGCCGCTAAAAAGCCAAAGAGTCCAGGAACCAGATCCAAACCCAGACTCCTGGAACCGGCTCATGGAGGGCGGGGCATCCGGACCTATCGGACCAACGCGCACGGAGGAGGGAACAAGACCAAGGACCGGACCTCCAGACCGGACCCCCAGACCCAACCCCCAGACCTGTCCAGACCGGACCCCCAGACCCGTCCAGACCGGAGGGGCTGCGCGCTGCCGTGAGTTCTCCCGTGTCTTTGTCGGGGGGACAGGGGAGTGTCGGTTACGCTGAAAAGAGCCGCGCTTTGTGAAGAAATGAGGCGAAAATCAGAAGAAAAAAACAAAAGTGTTCAAAACTGAACTCACATCATCGTCCGCCGCCATCTTAGTTTCTTTTTCTTCTTCTTCTTCTTCTTCTTCTTCTTGTGGAGTTTTATTGGCGGTTTACAAACAGCTTCTGGTGCATTACCGCCACCAACTGATAAGGAGTGTGAACTGAAATGCGACTTATTAATAACAAAAATAAAATAAAATAGAATAAATAGTACTACTACTACTAATAACAACAGTGATCAAATAATAACCAAAGCAAAATAATGAATCAAATCCTGTTAATCAAATTAATATCCCTGACAAACTTCAATAAAACTTTGAAACTACTATTCCTTGGGTGTTGCTGCAATAATTCTGTTAAGTTCAATTTAAATTTAAGGTCCCCTCCTTGAACCACCACCTTAACGTGGTGGAGGGGTTTGAGTGTCCGAATGATCCTGGGAGCTGTGTTGTCAGGGGTTTCATGCCCCTGGTAGGGTCACCCAAGGCAAACAGGTCCTGGGGGACGGGTCAGACTAAGAGCTCGCTGAACCCGAGCGGTGTCCTGTTATTGGACTTCTGTGCTAGCCACGGTTTGTTCATAATGAACACCAGAAGGAGTCTTATCGGGCCTTGTTGGCTCGTGGGACTCCTGAGGCAGCTGACAGGTACTGGCGGGCCAAGCGTGCTGCAGCCTGGGCGGTCGCAGAGGCAAAAACTCGGGGTTGAGAGGAGTTCGGAGAGGCCATGGAGGAGGACTATCGGATGACCGCAAAGAAATTCTGGCAAACTGTCTGACGCCTCAGGAGAGGGAAGCAGTGCTTCACCAACACTGTTTACGATGCGGGTGGAGCTGTTGACCTCAACTGTGGATGTTGTTGGACGGTGGAAGGAAAACTTTGAGGATCTCCTCAATCCCACGTCACGTCTTCTGAGGAGGAAGCAGAGGCTGGGGACTCAAAGGCGGACTCGTCCATCACCCTGGCTGAAGTCACTGAGGTGGTTGAGCTCCTCGGTGGCAAGGCTCCGGGGGTGGATCAGATCCGTCCTGAGTATCTTAAGTCTCTGGATGTTGTGGGGCTGTCTTGACTGACACGTCTCTGCAACATCGCGTGGTGATCAGGGACAGTGCCTCTGGACTGGCAGTCCGGGGTGGTGGTCCCTAGGTTTAAGAAGGGGGTGTGATTCTCCAACTACAGGAGAATCACACTCCTCAGCCTCCCCAGTAAGGTCTATTCCAGGGTACTGAAGTGGAGAATCTGACCGATGGCTGAACCTCGGATTCAGGAGGTTTTCGTCCTGGCCACAGAACACTGGACCAGCTCTATACTCTCCATCGGGTGCTCAGGGGTTCATTGGAGTTTGCCCAACCAGTCCACATGTGCTTTGTGGATCTGGAGAAGACGTTTGACCGTGGCCCTCGTGGGGTCCTGTGGGGGGCGCTCTGGGAGTATGGGGTCCGGGGCTCTTTGCTAAGGGCTGTCCGGTCCCTGTATGACCGGAGCAGGAGCTGTGTTCACATTGCCGGTAGTAAGTCGGACCTGTTCCCAATCCATGTTGGACTGCGCCAGGGCTGCCCCTGTTACCGGTTCTGTTCATTGTTTTTATGGACAGAATTTCTAGGCGCAGTCAGGGGCCAGAGGGGGTACGGTTTGGGGACCACAGGATCTCATCTCTGCTGTTTGCAGATGATGTTCTCCTGATGGCTTCATCAGACCAGGACCTCCAGTGCACTGGGGCGGTTTGCAGCCGAGTGTGAAGTGGCTGAGATGAGGATCAGCTCCTCCAAATCCGAGGCCATGGTTCCCGACTGGAAAAAGGTGGCGCCCTCTGGAGGTGGTGGAGAGTCCCTGCCTCAAGTGGAGGAGTTCAAGTATCTCTGGGTCTTGTTCACGAGTGAGGGGAGGATGGAGCGTGAGATTGACAGGTGGATCGGTGCAGCGTCGGCAGTGATGTGGTCGCTGTATCGGACCGTTGTGGTGAAGAGGAGCTGAGCCGAAAGGCAAAGCTCTGGATTTACCGTCAGTCTATACGTTCCTCCCCACACCTATGGTCATGAGCTTTGGGTAATGACCGAAAGGACAAGATCGCGGATACAAGCGGCTGAAACGAGTTTCCTCCACAGAGTGGCTGGGTGCTCCCTTAGAGATAGGGTGAGGAGCTCAGTCACACGGGAGGAGCTTGGAGTAGAGCCGCTGCTCCTCCACGTCGAGAGGAGCAGCTGAGGCTCGGGCATCTGTTCCGGATGCCTCCTGGACGCCTCCCTCAGGAGATGTTCTGGGCATGTCCAACTGGGAGGAGGCCCCGGGGAAGACCCAGGACACACTGGAGGGACTATGTCTCTCTCTGGACTGGGAACGCCATGGGGTCCCCCCCGGAGGAGCTGGAGGAAGTGTCCGGGGTGAAGGATGTATGGGAGTCCATGTTTACACTGTTGCCCCCACGACCTGGACCCGGATAAACAGAAGAAAATGGATGGATGCATATGTTATACTATATATGTTATAGCACATATATTATAATACGTTATAGTATATATGTTATAGTACATCTGTTACAGTATTTGTTATAGTATATGTTATAGTATATGTGTTAGTATATATGTTATAATACATATGTTAGTATATATTGTATTAGTTTAGCAGTTCCTATTTCAGTCTTCTCTCAAATGTGAATCCAGTTATAAGTTTAAATGTTGTACTGCAGACTGAGTCTTGGTTTCAAAACATAAATTCCAAATCAGAATTGTAATAAGTGTTTGAAAAGTCACAAAATGACTTTATTCCTCACAACATGTAAATCATGAAGGCCCCGTGAAGATCTTCCTGTAACTCACGAGGAGATGATGAGGGACGGTACCTCAGACCTGGACTCCAGGACCTGTTCAAACGCTGTGTTTGAGGCCTGTTCAAAGAGGAACTCATTCATTCTAAAATCAATTCACAAAATGATTTGTGTAAATTCACATGTTGTGAACATGTTTATTATTCAAATAAAATCATAAGTTACATTTAATTGTATATTCCTGTAGTACATGTCCTTTATGTACACAGGACATGAGGCCGTGGTAATGCCAACGAGATAAGACTGAATCTGCTGCACAATAACTCACCAAAATCACTGACATACATAAAACATCAACTCAAATAATCCACCTCAGACTTTTATTTTAAAAAATTCAGCAATTTGTGTTTTTGCAACTAAAGAAATTTAAGTAAATTTACTTTTACACCCAAAATGGCCCCTATATAAAATCATATTAACAAGTTTGATCATTTCTTGATATTTTTGGACAGAAGACAAGCAGACAAAAGATTTGAGCCATTGAAAGTATTTTAAAAAATGTTAATTCAGTCTTATTTTATAGCACTTTAATGTAGCGGGAACTGTTTGTGACACGAAGGGTGAAGTGTGACCAAAAATACTGAGGTGTCTGAGGGTCAAAACACAAGAAAAGACTTTTATTTTATTGAAGTGTAAATACTGTAAACTTTGTCCTTTCTGTCTCCAACAGGTTTTGTGAGAGAATCCTCAAAGCTCTTTAACCGTGAGCGGCGGTGAGCGGCGGTGAGGAGTGTGACTGGTGCGTGCACAGAACACAACTGAACACGACTTTTTTCACATTCAAATTTAATCGCACATAAAAGACAGAGCCGTGAAGCAGACTCATGCAAACCAGTCACATGCTGTCGCCAAAACCAAACACACCAGCTTCAGTACGCTTTATGTCCCTCTGCACCCAGCCCCGCCCCTCTGCACCCAGCCCCGCCCCTCTGCACCCAGCCCCGCCCCTCTGCCCCTCTGCACACAGTAATCCTGGTTCAGTCCTGGTTTAGAGCTGGTTTAGAGCTGGTTTAGACCTGGTTTAGACCTGGTAGGTTTAGGGTTAGGTTCTCAGACGTGTCCCTCTGGTGTCAGATCTTTCTCCTGCAGGTTTGGTTCTGGGGCCTGGAGCTGCTGTGGCCACACTAAAGCCTCACTGCGGAGCTTTTTCGTTTGGGACTTTAGTTTAACAAAGACTTTTTGTGTTTGGAGGATTCAGTTCTCAGGTGGATTTAAAGGGCTGAACTATTGTCCTTCGTCATATTTAAAGACGCACATTTTCTGCCTCCTTGTCACCGTGGAGATGCTCTGCCTAGAATGTTCCACTGTATGGCATTAAACTATGATCTGTCATTTACTCAAAATGACTCTGAAAGCGGCATGCTCGCCTTTCCACAGATCTGACTGGTAACTGCTCGTCTCCACAGAGGCAGATGCATTTAATGGCACACTGTGGAATATTTCTACCAAAGCAGTCACATCTCCATGGAGACAGGCCGGGGGGCGGACCGTCCGCAGAAAAGTGACACAGTGCATCTTTAAGTGGCAGAAGTAGAGTCAAAGGCACAGGCTGAACACTGCAGTGTGACGTCGCCCGTAGCGACCAAAAGAAGCTCATCGAGGCGGCGGTTACAGCAGCCAATCAGAGATCACCGACCATATTTGGAAATGTGGGCGCGGAACCAAAGAGCCAATCAGGAGCGAGGACAACATGAGTGCAAAATGTGCCAGATGCCCTCCCAGCCTCCTCTATCACTGTGCCAGATGCCCTCCCTGATGCCGTGGTGTGTCAGATGCCCTCCCCTCGTCACTGACAGAAACGATCAGGGGAACAAAAACATTTGTGGATTTGACTTTTGGAGATTTCTGATGAAAATCCAGAGAACGAGGCAGAAGCTCCAGCAGTGAGGACCAGAGAGTGAGAGCTAACCCGCTGACTCGTTAACCCGCTGACCCATTAACCCGCTGACCCGTTAACCCGCTGACCCGTTAACCCGCTGTTTGGGCTCCAGGGACTCTGGCTCCAGTTCAGTTTGTGTGTAAAAAGTGTGGCTCCTCTGTACCTGCTGCTGTCAGGCTCCTCACTCTGACCTGAGAATGTTCAATAAACCAGGACTAAACCAGGACTAAACCAGGACTAAACCAGGACTAAACCAGGACTAAACTGGGTCTGAACTGGGTCTGAACCAGGACTAAACCAGGACTAAACCAGGACTAAACCAGGTCAAAACCAGGACTAAATCAAGACTAAACCAGGACTAAACCAAGACTTCAGATGTTGGTCTGAACCTGCTCTACATGATCCTTGGGGTTTGGAGTTCAACATTTTGTCCTTAAATCATTTCCTGTTCCTGATATGGAACTCTGCTCCAGATTCGCCGCTGTAACCGCTGGCCTCGATGAGCTTCATTTGGAGCTGAACGCTGTGGTGACGCACATGCAGGACACTTCTGTTACAGTCTGTGGCCAGGGCGCGGCAGGACTCGTTACTCAGAGGACGTCATCACTGAGGGACGGGGGTTTGTGTGGACAGAGAGGACGTCATCACTGAGGGACAGGGGCGATGCCATCTCTCGGCGACGCGGGTGACATCATCTGGCGTAGTTCCTGATGTAATCCTGAACCTTATTACGGAAGTCCTCCTGGAAAACAGCAGAGGAAAGAAATATCGGCGCTGGTAAGTGTTTCGATATGGAATAAAGAATAAAAGACGTGCGGGAAATAAACAGAAAACACTCGAGTCGTTTAGTGGAGGGACTATGGTAAATATTCAAATCACATGTTCAGGTGTTTCTCCATGTTCTTTATGGAGTTACTTTTGTCTCACAAACGTTTCACAAACGCACAGAGGGGGATCCACAAATACTCATTGGTTTGTAAATGTGTTTTTTCATATCCACAAACGCAAATTTAATATTTGTAACTTGTATTTTGGTCTTTACAAATAGATGTTATTTGTAAATATATCTTTTTTCAATTACATTTCTAAAACTGAAAATTCAGTTTGTAAAATATGATCCGCATTTGTGGATCACTAATTACATAAATTCACAGATTTCCTCTGTTACAGGGCTTTACACCGCTTTTTACCTTTACAAAACAAAAATGCCAGAGCGCTACTAGTTTTAGCGGTCTGAAGAAATTTAGAAAATATAAGAGCCACGGCAAGTCTTAAATGGGGTACGGTTGGATGCCCATAAACAAACCATTACCCAATTATTAGTGCACAATGTTATAGGCATCAAAATTATACATGCACAAAGGTAGAAATTTAATTAATGACATTTTTGTTATTCAGCACCATACGTATAATTCGAAAATCCCTTGGCGAGCTACTTGAAAGGGGGTGGAGAGCTACAGGTTGGAGACGCCTGACAAAGGAGGAACGCCCTGCCCACCACCAGCAGGGGGCAGCAGCTGGCACACGAAACATATGACACTGCTGAAATGGAACTGTGCCGAAATGGAAGTGTCTGTAGGATGGGTATGTAACATTAATTAACTGTCTACGAGGCCTATTCCTTATTCATGATTAATTATGATGTGTTGTTATGAAATTATTATACAAGTTTGAAGTTTTCTACCGGGAAAAACTGCTCGCGCTTGCTACCTCCCCCATAAACGCCTATAACAACAGTGCCATCTAGTGGATGCCTACTGTGTATGTGAATTGATTGGCTATTTGTGGATCTGTCTGGATTTGTGAATTTTGCAAAACGAATGTCTCAAAAATACGTCGGAGGAAATCGGTGAATTTGTGTAATTGGTGATCCATAAATGCGGATCACATTTTACAAACAGAATTTTCAGTTTTACAAATGTAATTGAAAAAAGATATATTTACAAATAACATCTATTTGTAAAGACCAAAATACAAGTTACAAATATTAAATTTGCGTTTGTGGATATGAAAAAACACATTTACAAACCAATGACATTTGTAGATCCCCTTCTGTGCGTTTGTGAATATTAATGAGACAAAACTAACCCCATATTTCTTCTCTTTGACCCTCTGAGTTGTATTTGAAGCGATTTGTGCACGTTTGAGTCATCTTTATTCTCCTGGGTTCACCATGTCATCGCTGTGAATATTCTGTTTTCCCCTTCCCCTCAGACACGCCCACTTTTATGAACTTCTTTCATTCTAACAAAGAAATGAGAGGTGTGGCCTCGTACTGCTGACCGTCAGGAGGGTTTGAACAAGGCCCAGGAGAGATCCCTGGATGACTCAAACGTGAACGGATGAGTATCAAACCTGTGCGGACGCGTTTGTGATGAAGAACAGCGTTAGAACATGGCGCAGATCCAAAATGGCGGTCACAGTGAGAGTGGGAGTACCTTGTCTCTCAGGTGGTGCTCTGCCGCGTCAATGTTCAGAGGGTCGTCAAAATTCAGTAAATCCTACCACAAAAAACACGTCACATTTCTGCTGATCCTGCACATCATGAATATTATTGGAAAAAAGAAAACAGTGAAAATGGTGACGCGTCTCACCGTAAACAAAGAGTTTAAGCCCCAGACCACGTCCTGAAACACAAGAGAAACATTACACTATGGCCTAAAGTCGCCAATACACACACGTTACAACGCACAATGAAGGATTACAACATCTGGGTATTATTATTATCACTATTATTACCATTACTACTATTACTGCTACCATTGTTATCATTATTACTTTTGTCATCACTATTACTGTTAATAATAATAATAATAACATCATCATCATCATCATCAGGACAGTCCAAAATCTGTGAAGCATTTTTGTCAATATCACCAGTGTGACTCAACACACGCAACTTCAAGGTTCCACAAGTAAATTTCCCCTTTATTCTTCCATAGACTTAAAGAGGGCGTATTTACTCCTGTGGGGCGTTACAGAGGGGTATTTACTCCTGTGGGGTGTTACAGAGGGGTATTTACTCCTGTGGGGTGTTACAGAGGGGTATTTACTCCTGTGGGGTGTTACAGAGGGGTATTTACTCCTGTGGGGTGTTACAGAGGGGTATTTACTCCTGTGGGGTGTTACAGAGGGGGTATTTACTCCTGTGGGGTGTTACAGAGGGGGGACAGAGGTTTGTGGGCGGAGCCTCGTACAGACTCGTACTGTGTCATACCTTTTTATATGGAGCTTTATAAAGGTTCAGAATCTCTCTACAGTTGTACATCCTGAGGTCATTCGTTAGCCTGTGTATAGTGCAGTACCTTTAATGTCCTGGTGGGGGCCCATCCTGTCCCGTCGATGGAGTGTTCTCTCAGAAGACTGCGCAGACGTCCATCGTTTAAAAGAAACAAACGACAACAGAGAGTTTAAAGCTCCTGTTTCCACACACCGACTCTGAAACATGTTCTAAGGCACAACATATCGTCTCCATATCCTCCGAACATTTACATTTAACAAAACAAAATAAAAAGATCAAATTTGTTAAAAACATTCAGCGTTCAAAAAAGGAGCAGGAAGAAGCGTCTTATTTTAATCCTCCTACAGTTTACGATATTTAATCTGCACGACGTTCAGTGGATATTTGACATGAGATAAAACAACAAAAAACACACACACACCTGTGTGTCTCAGGTGTGTGTGTGTGTGTGTGTGTTTCTCAGGTGTGTGTGTGTGTGTGTGTGTTTCTCAGGTGTGTGTGTGTCTCAGGTGTGTGTCTCAGTTGTGCGTCTTCACCTGAGGCAGATTTCTCCGCTCTCTGTGATGTTCGGGTGCCATATTCTGGTCACACAGCGAACTTTAGGAGGCTGAAAACAGAAATGCTTTATTAATCAACAATTTTGTGAAGTCCGCCGAGATAACTCTTGTTGTGATTTTGGGCTATACAAAAATAAATTGAATTGAATTGAATTGAAATGTCCAAGATTTAAAAGACAAAAAAAACACTGCTCCCTCTCCTCCTCAACCTTCTCTCCTCCTCCTCCCTCTCTCCTCCTCCTCCCTCTCCTCTCCTCCCTCTCTCCTCCTCTCCTCTCCTCCTCTCCTCTCCTCCTCCCTCTCTCCTCTCCTCCTCCCTCTCTCCTCCTCTCCTCTCCTCCTCCCTCTCTCCTCCTCTCCTCTCCTCCTCTCCTCTCCTCTTCCCTCTCTCCTCTCCTCCCTCTCTCCTCCCTCTCTCCTCCTCTCCTCTCCTCCTCCCTCTCTCCTCTCCTCCTCCCTCTCTCCTCCTCTCCTCTCCTCCTCCCTCTCTCCTCTCCTCCCTCTCTCCTCCCTCTCTCCTCCTCTCCTCTCCTCCTCCCTCTCTCCTCCTCTCCTCTCCTCCCTCTCTCCTCTCCTCCTCCCTCTCTCCTCTCCTCCTCCCTCTCTCCTCCTCTCCTCTCCTCCTCCCTCTCTCCTCCTCCCTCTCTCCTCCTCTCTCCTCTCCTCCTCCCTCTCTCCTCCTCTCCTCTCCTCCTCCCTCTCTCCTCCCTCTCTCCTCTCCTCCCTCTCTCCTCCTCTCCTCTCCTCCTCCCTCTCTCCTCTCCTCCCTCTCTCCTCCCTCTCTCCTCCTCTCCTCTCCTCCTCCTCCCTCTCTCCTCCTCTCCTCTCCTCCTCCTCCTCTCCTCCTCCCTCTCTCCTCCTCTCCTCTCCTCCTCCCTCTCTCCTCTCCTCCTCCCTCTCTCCTCTCCTCCTCCCTCTCTCCTCCTCTCCTCTCCTCCTCCCTCTCTCCTCCTCTCCTCTCCTCCTCCCTCTCTCCTCCTCTCCTCTCCTCCTCCCTCTCTCCTCCTCTCTCCTCCTCTCCTCTCCTCCTCCTCTCCTCCTCCCTCTCTCCTCCTCTCCTCTCCTCTCCTCCTCCCTCTCTCCTCCTCTCCTCCTCCCTCTCTCCTCCTCTCCTCTCCTCCTCCTCCTCTCCTCCTCCCTCTCTCCTCCTCTCCTCCTCCCTCTCTCCTCCTCTCCTCTCCTCCTCTCCTCCTCCCTCTCTCCTCCTCTCCTCTCCTCCTCCTCCTCTCCTCCTCCCTCTCTCCTCCTCTCCTCTCCTCCTCCCTCTCTCCTCTCCTCCTCCCTCTCTCCTCTCCTCCTCCCTCTCTCCTCCTCTCCTCTCCTCCTCCCTCTCTCCTCCTCTCCTCTCCTCCTCCCTCTCTCCTCCTCTCCTCTCCTCCTCCCTCTCTCCTCCTCTCTCCTCCTCTCTCCTCCTCTCCTCTCCTCCTCCTCTCCTCCTCCCTCTCTCCTCCTCTCTCCTCCTCTCCTCTCCTCTCCTCCTCCTCTCCTCCGTAAATACTCACCACCATGTTGTAGGCTTCAGGAACATCTATCTGGAAGTGAAACGTGCCGCTTTGGTAGTAGCCCTCATCTGTAGCAGGACAGAGCAGAGCTGGGGTCAGACAGCAGGTAAGTTACAGGTCAGATCTGTGGAGAGGTGACCCTGCTCACAGGAAGACTGCCTTTTTTTGATCAGTTTTTGATCAATAAAAACATCTGTCATTTAATAAATCTAAAATCGAGGAACATTTCAAGTGATGCAGTAACACCTCCAGCCACCTTTAGGTTTTTTTTTAGATAAGCAAATTCTGTAGTTAAAGAGGGGTATTTACTCCTGTGGGGTATTACAGAGGGATATTTACTCCTGTGGGGTATTACAGAGGGATATTTACTCCTGTGGGGTATTACAGAGGGATATTTACTCCTGTGGGGTATTACAGAGGGATATTTACTCCTGTGGGGTATTACAGAGGGGGTATTTACTCCTGTGGGGTTTTACAGAGGGGTATTTACTCCTGTGGGGTATTACAGAGGGGTATTTACTCCTGTGGGGTTTTACAGAGGGGTATTTACTCCTGTGGGGTATTACAGAGGGGTATTTACTCCTGTGGGGTATTACAGAGGGGGTATTTACTCCTGTGGGGTATTACAGAGGGGGTATTTACTCCTGTGGGGTATTACAGAGGGGTATTTACTCCTGTGGGGTATTACAGAGGGGTATTTACTCCTGTGGGGTATTACAGAGGGGTATTTACTCCTGTGGGGTTTTAACTGTAACTCGTCACATATTCAGATCTCCGTGTTCCTTTTACTGTTTTGAAAATTCAATATTCACCAAAACAACAGATTCACAGGTTTTATAAGTTTCACTTTTGTTTTTGTCGCTCTGAGTCTCCCCTGACTTTGCTCCCTGTGCTAAGTCCCTCCCCCTTCAGAGCTCTATCCCAACACACTCAGCCTCTCTGTGCTAAGTCCCTCCCCCTTCAGAGCTCTATCCCAACACACTCAGCCTCTCTGTGCTAAGTCCCTCCCCCTTCAGAGCTCTATCCCAACACACTCAGCCTCTCTGTGCTAAGTCCCTCCCCCTTCAGAGCTCTATCCCAACACACTCATTGTGCGTCGCACTAATGAAACTCCTGCATCACATCAGGTTTGTCCAGTTGTTGTGTTCAGTTTTGTCTCATGTTTTTGTGTATTTATGGAGAATTGTCGTGTGGAGCCTGGGGGACGTAGACTTGTGGGCGGAGCCTCGTACAGACTCGTACTGTGGGAGCCTGGGGGACGTAGACTTGTGGGCGGAACCTCGTACAGACTCGTACTGTGGGAGCCTGGGGGACGTACACTTGTGGGCGGAGCCTCGTACAGACTCGTACTGTGGGAGCCTGGGGGACGTAGACTTGTGGGCGGAGCCTCGTACAGACTCGTACTGTGGGAGCCTGGGGGACGTAGACTTGTGGGCGGAGCCTCGTACAGCTAACTGTAAAGGGGGCCTGGGAGAGATCTCTAGATTACTCAAACATGCGTGGATGACTCTAAAACCTCTTCAGGAACACCGCAAATTTCTCTGATCTGGCCAAGATTTAAAAACTTTTCTCAGATTCTTCTTCTTGTTTTCACATTTATGATCTACTTTAGTTTAGAGACGCTTCATTCTGGTCTGGAGGGAGTTTATTTGAAGAGAATTTGTCAAGTAAAATGATCTGTCCATTCAGCAAGATAATTCCACTACTTGTAAGTCATTTTCTGATAAATTTAAGTGTATCTTAAGCTTTTTGCAGTGCAGGTTTGTGATGAGGAACATTAGAACATGAGAGGAAGAGAGAACGTAAACAGAATCAAGTGTTTGTCCGACAATAAGGTAAAAGTGCAGAGTAGACGCCGTGTGAGCAGAGCTGGGGCTTTACCTGGGGACACGGCCAGCTCGAAGTGATGCAGTTTGTCTTCGTCGGGGAAACTGGCCTTACACGTGCCTACGGAAACAGAAAAACACTCAGCACAGGCAGCGTTTCACCGGAGAAAGATCACATCACACTCAGAGGTGGAATGGAAGTAAAAGTCGTAAAATACTTCAATCAAGTACATATTTAGATTTCTGTAGGGCTGGTATCATTAAGAAGTTGCACAGGCCACAATACGATACATATCTCGGTACAGTGCACTGTCGATTCGATACGATATATTTCAAATCAATTCCATACAGTTGAATTAAAAAAAAAAGGCTGTAATACTAAAAGTCTTTGTTAAACCTCGTCTTGTGCAAAGTTCATATGAAACACAAACATTTTAATCCTCAAAAAGGTGAAAATGTCAAATGTGTCGCATAAACGAGTTACAAAACTGTAGCTGCAACAAAATAATTTAGTAAAATAAACCAAAAATACTCTTGGCAATATATCGATACAGCAGCCCACGATATCGATACTGTATCATCACATTAAACGATACATCCGGTATTTCAATATTTTTACACACCCCTAGGTAACTGGACTTTACTTAACGGTGCATTGTGTAACTTTTCTCCATGGAGATGTTATGGCTTTATCTGCAATGTTTCATAGTATGGCTTTAAACCTTTCTATCTTCATGGAGCGAAAACTCCTGTAATGTACACAGTAATTATTATCTGACAAATAAAAATATAAGAAAACACCTTTACTCTGTTTAAGGAGCTGCTGTGTCCAAATAATTTCCCTTGTGGATCAATAAAGTTTGTCTAAGTCTAAATAATAGTTTAATAGTCATCGATACAGAACTCTCTACTTCCTGTAATTTTCAACATATTTTTATACTTTTCTTCACAAATCGCTTCTTGATCAGTGTAAAACTATAATTTATATTTACAACAGGTATTAGCCCACCAATTTAAAGGCGCACTGCGTAACTTTTCTAGTGGAGGGTCCGTCAAACGCTTTTCTCCATGGAGATGTTATTGCTTTGTCTGGAATGTTCCACAGTATGGCATTAAACCTTTCTATCTCCATGGAGACCAAACCAGACCAAGTTCCAGGTCAGATCTGTGGAGAGGCGACCCCGCTCACAGTCAGAATGTCTGTTTTTCTAGGTATTTTTGAGCTCTAAAACCACCTGTAATTGAATAAATGTAAAGTAGAGCTGTTTAATGTCACACTGTGGAACATTCCAGGCAGAGCAGTGACGTATCCATGGAAACAAGACAAGACTGAAAAGTAAAAGTATTTTTATTGTAGTTTATATATATTATAGTACAGGATTTATTTTTAACATGTTCATAATTTGAGAAACACAAAAACACAAATAAAACAGCTAGAAAAACACAACCGATTTACTGTTTCTACTGAAGAAAACGCGGCAAAAATCTGCATCAAAATCACTACATTTAAATCAAAAACAGTACACAAAATACTTTTGATTTTAACTCTTTAAGTACATTTATAAACAGGTACTTTAATGCTTTCAATAATACATAATACTGTGATACTTCTACTTTAACGTGAGTATTTTTTGCTCTGGTATTTAGGGATTTGCAAAAATATCAAAATATTAATATATCGTATTGTTTAATGTGATGATACAGTATCGATATCGTGGGCTGCTGAATCGATATATCGCCAAGAGTATTTTTTTGTATATTTTACTTAATAATTTTGTTACAGAGCTTCAGTTTTGTTGTTCAGAGGAAGGAAACATTTGACATTTTCACTGTTGTGTTGATTCAAAAGTGTTTGACATTCACTTTGCACAAGACGTGGTTAGAGACTTTTAGCATCACGGCCACGAGTTAGACATTATTTTTCCTTGAACTGTATCGAATCGATTTGAAATATACCGCATCAAATCGAACGTGCACTGTATCGAGGTATGTATCGTATCGTGGCCTATGTATCGGGGTATGTATCGTATCGGCAACTCCTTAACGATACCAGCCCTACTGTTATCTGCACGTTTACTTAAGCAACACACTGAGTACTGCGTCCACCTCTCAGCCTGAATGTCCTGAACATTTCTGTCTGAAATCAAACGGTTGGTGTTTGATTGTTTGAACGGTTCGTACTCACTGGGCAGGTTGGCTTCTAGATCTGCTACTTCTGCAGAGAGAGACAACGCAGGAGTCAGGTTATGATTTATGGACAAAATGATGAAACCCAAACCCCAGGATCAAGTAGAGTTCAGACCAACATCTGAAGGTCAGAGTGAGGAGCCTGACAACAGCAGGTACAGACAGAGGGGCCACAGTTTATACACACAAACTGAACTGGAGCCAGAGTCTGTGGAGCCCAGTCACGCCCATGAACACTTCCTGTTTGGAGCGCGGCGGTTGGCGGGTCAGACGTGTCCACAGAGATGTCCAGGCTGTAGGGAACACCTTTGGGGAGGAGTCGTCCTCTCACTAAGACTCTTTGGCTTTAGAAGTATTTGCAGTAGTAGTAGTAGCAGTAGTACTAGTAGTAGTAGTAGTAGTAGTAGTAGTAGTAGTAGTAACAGTATTAGTAGTAACAGCAGTAGCGGTACTAGTAGTAGAATTTGTACTAGCAGCAGTAATTGCAGTAGTAGTAGCACCAGCAGCAGCAGTATTTGCAGTAGCAGCAGTATTTGCACTAACAGTAGTAGTAGCAGTACTAGTAGTAGTATTTGTAGTATTTGCAGTAGTACCTTTGGTGAGGAGTCGGTCTCTCACGGAGACTCTGTGGCTGGACTCTGTGTTGTGTTTTCCGCCGTCGTCTCTCTTCAGTTTACTCGCCAACGTCAACATCCTGAACAACTCTGCAAAAACACCACTGCTGTTAACTCCACTAAAATAACTCTGTAAAAACACCACCACTGCTGTTAACTCCACTAAAATAACTCTGTAAAAACACCACCACTGCTGTTAACTCCACTAAAATAACTCTGTAAAAACATCACTGCTGTTAACTCCACTAAAATAACTCTGTAAAAACACCACCACTGCTGTTAACTCCACTAAAATAACTCTGTAAAAACACCACCACTGCTAACTCCACTAAAATAACTCTGTAAAAACACCACCACTGCTGTTAACTCCACTAAAATAACTCTGTAAAAACACCACCACTGCTGTTAACTCCACTAAAATAACTCTGTAAAAACACCACTGCTGTTAACTCCACTAAAATAACTCTGTAAAAACACCACCACTGCTGTTAACTCCACTAAAATAACTCTGTAAAAACACCACCACTGCTGTTAACTCCACTAAAATAACTCTGTAAAAACACCACTGCTGTTAACTCCACTAAAATAACTCTGTAAAAGCACCACTGCTGTTAACTCCACTAAAATAACTCTGTAAAAACACCACCACTGCTGTTAACTCCACTAAAATAACTCTGTAAAAACACCACTGCTGTTAACTCCACTAAAATAACTCTGTAAAAACACCACCACTGCTGTTAACTCCACTAAAATAACTCTGTAAAAACATCACTGCTGTTAACTCCACTAAAATAACTCTGTAAAAACACCACCACTGCTGTTAACTCCACTAAAATAACTCTGTAAAAACACCACCACTGCTAACTCCACTAAAATAACTCTGTAAAAACACCACCACTGCTGTTAACTCCACTAAAATAACTCTGTAAAAACACCACCACTGCTGTTAACTCCACTAAAATAACTCTGTAAAAACACCACTGCTGTTAACTCCACTAAAATAACTCTGTAAAAACACCACCACTGCTGTTAACTCCACTAAAATAACTCTGTAAAAACACCACCACTGCTGTTAACTCCACTAAAATAACTCTGTAAAAACACCACTGCTGTTAACTCCACTAAAATAACTCTGTAAAAGCACCACTGCTGTTAACTCCACTAAAATAACTCTGTAAAAACACCACCACTGCTGTTAACTCCACTAAAATAACTCTGTAAAAACACCACTGCTGTTAACTCCACTAAAATAACTCTGTAAAAACACCACCACTGCTGTTAACTCCACTAAAATAACTCTGTAAAAACACCACCACTGCTGTTAACTCCACTAAAATAACTCTGTAAAAGCACCACTGCTGTTAACTCCACTAAAATAACTCTGTAAAAACACCACCGCTGCTGTTAACTCCACTAAAATAACTCTGTAAAAACACCACTGCTGCTGTTAACTCCACTAAAATAACTCTGTAAAAACACCACTGCTGTTAACTCCACTAAAATAACTCTGTAAAAACACCACTGCTGTTAACTCCACTAAAATAACTCTGTAAAAGCACCACTGCTGTTAACTCCACTAAAATAACTCTGTAAAAACATCACCACTGCTGTTAACTCCACTAAAATAACTCTGTAAAAACACCACTGCTGTTAACTCCACTAAAATAACTCTGTAAAAACACCACCACTGCTGTTAACTCCACTAAAATAACTCTGTAAAAGCACCACTGCTGTTAACTCCACTAAAATAACTCTGTAAAAACACCACTGCTGTTAACTCCACTAAAATAACTCTGTAAAAGCACCACCACTGCTGTTAACTCCACTAAAATAACTCTGTAAAAGCACCACTGCTGTTAACTCCACTAAAATAACTCTGTAAAAACACCACTGCTGTTAACTCCACTAAAATAACTCTGTAAAAACACCACCACTGCTGTTAACTCCACTAAAATAACTCTGTAAAAGCACCACTGCTGTTAACTCCACTAAAATAACTCTGTAAAAACACCACTGCTGTTAACTCCACTAAAATAACTCTGTAAAAACACCACCACTGCTGTTAACTCCATTAAAATAACTCTGTAAAAACACCACTGCTGTTAACTCCACTAAAATAACTCTGTAAAAGCACCACTGCTGTTAACTCCACTAAAATAACTCTGTAAAAACATCACCACTGCTGTTAACTCCACTAAAATAACTCTGTAAAAACACCACTGCTGTTAACTCCACTAAAATAACTCTGTAAAAACACCACCACTGCTGTTAACTCCACTAAAATAACTCTGTAAAAGCACCACCACTGCTGTTAACTCCACTAAAATAACTCTGTAAAAACATCACCACTGCTGTTAACTCCACTAAAATAACTCTGTAAAAGCACCACTGCTGTTAACTCCACTAAAATAACTCTGTAAAAACACCACTGCTGTTAACTCCACTAAAATAACTCTGTAAAAGCACCACCACTGCTGTTAACTCCACTAAAATAACTCTGTAAAAACACCACCACTGCTGTTAACTCCACTAAAATAATTCTGTAAAAACACCACTGCTGTTAACTCCACTAAAATAACTCTGTAAAAACACCACCACTGCTGTTAACTCCTCTAAAATAACTCTGTAAAAACACCACTGCTGTTAACTCCACTAAAATAACTCTGTAAAAACACCACCACTGCTGTTAACTCCACTAAAATAACTCTGTAAAAACACCACTGCTGTTAACTCCACTAAAATAACTCTGTAAAAACACCACCACTGCTGTTAACTCCACTAAAATAACTCTGTAAAAACACCACTGCTGTTAACTCCACTAAAATAACTCTGTAAAAGCACCACTGCTGTTAACTCCCTTAAAATAACTCTGTAAAAACACCACTGCTGTTAACTCCACTAAAATAACTCTGTAAAAACACCACCACTGCTGTTAACTCCACTAAAATAACTCTGTAAAAGCACCACTGCTGTTAACTCCACTAAAATAACTCTGTAAAAGCACCACTGCTGTTAACTCCACTAAAATAACTCTGTAAAAACACCACCACTGCTGTTAACTCCACTAAAATAACTCTGTAAAAACACCACTGCTGTTAACTCCACTAAACTTTGTCTTCAGGATCCAGATTCACATTTGGCTCCAGACCCGTCAATCTGGATCATCTGGTTCTGATCTCATTTCAGAAGCAGGGATCAGCGAGGGGCCCAGACATGATTTAGACTCGGTTTAGACCTGGTTTAGTCCTGGTTTAATCCAGGACATGGTTTAGACCTGGTTTAGTCCTGGTTTAGATCTGATTTAGTCCAGGACATGGTTTGGTCCACACATGTTTAACACACAAACCCTGTAGATTTACGCTGAGTTCTTCTCTCAAACTGAAAACACTCTATTCCACCTTGTGATGTCATCATGTGGTGATACAGGAAGTGCTCCACTGTGTTTTTAAACTCCACACACCTTCACTAGAATCATTTGGATCATTTCAATCTCGACTGAACTAAAGGTAAAAGGAGCTGTTCACTTGAAAACTACCACTTGATGACATCACAAGGTGGAACAGAGCGTTTGGAGCTTTGGAGATGTAGACAGACGAATAATAAAGAGTTCCTCAAACATGTGAATGAAACAAACACAACTCCAGGTCTGTTTTTGAGGAGGAACATCAGAACATCAGAACATGTCTCCAGCTCACAGGGGTCAGTCTGTGCTACAGGAGATTTAAAGATCTCCTCCAGGACTGAGGAACATCAGCGTCACGTCCCCGGCTCCTGCCCTGGCTCCTTCTCAAAGTGAAAACTAAACCAGGCTCGCCATAAACAGACCTGACATGTCCACTCCCACTGACCTCAGCTCAGTGGAGGGGTTCACGCGTGGACAACAGCGAACCGGACCGAAACACGATATTACGCACCACATGTACCGGAACCTTTAATGGTTTTGATCGGTTTTAGTTTTGGAATTCGTCAGAAGGTTGTATGTTTGGTGGAGATTAGCCGCAGGCAGAGGGCACAGGTGTTACCGCGGGTTCTGGAGGCTTCTGAACCACAAACCCGCTTTAAAATGATCGAAACTCAAAGTACAAATGTGAATAATCCGGCGAAAACACGAGCGGGTTGTGTTGGGGTGTGCAGCCGTGTTCTGGCGGCTGTCCCCGGGCTGGAGGAGCTGTGAACAGCGGTACCTGCGCGGTGTCAGAGCCGGCTGTCTCACACCATACTCGGGCAGCTCGGGCCGGACCTCTCCGCTCCTCCAGAACCCTCCCAAGTCTCTTCAAAGGTTCTCCAAATCCAGAAGAAATCCTCCAGAAAGTGTGAAACTCTGCGGAAGAGGCGAGCGCCGCTAACTCCCCAGCGCTGCACGAACGGAGGCGGAAGAGGGAGCGGCTGCAGCGGAGGACCGGGCGGAAACACGGACACGAAAACAGTTCCGCCCTGAAACAGCTGACTTTGTTTGATTTAAAGGTCCTATATGACACAAAACTGACTTTTGTGAGTTTTAAGTCATGTTCTGATGTTCCTCCTCATACACAGAGCTGGAGTTGTGTTTGTTTCATTCACATGTTTGATGTTTGAACTCTTTATTATTAGTCTGTCTACATCTCCAAAGCTCCAAACGCTCTGTTCCACCTTGTGATGTCATCACACACATACGCGCACGCACACGCACACGCACACGCACGCACGCACGCACGCACGCACGCACACACACACACACACACACACATCCTTTATTGATCTTGAGGGAAATTCAAGTTTTGCTACAGTAACATTTCCCCTGAGCATTTGAGATCTTTTGTGTCAATCTCACAGGAGAACTGGGCAGGGAGGGTCAGCAGATCTGTGGAAGAGCTGTGGAAGAGCTGTGTCCTGCAGCATCACAGCAGCTTCCAGGGGGCGCCAGGTGAACGCAACAGGAAAGGCCTCGTTCTTACTCTGCTCTGGTGTTTCGACTGGTAATGAAATGGTTCATTACCTCAAAGTGTTTCTTCTGGAAGGTCTTCTGCCATATTTGCTGCCACATAGCCTGTAGCATCAGAGGTTTATAGCTAGCTCTTTAGCGAGCCTCCTGCACGGTCTCCATGGAGACGGGAAAAACAAATAGCTCATTTCTCAAAGTCCCTTACTTATGTCCTTTGAACTGCACATGCTGCACTTCTGAGTTAAAATCCCATAATATGATAAAAACTGAGCTCAAAAAGCAAAAGGTTTCAAAAACTGCTCAGTGTGTGAGCCAGGCAGCCACAAGAGCAGCAAACCACTCTGTTGTTGTTATTAAAACAAACAAACAAAAACTTACTTTTCCCTGAAATCTCCAAAAGGTAAATTCATAAATGTTGAAAGTGATCATTTCTGTGTATGTGTGTATGTGTGTGTGTGTGTGTGTATGTATGTGTGTGTCTCGAAGCATTTGAACAGTTTTCTCTTTACCTTCCTCATCTGTATTAAATGTAATTGGCTGTAGAATGTGGTGATGTCGTCTGAAACAGAACCACAACCCAGTGACTCTTTTAAGATTTTATGATTTAAATATCTGTAAAAACAAAGAGTCGGATACAAAACTGAAAAATAAAACTGTATTTTAATCTGGTGTAAAAAAGAAATAATCTGATAAAGCTCAAAAAGTTAAAGAATTTAGGACTGATTTTATCCAGAAATCCACAGTTTAAAAGTTATTCATCTGTTTTAGATTTTAAAGCTGTACTGCGTAACTTTTCAGTTGGGCGTCCATCACCTGCTTGTTTCTATAAGGCAGGAAGGCAGCAGGACCAGACGGCATCAGCTCCAGGCTCCTTAAGTCCTGTGCAGACGAACTGTGCGGAGTTATGGAGCATGTCTTCAACATGAGCCTTAAGCTGAGGGTGGTACCACAACTCTGGAAGACCTCCTGCGTGGTACCAGTGCCTAAGACACCGCACGCTAACGACCTCAGCAGCTTCAGGCCGGTGGCTCTAACATCGCACCTGATGAAGACACTGGAGAGACTGGTCCTTGGCCACCTCCGCTCCACCGTGAGCTCAGCGATGGACCCGCTGCAGTTTGCGTACCGGCCTGGCATCGGAGTGGAGGACGCCGTCATCTACCTGCTGCACCGTCTCACCTGGAGAACCCCGGCAGCACTGTGAGGATTCTCTTCTTTGACTTCTCCAGTGCTTTCAACACCATCCAGTCACTGCTCCTGAGGGACAAACTGGAGACCGCCGGTGTGGACTGTGACCTGGCAGACTGGATCCTGGACTACCTCACAAACCGGCCCCAGTTTGTGAGAGCCAAGAACTGCGTGTCTGACCTCCTGACCTGCAGTGTGGGGGCGCCCCAGGGCACTGTCCTCGTGCCCTTCCTCTTCACACTCTACTCTGCAGACTTCAGACACAACATGGACAGCTGCGTCCTGCAGAAGTTCTCTGATGACTCTGCCATCATTGGCTTCATTAAGGATGATGACGATGTGGAGTACAGAGGACTAGCGCAGGACTTTGTGGACTGGTGTCAGCAGAACCACCTCATCATCAATGCAGGGAAGACCAAGGAGATGGTGGTGGACTTCCGCAGACGCCACTCTACTGTCCCCTCAGTGAACATCCAGGGAAGAGACATTGAGAGAGTGGACTCTTACAAGTACCTGGGTGTTCATCTGAACAACAAACTGGACTGGACTCACAACACAGATGCACTGTACAGGAAGGGCCAGAGTCGGCTCTATCTCCTGAGGAGACTGTGGTCCTTTGGAGTGAGGGGGCCGCTCCTGAAGACCTTCTATGACTCTGTGGTGGCATCAGCCATCCTGTACGGTGTGGTCTGCTGGAGCAGCAGCGTCACAGAGAGGGAGAGGAAGAAGCTGGACAAGGTCATCAAGAAGTCCAGCTCCGTTCTGTGCTGTCCTCTGGACTCAGTGCAGCAGGTGGGGGACAAGAGGGTCCTGGCTAAACTCATGTCTATGCTGGACCATGAGTGTCACCCCCTGCAGGACGCCCTGTCTGCTCTGGAGAGCAGCTTCAGTGACAGACTGATTCACGCTCGCTGTGTTAAGGAGAGATTTCGCAGGTCTTTCCTTCCTGCTGCTGTCAGACTGTACAATGAACACTGTTAACACTGAACATGTGAACACTGTTAACACTGAACATGTGTCATCCAACTGTATCTATGTGCAATACTGAAGACCTCTGGTACAAGTCACTCATGTCACTTTACTGATATTTATCCTAATGCTGCTGTACATAAACATAGTCATTACTGTAAATAACATAATATACTGAAGTCACTTTACTGAGATTTATTCTGTTCATATGCTGCACTGTTACTTTTATTGTACATAATAGTTTTTTTGGTATGTGAAGAATCCCTCAGTCGTCCAGGTAGAATCCATAGCAAAAGGAGAAATTCAATTTGTCAACTGGACAGAGTTTATTTGGTTGAATACGTTCCTCAGCTCATCCAAGCTGCTTCTTCAGTTCTGGTCAGATGCTGGTGGACACTGCTTTATATCTGCCTGAAGGGAGGAGCTAATTACAATGAAAATTACTCTGAGACACACATATTTGTTTACAGTTTCTGTTAGTCAGGTGAGTCTATTCAATATGGAGTGGGAGTGGGGGAGTAGTTAGCAGAACCATTCAGGGCCATGATGGTGTTTTCACGGGTAGGGTCCACTAGTCCGAGGGTCCACTAGTCCGAGCTAACCTTAACCAGACTTTGACCCCTTGTCTAAACCTAACTCTAACCCTAACCCTAACCTTAACCAGACTTTGAAAGAAAAAAAAAAGTGGATTGGGGTTTGACCCTCAGACTAGTGGACCCTCGGACTAGTGGACCCTCGGACTAGTGGGTAGTTTCCGTTTTCACACCTCTGGACATGTCCTGGCTAGTCCCATTGTTTTCTCTGTTTGTTTTGATTTAGGTTTGAGGATAGAGTTATAGATGGGAGACAAATGATGTCTGAGACCTCCATTTCTGTTCAAGGAAGGATTCTCTTTCTTGACAAAAATAGCCTCTTTAACTCCTCCTCTCAAACCAGTTCTTTTCTCTGGCCAAGATCTGGACCTCACTGTCCTCAAAGGAGTGGCCTGTGGCTTTTAGGTGGAGATGTACGGCAGACTGAGGTCCTTTTAGGTGGAGATGTACGGCAGACTGAGGTCCTTTTAGGTGGAGATATACGGCAGACTGAGGTCCTTTTAGGTGGAGATGTACGGCAGACTGAGGTCCTTTCAGGTGGAGATGTACGGCAGATTGCGGCCCACCCTGGTTTTCCCGTCTGTGTTGATACATTCGTTTGAAAAGTGGCTGTTTTGGTATAGTGGTAGTTTTTTTGGTATTTTATATTTTTGCTCCACCGAAACAGTGTGTTACATTAGACTCTATTTTTAAGTCTATTTTTAATTTATTTTTAAGCCATTATCTATTATCTTGTTTTATTGCATGTTCCATTTTCCTGCTGTTCTTGAACTGTGCGTTGCAACACTGGAATTTCCCCACTGTGGGACTAATAAAGGCATATCTTATCTTATCTTATATTATAGATACGTCATTGCTCTGCCTGGAATGTTCCACAGTGTGACATTAAACAGCTCTACTTTACATTTATTCAATCACAGGTGGTTTTAGAGCTCAATGAAAGCGTTATAGAGACGCAGCAGCCTTGTGATTATAATGACCAAAAAGAAAAGAATGAAAATCCATCACCTGTGGACGTGGTGGGGCCAGATAAACATTAGTCAATAGATAATGAGGTGACCTCAATCAAACTCTCTACGTTTCTATAGTAACTGACTCTCCGGCGCGCTGGGATTACGTGGTTTACGTTCACCTCTCACACATTCCACAGACGCAAGACGCCGTTTACTCGACCAATGCAGCGGTTCTTAGCGGCTTTTTCCAACTGTAGCTTCCTCACAGTTTGCATAAAGTTTGTCGCGATGGCAGACGAGAATCCACGACCAGTTAGCCGCAAAAGAAAGTCCATTCATGAGGTCGCTGAAAGAAGAAGAGAACGGGAAAAGGAGCGAAGTCAGAGAAGATTCCTTCCAGCGATGGCGTGCACTGAAGCAGATGAAGGACTGATGCGTTGGTCGATAAATTACTTCTGGACCGGAAACTTCTGCTTCAAGCTTCATTGAAAACGTACAGTAGAGTTACAGCAGCAACAGCGACTCTGAACGAGCACCGGCTGTAAACAAACAGGATTTCTAGAGTCTGGAGGAGGTGGAGGAGGAGTTTCTACTTATGGAGCTGTGGAGGAGGAAGTGGTTTCACGCATGCACAACATTTGAAAAAGGACAGTCGTTGGATTTCTCCTTCCTTGGAAAATCCTCTATATAAACTTTAACTGAAAGTGTGGCCAGTAAAGTAACAGCTGCTCACCAGCATTTTTTTGTCTTTTATTCAAATCTGTTATCTGTTATTCAAACAGTTCTCGTTTGAGGCCTAAAAACTCCAACGCGTTTCCGGCCAGAAGTTTGTCCTGGAACAAGAGAAGAAAATCTGTTCAAATGTAAAATATGAAACATTCTTTTTAAAGGCCAGAGGAACACAGAAAAACACAGAGGAATGCAGAGGAACACAGAGGAATGCAGAGAACACAGAGGAATGCAGAGGAACACAGAGGAATGCAGAGAGACACAGAGAAATGCAGAGGAACACAGAGGAATGCAGAGGAACACAGAGGAATGCAGAGAACACAGAGGAATGCAGAGAACACAGAGGAATGCAGAGGAACACAGAGGAATGCAGAGGAACACAGAGGAATGCAGAGGAACACAGGAACAGAGGAACACAGAGGAAAGGCAGGTTTCAAATTCTGCCTACATTTCTTTGGGGTAAATATAAAAACAGGTAGAGCAGGAGTCGGTGGAGATGTTCTGAGAGAAGCAGACTGAGCTTATGTTGGGTCTGGACAGTTCCCAGGTCTGAAGCAGATTTAGGGACTTGGAACGAGGCAAATATGTCCAGGCAGAATTCATATAAAATTCCTATTAAATTTGTATAATTTTTTGTTATTTTTTTGTTTGTGGGTTGAAGATGAACTGGTCTAGATTTTCCTCAGAATGTGGAGTTGTGTTTTGTTTCATTCACACATTTGAGGAACCCCTATTAGTCTGTCTACATCTCCAAAGCTCCAAACGCTCTGTTCCACCTTGTGATGTCATCAAGTGGTAGTTTTCAAGTGAACAGCTCCTTTTACCTTTATTTCAGTAGAGATCGGCAATTCCAGGACTGAAATGATCCAAATGATTCTAGTGAAGGTGTGTGGAGTTTAAAAACACAGTGGAGCACTTCCTGTATCACCACATGATGACATCACAAGGTGGAACAGAGAGTGGAATAGAGAAGAACTTATGCTAAATATGTGGGGTTTGTGAAACATGTGTGAATAAAACAAAACACAACTCTAGGTGTGTTTGTGATGAGGAAACGACATTAGAACAGATCAGAGTGACCTTCAGAGTGACCCTCACCTTGGCGTTGGGCTGGAGCTCAGTCATGGACTCAATGAGAGCGCCCGGCTGCAGCTCGCCCAGAGGAAACGGGTAATCTGTGCCCAGCATCACCCGGTCCTCAGGGACAAATGCACATGGTCAAACAAAACAGAAACAAGACTAAACCAGGACTAAACCAGGTCTACACCAGGTCTAAACCAGAACTAAAGCAGGACTAAACCAGGACTAAACCAGGACTAAACCAGGACTAAACTAGGTCTAGAGTACCTCTCCAATGACATCCAGCAGGAGCCTGAGGGCGCGGGGGTCGTGGGTCAGGGAGTCAGTGTAGAAGCGTCCGCAGTATTTCAGAGGAGACTCGGGGTTGTCACGGGCGCACAGATCTGGTCTGACGTGGTGCCCATGAGCAATGCGTCCCACGGTGAAGGGGAACGCACCACCTGACAAACAAACACACAGTAATACTTTTGTCTCATTCCTCTTTGGTTTGGTGACAGTCTTGGAGCAAAATCTGTGCCACATTTGACTTCAGTTCAGTTTCAGTTTGAGAAGAAATGTCCAAAAGTCCAGGAAGTGTGTAAACCCGGTCTAAACTTTGGTCTAAACCTGGTCTAAAGCTGGTCTAAAGCCAGTTCAAACCCTTGTCTAAAGCCAGTCTAAACCTCGTCTAATGCTGGACTAAAGCCAGTTTAAAGCTGGTCTGAACCTGGTCTAAACCCGGTCTAAACCTGGTCTAAACCTGGTCTTAACCTGGTCTAAACCTGGTCCAAACCAATAAACCGAACCGAACCTCCGTGAGCGAAGCACACTCTGAGTTTAGGAAATCTCTCAAAAATTCCTCCAAAGATCATGGAGCAGATCGCTGTGGTGGTCTCTGCAGGCATCCCTGAGAAGAAGACGAGGAGAGAAGAGTAGCAGTAGTAGTAATATTAGTAGTAGTAGTAGTAGTAGTAGTAGTAGTAGAAGTAGTAGTACTTACCCACTAACCAGGGGAGCCAGTACTTGTCCATGCGTCCGTCCGTCTGCATGTCCCAGGGGTGAACAAAGAGACAACAACCGAGCTCCTCTGCAGCCTGAAAGACCAGGACTAAACCAGGATCAAAGCAGGACAGAACCAGGACTGAACCAGGACTAAAGCAGGACTAAACCAGGTCTAAACCAGGACTAAACCAGGACTGAATCGGGACTAAAGCAGGACTGAACCAGGTCTAAACCAGGACTAAACCAGGACTGAATCAGGACTAAACCAAGACTGAACCAGGACTAAAGCAGGACTAAACCAGGATTAAACCAGGACTGAACCTGGTCTAACCTGGGTCTAAACCTAGTCTGATCCATCCATCCATTTTCTTCTGTTTATCCGGGTACGGGTCGCGGGGACAACAGTTTAAACAGGGACTCCCAGACTTCCTTCACCCTGGACACTTGCTCCAGCTCCTCCGGGGGGACCCCAAGGCGTTCCCAGGCCAGACCAGAGACACAGTCCCTCCAGTGTGTCCTGGGTCTTTCCTGGGGCCTCCTCCCAGTGGGACATGCCCGGAACACCTCCCGAGGGAGGCGGCCAGGAGGCATCCGGAACAGATGCCTGAGCCACCTCAGCTGGCTCCTCTCGATGTGGAGGAGGAGGAGCAGCAACTCTACTCCGAGCTCCTCCCGTGTGACTGAGCTCCTCACCCTATCTCTAAGGGAGCACCCAGCCACGAACCATGGGTCCTCCCGTGGACCCACCACCCACAGGAGGATTCATAAGGGGCCGGTGCAGGGAGATTTGGGCGGCAGTCGAAGGCAGGGGCCTCGACGACCGGCTCTTCGGACATGGAGACATGGAATGTCACCTCGCTGGGGGGGAGGAGCCCGAGCTCATGTGAGAGGTTGAACCCGGTCTGAACCCGGGTCTAAACACAGTCTGAACCCGGTCTAAACCTGGTCTGAACCTGGACTCACGGCGTAGAAGGGATGGAGCTCCGGGGCGTTCAGGTCCCACTCGTTGATGTGCGTTCCGATCTGGAGTCCGGGGAAGCGGAGCTCACGGACGCAGCGCCGCATCTCGTCCACGGCGAGTCCCGGCTCCTGCAGCGGCACCGTGCCCAGCCCCACAAACCTGCTGGGACAGGACCGCACCTGCTGCGCCAGCTCGTCATTCAGCAGCCGGCACAGGTCCAGGCAGTCTGCGGGTCTGGCCTGCAGCACAGAGAGTCAGATGCCCTCTTCTATGTGTCAGATGCCCTCCCACCCTCCTGT
>CM057099.1:747446-752446 GCA_029959045.1 Taenioides sp. WSHXM2023
ACCAGATCTCCAACCTTCTGGAGCAGAGGTGTGGTGGCCACAACCATGAGCTCTGTTTTGTTGCTGTTGGATTTGAGGAAGTTGGATGGTCTGAAGATCGGTAAGGCCGTTGGAGAGAGACAGAGGGGGGAGATGGGTGGAAGGCTCGGTGGAGATGTAAAGTTGTGTATCGTTGGCGTATGAGCGGAAGTCGAGTCCGTGTTTACGTATGATTTTTCCAAGGGGGAGCATGTAAATAATAAACAGAAGTCAACTGAGCACTGAAGCGCTGAAGAAAACTGAGAACATTCATGAGGACAATGGAGTAGCTGCAGAAACTGGAGCTACATCGTGAGTTATCGTTAGCAAAGGCTGAAGAGCTACATTAAGATCCACAGTATCACGAAGAGAAGGCATCATTCAAGAGATGAGGGTTTTCCGTTGGTCTGATACGACTCATGTAGCTGAGACGACTGAGGCAGAATGTGGTTTGAGGGTAGCAAGAGCTGGAGAAGAATGAGTCGAGAGTGATGTGCAGAAACCGTGACCAGGAGGAGCTTCTGCCCAGACGGAGGAGCTGGACCGTCTCTGGAGAGGAGGTGTTGGAGGAGCTGATGGTTGTGAAGATTTGTGCTCTGCAGGGGGAGGAGAACCTGCAGGTGAAGGAAGCACAGCTCATTCGTTCAATTATTGCAACAGATGAGGGTTGGATGGAGGGATGGAGGGATGAGGGCCTGGTATTAGAGGTATTAAAGAGGGGGTATTTACTTCTCTGGGGTAACACGTCACATATTCAGATCTCCAAGTTCCTTTTACTGCACATCACATCAGGTTTGTCCAGTTGTTGTGTTCAGTTTTGTCTCATGTTTTTGTGTATTTATGGAGAATTGTCGTGTGGAGCCTGGGGGACGTAGACTTGTGGGCGGAGCCTCGTACAGACTCGTACTGTGGGAGCCTGGGGGACGTAGACTTGTGGGCGGAGCCTCGTACAGACTCGTACTGTGGGAGCCTGGGGGACGTAGACTTGTGGGCGGAGCCTCGTACAGACTCGTACTGTGGGAGCCTGGGGGACGTAGACTTGTGGGTGGAGCCTCGTACAGACTCGTACTGTGGGAGCCTGGGGGACGTAGACTTGTGGGCGGAGCCTCGTACAGACTCGTACTGTGGGAGCCTGGGGGACGTAGACTTGTGGGTGGAGCCTCGTACAGACTCGTACTGTGGGAGCCTGGGGGACGTAGACTTGTGGGTGGAGCCTCGTACAGACTCGTACTTCTAACTCTAAGGAAGGTTTGAATAGGGCTGGGAGAGATCTCTAGATTACTCAAACGTGCGTGGATGAGGGATTAGAACACCTCGTCTTTAAGAATAAACTCAACAAAACCGGACATTAGCTTCACTTATGGCGACAAAAGCTCAGTTTTTCAAGAACGATTGATGGTTCAGTTTTGTCTGGCATTTACTGCTGTTGTGTCCTTGAGCAAGACCCTTCACCCCTCTTCCCTGACTGTGTACTCTGAATACTCCAGACTGTGTACTACTGTGTACTCTGAATACTCCAGACTGTGTACTCTGTGTACTCTGAATACTCCTGACTGTGTACTCTGTGTACTCTGAATACTCCAGACTGTGTACTACTGTGTACTCTGAATACTCCAGACTGTGTACTACGTGTACTCTGAATACTCCAGACTGTGTACTCTGTGTACTCTGAATACTCCAGACTGTGTACTCTGTGTACTCTGAATACTCCAGACTGTGTACTCTGTGTACTCTGAATACTCCAGACTGTGTACTACTGTGTACTCTGAATACTCCAGACTGTGTACTCTGAATACTCCTGACTGTGTACTCTGTGTACTCTGAATACTCCAGACTGTGTACTACTGTGTACTCTGAATACTCCAGACTGTGTACTCTGTGTACTCTGAATACTCCAGACTGTGTACTCTGTGTACTCTGAATACTCCAGACTGTGTACTCTGTGTACTCTGAATACTCCAGACTGTGTACTCTGTGTACTCTGAATACTCCAGACTGTGTACTCTGTGTACTCTGAATACTCCAGACTGTGTACTACTGTGTACTCTGAATACTCCAGACTGTGTACTCTCACTGCATATACATCCGGAGCAGAGAGGGCAGAGGTGTGGTCAGAGCCGGGAGGAGGCGCCTGTGTCCCGGCTACATCTGCAGAGCAGCCCCGCGAAGCCCACACCCTCCGGAGCCCAGCCCGGAGTCAGGTTCAGCGGCAGGAGCTGGAAGGGCAACCCGGAGAGAGGCTGCTTTCCCCGGTGTGCGCAGCGCGGGTGTCCCGGTGCTCAAGGACACTTCGCTCCAGAATGAAGCAGAGTACCGGGTGTGACACGCTCTAACCCGGGCCGAAGCGGACCAAAGAGGGATAAACTTGCCCTGAACTCGCCCTTGACTCACCGCACAGATGTCCTCCAGCCCGGAGCTCTGCCCGGACCTGACGGTGGAGCAGGACGGGCCAGGAGCGAGGATGAACGGCCACTGCGGGAACGACTCCCCGCTCCGGAACCACGCGGCGGACCGGAACCGGAGCATGAAGGTGACAGACGGCGGGGACGAAGAGCACGGTAGGTCCGGGCGGAACGGGAGACGGACATGTCCCGGGCCGGTTCGGAGTATTTAACGAGGAGGTCAGCAGAGGGTCAGCGGGGCTCCGGGGGTTAGCGGGGCTCCGGGGGTTAGCGGGGGTCCAGGGGTCACCGGGGCACCGGGGCACCGGGGCACCGGGGGTCCGGGGCACCGGGGCTCCGGTGTTATAAAGTGTTTATATTTGAACCTTTTTCTTTTTCTGTGGATAATATGAGTTTAATGTCACGTGTTTGGATTATTATTATTTTTTTATTTGATTTGATTTGAAAAACACTAAACTTAGACAAACTTTACTGATCCACAAGGGACATTTTTGGATACAGGAGCTCACACTAAAGCTTAGGCTTCAGACCTGGTTCAGTCCTGGTTTAGACCAGGTTTAGACCTGGTTCAGTCCTGGTTTAGTCCTGGTTTAGTCCTGGTCTACAGCAGGACTGAACCAGGACTAAACAATGAGAGAGGAGGAGGAGGAGGTTCTCTCGTGTTCAGATAATCCTCAGACCTTCAGCATGTGGACATTCTTCACGGGATCAGCTCACACACACAGATCTGGAAAACATTCCTGGCCATGTGATGCTAACCGCAAGGACTGCGCTGTCTGAAGCTTTGTTACTTAAATTAGACTTTAATCTGAGATTTATTTGAACACAGTTTTCTGGCGAGTCCCTCTCACCTTTTAGCTGAACATTCCACCATAGACAAACATGTAGAACAAACATGAATCACTCCAAATCCAACTTCAGAGGGTCAGTGAGAAGAAACGACTAGAACATGGAGAAACATCTGAGGAGAACAGTTTGGAGGAACATCTGAGGAGAACAGTTTGGAGGAACATCTGAGGAGAACAGTTTGGAGAAACATCTGAGGAAAACAGTTTGGAGGAACATCTGAGGAGAACAGTTTGGAGGAACATCTGAGGAGAACAGTTTGGAGAAACATCTGAGGAAAACAGTTTGGAGAAACATCTGAGGAGAACAGTTTGGAGGAACATCTGAGGAGAACAGTTTGGAGGAACATCTGAGGAGAACAGTTTGGAGAAACATCTGAGGAAAACAGTTTGGAGGAACATCTGAGGAGAACAGTTTGGAGAAACATCTGAGGAAAACAGTTTGGAGAAACATCTGAGGAGAACAGTTTGGAGGAACATCTGAGGAGAACAGTTTGGAGGAACATCTGAGGAGAACTGTGTAGAATCCCTCAGTCGTCCAGGTAGAATCCATAGCAAAAGGAGAAATTTAATTTATCAACTGGACAGAGTTGAACTGAAGAAGCAGCTTGGATGAGCTGCGAAACGTATTCGACCAAATAAACTCTGTCCAATTGACATATTAAATTTCTCCTTTTGCTATCTGAGGAGAACAGTTTGGAGAACAACAGAACATGACAGAGGACTGAACCAGGACTGAACCAGGTCTAAACCAGGACTAAACCAGAACTAAACCAGGACTAAACCAGGTCTAAACCAGGACTAAACCAGAACTAAACAGGGACTAAACCAGGACTAATCCATGTTGCGTTTGGTCCAGGGAGTGAGCTCGCCTCTCCACAGATCTGACCTGGGACTCAGCCTGGAGGCATTGCAGGCTTGTCTCCATGGAAACAGATAAGTTTAAATGCCGTACTGTGGGACATTCAAGACAAAGCAATAAGATCTCCATGGAGATGAGCAGGAGGCAGACCCCACCAGAAAAGTTACACAGTGCACCTTTAAGGCCAAGGTACTGCAGTACTTTTACTCTGAATACTACAGACTGTGTACTACTGTGTACCCTGAGTACTGCAGACTGTGTACTACTATGTACCCTGAGTACTGCAGACTGTGTACTACTGTCTACTCTTGAGTACTACAGACTGTGTACTACTATGTACCCTGAGTACTGCAGACTGTGTACTACTGTCTACTCTTGAGTACTACAGACTGTGTACTACTGTGTACTCTGAGTACTGCAGACTGTGTACTACTGTGTACTCTGAGTACTGCAGACTGTGTACTACTGTGTACTCTGAGTACTGCAGACTGTGTACTACTGTGTACTCTGAGTACTGCAGACTGTGTACTACTGTGTACTCTGAGTACTGCAGACTGTGTACTACTGTGTACTCTGAGTACTGCAGACTGTGTACTACTGTGTACTCTGAGTACTGCAGACTGTGTACTACTGTGTACTCTGAGTACTACAGACTGTGTACTACTGTGTACTCTGAGTACTACAGACTATGTACTCGAGTCACACGTGTCAGATGCCCTCCCGTGTGTCAGGTTTGTGTCAGATGCCCTCCCGTGTGTCAGGTTTGTGTCAGATGCCCTCCCGTGTGTCAGGTTTGTGTCAGATGCCCTCCCGTGTGTCAGGTTTGTGTCAGATGCCCTCCCGTGTGTCAGGTTTGTGTCAGATGCCCTCCCG
>CM057099.1:757446-769946 GCA_029959045.1 Taenioides sp. WSHXM2023
AGCATGTTTGGTTCTGCTCTTCTCTCCTCTCCTCCTCCTCTCCTCCTCTCATCCCTCTCTTCTCTCTCTCCAGAGCGTGTTTGGTTCTGGGCGTGCTCTTCGTCCTCTCGTCCTTTTGCATCATGGGAAAAGCCGTTCATGACCTCATCACGAGGAACCCCCCGGAGCTGGTACGTCTCTGTTTTACACTCCGCCCCCTTCACTGTGAGCTCCACTGTGTTTTTACACTCCGCCCCTTCACTGTGAGCTCCACCGTGTTTTTACACTCCGCCCCCTTCACTGTGAGCTCCACTGTGTTTTTACACTCCGCCCCCTTCACTGTGAGCTCCACTGTGTTTTTACACTCCGCCCCTTCACTGTGAGCTCCACCGTGTTTTTACACTCCGCCCCCTTCACTGTGAGCTCCACCGTGTTTTTACACTCCGCCCCTTCACTGTGAGCTCCACTGTGTTTTTACACTCCGCCCCTTCACTGTGAGCTCCACCGTGTTTTTACACTCCGCCCCCTTCACTGTGAGCTCCACTGTGTTTTTACACTCCGCCCCTTCACTGTGAGCTCCACCGTGTTTTTACACTCCGCCCCCTTCACTGTGAGCTCCACTGTGTGTGATCCTGTGTATGTGTGTAGTGTGGCTGTGTTTGTGTGTGTTTGTGTGTGTTCCTGTGTGTGTGTGGTGTGTGTGTTTGTGTGTCTGTCACACGTTGATTCTTTTCTTTCCTTTTCCAGGACGATTTCTTGTTGTGCGTGTCCGTCCTCAGTGGGGCGCTGTGTTCTGTTTTGGCCGTGTTCAAAATGTTTCTGGGTCGAGTTCTGACGAGCCGCGCCCTCGTCACCGACGGTAACCACCGCGACGCGTCGCCATGTTTACGACTTGATGTTTCGCACGTGCGAACACCACAGACTGTGTAAATATGGGAGATAATTCATTTCATCAGATTTAGAATTTTAAATCCCGCTGAATTTCTCACTTTTAATTTTTTAACTCTGAAAAAACATGTTTGAATTATTTTTATTGTGAATTTTAGTGTGTGTACATTTTCAAAGCGTTAAAAATTTAATATAAAAAAGTCACCTTTTAAATATTCAGCACAAATATTTTCAAGCCTCAAATTCAACAGTCAAAATTCAGAGTGTAAAATTCAGACTGTAAAATTTCGCCACAAGACGCCAAGGCAGAAGCAATCGATCCTGTGTGAGTGAGGAGGACGGCGGCTGTTTCCTAATGGTTCTCATCTGTGGGCGGGGTTTATATGGAATCAATTTTGAGTCAAATAGTTCAAAGAGCACTTTTAAAACATCAAGCAAAAAGTATAAATCAAAATGCCAAATTTTTTAAAAATTAACTAGAAAAGCACTCAGAGAGCGCGGACCTCCGCCAAGCCCCATTTAACGCAATGCTAACGAAATTTACAAAGTGATCCAGAATCCAGGATTTCTTCTGGATCATCACCAAAATTTAATTATCTGTTGGATTTACCATTAGGAACATTTCCTGAAAATTCGTCCATAACTTCTTGAGTTATCTTGCAAACAAACAAACAAACAAACAAACAAACAAACAAACAAACAAACAAACAAACAGACAAACAGACAGACTCAGGCGAAAACATAACCTCCTTGGCGGAGGTAATAAAAATAAAAAAATTTAAAATAAAATAAAATGAATACATTTGCAATCAAATTATTTGTGTAATCATGTAAAATGTCTGTCTTCACCTCAAACATGTTTTTGTTCCGCGTCTCAGTTTTTTCAGAGTTAAAAATTTCAAAGTGAGAAATTCAGCAGGATTTAAAATTCAAAATCTGATGAAACAAATGATTTTCCAAAGAAGGGCCAATAGACCTTTTTCACAAAGGCTGGAAGTCCCGTCCTGTAGGTTTGTGGATTTTCCGGTTTATGGTTTTCTGTGTCTAAATGTCTGTGTAAATGTCTGGTGTTTTCTCCTCCAGCTTCATAAATCTGCCCCATCACCAAATCTTCAACCAACAAGGTCCACAAAGGATAAACATTCTTCATGAAGAATTTATCCACAACGATCAAGGGAAGAAAGACGAAAGCTTATCCACAAACCTACAGCATGGCACTTTCGGCCTCTGTGAAAAAGGTCTAGATTCCAATGTGTCAATGGGAGCCAGAGTCCAAGGAGCCGGATCGTGCCCATGCTCACTTCCTGTTTGGAGTGCGGCGGTTAGCGTGTTAGCTCTGTCCTTTTACATACAGTCTGTGGTTCAGACGGAGCGTTTGTGCTGCTCCTTTAAACGATCAAACTGAGTTTAATAGTCCCACAAACTGGACAGAGCTAACCCGCTAACCCGCTAACCACTGCGCTCCAGACAGGAAGTGTTCATGGGCGTGATTGGGCTCCATGAACTCTGATTCCAGGTCAGTCTGTGTGTAAAAAGTGTGGCCCCTCTGTACCTGCTGCTGTCAGGCTCCTCACTCTGACCTGAGGATGTTCAATAAACCAGGACTAAACCAGGACTAAACCAGGTCTAAATCAGGATTAAACCAGGTTAAACCAGGACTAAATCAGGTCTAAACCAGGTTTAAATCAGGGCCTAAAACAGCACTAAACCAGGACTAAACCAGGTCTAAACCAGGTCTAAACCAGGGACTAAACCAGGACTAAACCAGTTCTCTCTTGTGTTCTCTTACATTAGTTGTTGTGTTGCAGGTTTTAACTCCCTGGTGGGGGCGCTGATGGGATTCTCGATCCTTCTTGCTGCTCTCGTGTTCAGGAATGATCCGGACGTTTGGTTTTTGGACGGATCCTTCGGCATCCTGATCAGCATCATCATCCTCACCTACGGCGTCAAGTACGAAATACACACACACAACACACACAACACACAGACATGAGAAATTCAATTCTTGAGTATGTAAAAAACACAGATAAATAATAAATATGTGCTGTATATATATATATATATATATATATATATATATATATATATATATATACATATATATATATATATATATATATATATATATATATATATATATATATATATATATGTATATAATATGTATATAAATAATAAATATGTTAGTGAATACCCCACAGGAGTAAATTAACAAATTATTATATATATATTATGGTCTGCTGCGTAATGGGAGGCAAACAAACGGAGAAACGCAGAGAAAACTTGTGTTTGGAACATAAACCCAGCCAGTTCTGTCACGGCCCATCCAAAATTCTGTGTTTGGCCCACTGGAGCGCACCTGAACCGTGGGGCTCCGGAGCTGTTTTATTGGATCCGGATAGAACTTTTCCCCACACCCTCTGTGCTGCCTGTAAAGAGGCAAAACTGCAGACATTACCCACAGACATTATCCCCAGAATACCCACAGACATTACCCACAGACATTACCCACCGACATTACCCACCGACATTACCCACAGACATTACCCACAGACATTACCCACCGACATTACCCACAGACATTACCCACAGACATTACCCACAGACATTACCCACACTGGCAGTGCTTTTAAATGCCACAGTGGGCACAGATTGGTTCAGATGCCCTCACCATATTTGTACTTGTACCGTCTCACTCCAGCCTCCAGCAGCGACGTACAGCCCGACCTGGACACGCCCCTCTTTAACGCTAGCGCTAGTGCTAACCCATAATGTTTCATGTCTCTGTCCCCCCCTCAGGTTGTTGGTGGACATGATTCCTCGAGTTCGTCAGACCGCACATTACGAGTGCTTTGACTGAGCCTCTCTCTTTTCTTTTCTCTTTCTCTCGCTCCGTTTAGAACGATTTAAATTTTCATTTCTGATTTCTTCTTTTTTTTTTTTTTTTTAATTTATTTATGGAAAAACTCCAAATCCTAAAAATGAAGCACAAATGTATTCACAAATATTTCAAAGATGACAAAATGCACCTGGAACTAGTTTTACTGGTTTAGTCCTGGTCTAGGCCTGGTGTAGACCTGGCCCCAAAGTCCCCCAGTCCAGAGTCCCAAAGTCCCCCAGTCCAGTCCCAAAGTCCCCCAGTCCAATCCTAAGGTCCCCCAGTCCAAAGTCCCAAAGCCCATAATCCCTAAGTCCCACAGTCCCGAGTCCCTAAGTCCCCGAGTCTCAAATTCCCTAAGTCCAGAGTCCCAAAGCCCAAAGTTCCTAAGTCCCACAGTCCTGAGTCCCAAAGTTCCAGAATCCCACATTCTAGAATCCCGAAGTTCCAGAGTCCCACAGTCCAGACCCTTAAACTTGTCTCTCAGTTTTGCCTCTTTTTCTCTCAAGAGTTTTTTTGTTCTCTTTGGTTCTGTTCAGTTTCTGTTTTGGACAAACACAAGTTTTTCTGTCACCCTTAAATCTGGAAACTCAAAATCAAAGAATAAAAATTATCTTTAAAAATGTTTTTGAGAAATAAAGTTTGTCCAGATGTCACTTTATCCTGATTCAGTCCTGGTCTAGTCCAGGTCCAGTCCTGGTTCATGTTGTTCTGGGTTCCTTTGTGAGCTCTTGGATCAGTCGTCGCTCTTGGGTCATTTTTGTAGACCGGCCACTCCAGGGAAGGTTCACCTGTACCAGACTTTCTCCGTTTGAGGATAATGGCTCTCACCGAGGTTCACTGGAGTCCCAAAGATTTAGAAATGGCTTTGTAACCTTTTCCAGACTGAGGCACGTCAATTACTTTTCTTCTCATCTGCTCCTGAATTTCATGATGTTTTGAGTTCAAGATGGCTGACTTCATCTTGTCAGACGGTTCTGTTTAAGTGATCGCTTGATTTGAAAGGCCTGGGTGTGAATATGAAATTGAGCTTTCCACAATAATGTGATTAATCACAGTTAGATTTAGACTTAGACAAACTTTATTGATCCACAAGGAAATGATTTGGACACAGCAGCTCAAACATCACAATATAATATAATAAACAATAATCCAGCAGTAGGCAAATATTACAGCAATATATTAAGCTGTATTCATATTTGGTATGAATATTATGTATTATATATTAAGACTCTGTCATTCAGCAAATAAATATTCTTTACAAAGCTATTTAAGTCAAAAGTGCTTAGCTTAAGTGCTCAGGTAGCTACAACTGTCATAAATGTACAAGTCAAAATAAAATAGAAAAATAAGTAATAAACTACCTCGTCATAACAATGGGGCCATTACTTTTTCACACAGGATCATGTAGGTTTGGACAGTATTTTTCTCTACAAATAAAATCATCACAGAAAAACTGCATTTTATGTTTACTTGGGTTATCTCTGTTTAACATTTCAGTTTATTTGATGATCTGAAACAGTTGTGAGACACACATGCAAAAAAATAAGAAATCAGGAAGGGGGCAAATACTTTTTCACAGCACTGTAAACTCTCCAAATGTCAGTCCGTCCACCGATGGCGAGCTGCCCAAGGCCACGGACTTAAGGAACAACCACCACCACCTTCTACGGTGTGTAAGGACGCACAGCAGCCTGCTCCCCACACAACACTTTAACACAAACACAGAAATGACTCAAAACTCATTCACTACTCGCTCAGACTCTATAAACTCTTCTACTCCAACTTCTACAATACGGAACTGAACTTTGAATCGGAAGTTCCTGGGGCTGAACTAGATCTTCTGATACCAGCCTATACCTCATCTCTTCTGTACTGTTATATATGCCACTTATATATGCTACATATATTTTCCATCACCTGCTTGTTTCTATGGAGATGTCTCTGCTCAAAAATACCGATAAAAACAGACAGTCTTCTGACTGTGAGCGGGGTCGCCTCTCCACAGATCTGACCTGGAACTTGGTCCAATTTGGTCTCTGTGAAGATAGAAAGTTTTAATGCCATACTGTGGAACATTCCAGACAAAACAATGACATCTCCATGGTGAAAAGCGTTTGACAGAAAAGTTACACAGTGCAGTTTTAACCTCTTGTGGACTCTCTCTGGTCACGTTTGTTTGTCATTCTACAGTTTTGTCACCAATGACGACTCTGATTCAGTAACAGGACTCTGCAAACAGCTTTGACCACAAACTTTTTATTATTATTATTTTTCTTTTGATGCAAACAGAAAAAACAGATTGGAACAAGAATCACACTTAATAAAAGCCGGTCCAGAAATCAAACCTGGGACCTTCTGGCTGTGAGGCAAGAGCTCCGCACACTCAAACACCACACAAACTTTAGATTTTTTTTCTTATTATTTTTCACCCATACATATATTTTTAATTAATTAATTTTTATTTTTTTCATCTGAATTCATGATTAGAAACATTAGAGTACGTTTAATTTCAAAATGGAAGGAAGGAAGGAGGCAGAAATAAAATCCGCAGCAAAAAAAAAAAAAAAAAAAAGATCAAAACAAACGGGACTAAATCGTGAAAAATTCAGTGTTTCTGTTTTATAAAATACAGTACGAGGCAAAAGTTTGGACCCACCGCTCATTCAATCTTTTTTCTTTGTGTTTACGACTTTCTAATAGGGATGCACCGATACGATACTTGTATCGGATATCTGCACCGATACGATACTGGTATCGGATATCTGCACCGATACGATACTGGTATCGGATATCTGCACTGATATGATACTGGTATCGGATATCTGCACCGATACGATACTGGTATCGGATATCTGCACCGATATTATACTGGTATCGGATATCTGCACTGATATGATACTGGTATCGGATATCAGTTCCTGGATACTGGTTTATCCCGTTTTGGTCTATGAACTTTTTACTGGTCAATTCGGCCTTAAAACGTATTGTAACATTAAACTTTTATTATCAAAGCTGTTTTGTAGTTACTTTAAACAGTTACAAAACACACTGGATAATTTTTACCATTTGTCGTTAGTGTTTATAGGAAATAAATTATATTTAGCCTGTGCTTCAGTATCGGTAGATAAACCAAATTATCGACATCAGAATACAAAAGACATCAAATATAAGGAGGACGTTATATGGAATTATGTAACGCAGGAACAAAGTGAAGAAAAGTGCGTTTGTTGACAGCGTTGCAAACCCTTGACCTCTCAGTGATCAGTGTTTTGCACACAGGTGTCTTGCACACAGGTGTTTTGCACACAGGTGTCTTGCACACAGGTGTTTTGCACACACAGGTGTCTTGCACACAGGTGTCTTGCACACAGGTGTTTTGCACACAGGTGTCTTGCACACAGGTGTCTTGCACACAGGTGTCTTGCACACAGGTGTTTTGCACACAGGTGTCTTGCACACAGGTGTCTTGCACACAGGTGTCTTGCACACAGGTGTTTTGCACACAGGTGTCTTGCATACAGGTGTCTTACACACAGGTGTCTTGCACACAGGTGTTTTGCACACAGGTGTCTTGCACACACAGATGCGCCTTGGCAGGGTCAAGCTAAACTTAAAAAGTGACTAAAACAGCTGCAAAACAAATAAATGTTTCTCTCACCTAATTTTTCTTGATTCTTTTCCAGCAGATGCTAAAAGCTGCTGTGGACACCTCCAAGTTTATTTTTTGCACTATTTTGTCTGTTTTGGTTAATTCTCTAACTCAGGGGTTTTCAACAGGTGGGGGCGCCAAAGAGCCAGTGGGGAGGCACGACACACGCTAAGACAAAATAACACTCCACATCTGTCCACATCTGCAGCAGTATTGATATGGGTAACTGTGCGTGTGTGTATCAGCTGCATCATTTTCTGATTCCATCTCAGCAGAAATCAGCAGCGAGGAGGAAACAGGACCCAGCAAAAACCGTAGGAAATCTGATCCTGATTATTTAAGGTTTGGTTTCACCTGGTCGGGTTCTGAGTCTGCACCTCTGCCACAGTGTTGGTCTGAAAAGAGGTGCGTGTGAATGAAACATGAGACCATGAAAACTCCAGCGTCACATTGAGACAAAACATGTGAATTTAGTGAACAAGCCAACTGAGTTTTTTGAGAGGAGGATGATGATCTGCAGTCACAGAAAAGCATTCGGCACGATTTCAGCCATCAGGTGTCATCAGCAGTAGTTGTGACACCGATTACAAATGTTAAGCCTGTTCTGTTTCCGATTCTGTTTGGACAGGCCGACTGATGTTCAGTGATGTTAAAAATAGCCTCAATTAGGCCTGCATGAAGTTGGAAATGATTTTCTGTTGCAAAAATCATTTATGACTGCACTTTTTAAAAAATATATGAAAATACAATATTTAAAGAAATAACCCTAATCCCAACCCCTGCTCTCACTGACTTGTGTGCTCTCTGGTGAGTGTTAAGATTACAGCCTTGACCTTAGAAAAGTTTGGAAGTATAAATGCAGTGACAGTTACTTCGCTTGGAACGCACGGATCTGTTTACCGATGGAAGCAAAGCATAAATGAGCCTTAAATCTAATGAAGCACTGAGTATCTCACCCGCTCTTGACCAGGTCGTATCGGGGCGTGGAGTTGGACGGCTGTTGACTGGTGCCCTAGCAGGAGTCTGTAACTATGGAGACCAGGTTTTCGTCCAGCCCCTCGGCCCTCAGCTCCACCCAGATGGGCTGATCCAGCTGCAGGTTATAAGACCAGAGTCCAGACACAATGGTCTGCACCACAGAGCTGCACAAACATGTCAAAACAAAAACGGGATCTCAGAGAATGTGAGGTCTAAACCAGGACTAAAACCAGGACTAAACCAGGTCTACATGAGAACTGAACCAGGACTATGAGTAGACCTGAAGGCGCAGGGACGGGACCCTCTCATTCCCTGGGGTGAACTCCAACACACAGCGGCTGAGCTGTGGGGCAATGAGCAGGGCCACACCTGCCCACCACCGCTCCCCACGGGCAGACCAGATCTCCCTGCACCGGCCCCCGATGAATCCTCCTGCGGGTGGTGGGTCCATGGGAGGCTGGAGGTCAATGATTGACTTTGTTGTCGTGTCATCTGACCTCCGGCCGCGTGTCTTGAACACTCAGGTGAAGAGAGGGGCAGAGCTGTCAACTGATCACCACCTGGTTGTGAGTTGGGTCCACTGGTAGAGGAGGAAGCCAGAAAGACCTGGCAGACCCAGGCGTATAGTGAAGGTCTGTTGGGAACGTCTGGCAGAGCCTCTGTCAGGGGGGCCTTCAACTCACACCTCCGGGAGAGCTTCTCCCAGATTCCGGGGGAGGCTGGGGACATGGAGTGGGCTTTGTTCTCGGCCTCTATTGTCGATGCGGCCGCTCGTAGCTGTGGTCGTAAGGTCTGTGGTGCCTGTCACGGCGGCAATCCCCGAACCCGGTGATGGACCCGTAAATAAGGGATGCCATCAGGCTGAAGAAGGAGTCTTATCGGGCCTGATTGTCTCGTGGGACTCCTGAGGCAGCTGACAGGTACCAGCGGGCCAAGAGTGCTGCAGCCCGGGTGGTCACAGAGACAAAAACTCAGGGTTGGGAGGAGTCCGGAGAGGCCATGGAGGAGGACTATCGAACAGCCGCAAAGAAATTCTGGCAAACTGTGCGACACCTCAGGAGGGGGAAGCAGTGCTTCACCAACACTGTTTACGATGCGGGTGGAGCTATTGATCCCGACTGGGGATGTTGTCGGATGGTAGAAGGAATACTTTGAGGATCTCCTCAACCCCAACGTCACATCTTCTGAGGAGAAAGCAGAGGCTGGGGACTCAGAGGCGGACTCGTCCATCACCCTGGCTGAAGTCACTGAGGTGGTTAATAATAATAATAATAATAATAATAATAATAATAATAATAATAATAATAATAATAATGCATCAGTTTTATATAGCACTTTCCTGGACACTCAAAGACGCTTTACAGGGCATTATTCATTCATTCCACTCTTGGTGGTGATAAGCCACTATTGTAGCCACAGCTGCCCTGGGGCAGACTGATGGTTGGATTGACGGGCTCCGAGGGGTGGACGAGATCCGTCCTGAGTATCTGAAGTCTCTGGATGTTGTGGGGCTGTCTTGGCTGACATGTCTCTGCAACATCGCGTGGCGGTCGGGGACAGTGCCTCTGGACTGGCAGACTGAGGTGGTGGTCCCTCTGTTTAAGAAGGGAGACCGGAGGGTGTGTTGCAACTACCGAGGAATCACACTCCTCAGCCTCCCCGGTCTATTCCAGGGTACTGGAGAGGAGAATCTGACCAATGGTCGAACTTCGGATTCAGGAGGAGCAGTGTGGTTTTCATCCCGGCCGCGGAACACTGGACCAGCTCTATACTCTCCATCGGGTGCTCGAGGGTTTTGCCCAACCAGTCCACATGTGCTTTGCATAGCGCTTAGCAAAGCCCTGGATTTACCGTCAGTCTACGTTACTCCCCTCACCTATGGTCCTGAGCTTTGGGTAATGACCGAATGGACAAGATCGTGGATACAAGCGGCCGAAATGAGTTTCCTCCGCAGAGTGGCTGGGTGCTCCCTTAGAGATAGGGTGAGGAGCTCAGTCACATGGGAGGAGCTCGGAGTAGAGCTGCTGCTCCTCCACGTTGAGAGGAGCAGCTGAGGGGAGGGCATCTGTTCTGGATGCCTCCTGGACGCCTCCCTCAGGAGGTGTTCCGGGCATGTCCCACCGGAAGGAGGCCCAGGGAAGACCCAGGACACGCAGGAGGGACTATGTCTCTGGGCTGGCCTGGGAACACCTTGGGGTCCCCCTGGAGGAGCTGGAGGAAGTGTCCGGGGTGAAGGAAGTCTGGGAGTTCCTGCTTAGACTGTTGCCCCCGCGACCCGGCCCCGGATAAGAGGAAGAAAATGGATGGATGGATGGATGATTTTAAAAAGTTCAGCTGTGTCTGATTCTCAAGTCGACCTTTGCTGTGTAAAAATGTTCCTTGTGTAATATCAGAATAATGGCAGTTTTCGCTCTTACACAATCGTAACACGCAGCTTCCTCCTTCGTCGTCTCCTCCAATCGGCTCTGAGCACAGCGCCTGACTCGCTCACCGTTTGCGTCACTACTTCCTGTTAAATGTTTGCGTCACTACTTCCTGTCGAGGTTTTTGAATGAATAAATACTAAAGAACACGCAGTGGACGACAAACTGCAAAAGGCAAAATGGACTTTTCAGAGCTTTTAACCGTATTATATTTATTTCCTTTCTCATTTACACTCTCGAAGTTCTATTTGGAGCGATTTGTGCATGTTTTTTTGTCACTTATGTTTTATTGTTTATTCACAAAATATTACTGAATATAATAATCTGAATTCAAACAAGTAGAAGTAAAATATTATAATATTAAACAGAAAGAGCAGCCGTCTTTCAGGTCAGTGATTCGTACACGTTTAAACAATCTTTAATCGCTTCGTTTCAAGACGCCACCTGGACCCCAAGGACCGACCGGTCCTTGGGACCGACCGGTCCTTGCATTGCTAATACGTGTTCTGTGTGTGAAATGTAAAGCACCTTGGCAGTGTTAGTGTGCAGTCTCCATTATACGAGTGCCACTGTTTTTATTATCAGCAAAGGCAAAACAAGATCAGCAAAGACGAGCTGCTCACGCCGTCTGTAAAGTTATTTAGACCAAATGTTTTGGGATTATACTTTGACTTAGTCTAAGGCTGTGTCCAAATGTCCACTTCTCCTTCACTACACAGTCCTGCACTCTTTAGCGCCCCCTACAGTGACTCATTCACACAGATTCAGACTCACGGCTCACTACAGTCGGGTCACGTGACTCTGGAGTCTGGGTGAAAAAAGTCCAATAAACTGTGATAAAAGTTGATTTGTGTCATAAATAAAGATCAGATCAGACTGACACGAGTGTTTATGGAATAATAATAATCACACGAGTTTATGTCACGATGGATTTCACCTAAACGGACTGAAGGATTTGATTTTTGTCAGAAATGTGGAAATGATCGCTCTTTTAACAACTGGAGCTAAACCGCTAACACCAGAACGGTTTATTTAGTCGAGTTTTATTCAGAATCAGGATCAGAGCCACAAACCAGAACTTTTATACTGCTTCATTCAGTCGGGTGAGTAATAGTACTATAGTAGTAGTACATGAGTATAACAGTAGTAGTATTTGTAGTACTTTTATCTGCTTCATTCAGTCGGGTGAGTAATAATACTATAGTAGTAGTACACAAGTAACGCCCAAAGATTTCACTTCTGTAAAACTCAAAATTATGACGTTCATTTGGAAAATATTCTATAAATACAAACTTTAAAGCACTTTCTGTTCCTGTTGAAAGGCCTGAGTCGACTGAGTCTCTCCAGTATCTGATGACTCTGAATTCAAAGAGCGCGTGATGGTTTGATGATGTGTTTAATTTGGTGGGAAAACACTTGTTGTAAATATAAATTATATTTTATACAAATCAAGATGAAATTTGCAAACACAAGAGAGGATCTCTGGAGCACAGATCCGTCTGGACTTGTCAGAGTGAACGCCCTTCGTGTTCGGCTCCAGAGCTGATCCGTGACGTGTTTACAGTTTTTACTTTCACTTTGGCCCGCGCTCCCGTGCGCGCGGTGACGGAGCAGCTCTGTGTCGTGGCAGACTGTGGATGTGAGCGTGAGCTGTCTCTGGTAAGTCTGTGTGTTTGTGTCTTTAGTGCGGAAGGTTTTAGTC
>CM057099.1:772446-857865 GCA_029959045.1 Taenioides sp. WSHXM2023
GATCTCTGCAGCTTCCAACAGCTCCAGGTGCTCTTCATCTTTGACGGTCTGGACGAGTGCAGACCTCCTCTGGACTTCAGCCAAACCCGGGTCCTGACCGACCCCACAGAGTCCACCTCAGTGCACGTGCTGCTGGTGAACCTCATCAGGGGGAGCCTGCTTCCCTCCGCTCGCCTCTGGATAACCACACGCCCCGCCGCGACCAATCAGATCCCTGCTGAGTGCGTCTCCATGGTGACAGAGGTCAGAGGGTTCACCGACCCTCAGAAGGAGCAGTACTTCAGGAAGAGGTTCAGAGACCAGGCCAAAGTTGTCATCTCCCACATCAAGAGCATCCGCAGCCTCCACATCATGAGCCACATCCCGATCTTCTGCTGGATCCTCTCCACAGTTCTACAGAAGCTTCTGGAACAAACAGAGGACCCAGAGCTGCCCCGAACTCTCACACAGATGTACGTCCACTTCCTCGTGGTGCAGGCCAAAGTCCAGAACATCAAGTATCATCGGGGATCAGGGGTGGACCTTCACTGGACTCCAGAGATCAGGGAGATGGTGTGGTCTCTAGGAAAACTGGCCTTTGAGCAGCTGCAGAAAGGAAATCTGATCTTCTACGAGACTGACCTGAGGGAGTGTGGGCTGGACGCTGCAGCGGCCTCAGTGTACTCCGGAGTGTTCACACAGGTCTTTAGAGAGGAGCCAGGCTTGTACCAGGACAAGATCTACTGCTTCATCCATCTGAGTGTGCAGGAGTTTCTGGCTGCTCTTCACGTCCATCAGACCTTCTTCAGCTCTAGAGAGAACCTGATGGAGCCACCACACTCTTCTGAGAGTCCAAAGTCTGGATTAAAACGTAAAAGAAAAAGAAAGCACTCTTCGACACAAAAAACCTTCATGACACCAGACCCTGAGGCAGCCTTATACCGCTTTGCTGTGGACCAGACCTTACAGAGGCCAAACGGACACCTGGATCTGTTCCTGCGCTTCCTCCTGGGACTGTCTCTGCCGACCAATCAGAGGCTGCTGCAGGGTCTGCTGACTCAGACAGGAAGTGACCGGACCAATCAGGAGACAGTAAAGTACATCAAACAGAAGCTGAATGAAAAGGGTCTGTCTGCAGAGAGAAGTCTGAACCTGTTCCACTGTCTGAACGAGCTGAACGACCACAGTATGGTGCAGGAGATACAGAAGAACATGAGAAGATACCTCTCTGAGGGAACCATGTCTCCTTCTCAGTGGTCTGCTCTATCCTTCGTCTTACTGTCCTCAGACTCAGACCTGGAGGAGTTTGACCTGAGGAAATACCAGGCCTCAGAGACAGCTCTCCTGGGTCTGCTGCCGGTGGTCAGAGCCTCCACCAAAGCCCTGTGAGTCCAGACTGTTTAAACTCGTGTGTGGAGGTTCTAGTCTCTAATGTCTTTCTCTTCAGTCTGTATTTAAACTCTTTGTGGAGGTTCTAGTCTCTAATGTCCTTCTCTTCAGTTTGTATTTAAACTCTTTGTGGAGGTTCTAATCTCTAATGTCCCTCTGTCTCCTCAGTCTTTGTGGCTGTGGCCTGTCCCCTCTCAGCTGTGGTCCTCTGGCCTCAGTCCTCAGCTCCTCCAGTCTCACACACCTGGATCTCAGTAACAACGACCTCCAGGACTCAGGAGTGGAGCTGCTGTGTTCTGGACTGAAGAGCGCCCCCTGCAGACTGGAGACACTCAGGTGAGACACTCCCGTGATGCACTCTGCCCCCTTGTGTCCACATGAGTGTAATTCTGCGTCTTTAGGCTGTCTGGATGTCTGGTCTCGGAGAAGGGCGGAGCTGCTCTGGCCTCAGCTCTGAGCTCCACCTCCTCCCACTTCAGAGAGTTAGACCTGAGCTACAACCATCCAGGACCTTCAGCTGAGCTCCTGACCGCTCTACGGGACCAGCGCCCCCTGCTGTCTGTCAGGTGAGACCGCCCCCTGCTGTCTGTCAGGTGACACCGTCCCCTGCTGTCTGTCAGGTGACACCGTCCCCTGCTGTCTGTCAGGTGAGAGCAGGCTGGTCTCTGGTCTGATCCTGGTCTCTGGTCTGGTCTCTGGTCTTGGTCTCTGGTCTGGTCTCGGTCTCTGGTCTGGTCTCTGGTCTGATCCTGGTCTCTGGTCTGGTCCTGGTCTGGTCTCTGGTCTGGTCTCTGGTCTTGGTCTCTGGTCTGGTCCTGGTCTGGTCCTGGTCTGGTCCTGGTCTGGTCTTGGTCTCTGGTCTGGTCTCTGGTCTCTGGTCTCTGGTCTGGTCTCTGGTCTGGTCTCTGGTCTGGTCCTGGTCTGGTCTCTGGTCTGGTCTCTGGTCTTGGTCTCTGGTCTGGTCCTGGTCTGGTCCTGGTCTGGTCCTGGTCTGGTCCTGGCCTTGGTCTCTGGTCCTAGTCTGGTCTAAACTGGACTTGTGTGTTTCAGGTTGGATCCTGCTGGAGAGCGCTGGATGGTCCCAGGTCTGAGGAAGTGTGAGTCTGTTTTGTTTCTTTCACACAGTAAAGTGCAGAGAACAGCTCCGATCATTCCATTATTATTATTATTAATAATAATAATAATAATAATAATAATAATAATAATAATAATAATAATAATAATAACAATAATAATAATAATAATAATAATACATTTGATTTATTAGGCACTTTTCTGGACACTCATGGTCGCCTTACAACAATAAACACATAAAATAAAAAGCTAGACTGGAAATATTCATAGAGGTTATTGGAGGAAAGACAGGAATGGAGTTGAGCAGAAACAGTTCTTTCAAGGATTTTGGAGATGAATGGAAGGTTAGAGATAGGGCGGAAGTTATTGAGGTCAGTGGGATCTGAACCAGGCTTTTTGAGAATAGGAGTGACAACAACGGTTTTGAGGAGTGTGGGAACAGTTCCACAGGTGATGGAGGTGTGGATTATATGGGTGATGAGAGGAGCCACAGATGGACAGATGGCTTTAAAAAGGGCTGTAGGAAGTGGTTCAAGTTGACATGAGGAGGATTTGGATTTTTGGACAAGGGTGGAGATTTGATTGACAGAAGGTAGAGTAAATGATGAAAAGGGGGTGGAAGTGACAGGAGATGTAGAAGCTGATGAAGTTAGAGCAGAGGACGGGGTTAGCTGCTGGTGAATAAGTTCAATTTTTGTGGTGAAGAATGAGGCCAAGGTGTTACAGAAATCAGAAGAATAGAGATGAGATGGAAGAGTCAGGAGGTTTAGTGATGTTAGTGATGAGAGAGAAGAGGCTTTAGAATTTCCTTTGTGCTGATTAAACTGGAGAAATAAGTGAATTTGGCTTTGGAGATGCTGTCTTTGTAGTGGAGAGTGGTTTGTGGAGATGTCTTTGTGAATAGTCAGTTTGGTTTTCTTATAGAGTCTCTCGAGTTGGCGGCCTTTTGCTTTTAACTGTCTGAGAGTGGGAGTGAACCAAGGTGCGGTGTGAGTGAAAGAGACAGATCTGGTTTTGAGTGTTGAGGATGTTCTGGAGATGGGTGTGGTAATGAGAGACCAGGTGATCTGGAGCTGCAGAACTGTCAGGACTGGGTATATTTGTGATCTGAGAGGATAAAGTGTCCAAGTCAATGTCCTTTCCTGCTGAAAACCAAAACTGTCCTGGAGATGCAGCAGCCGAAAACGCGCCAGCATGTACCCGAAACCGGATATGTTTCAAATGGGTTCAAATCTCAACATCTCAAATCAGCGGCGTGACAGATGTGTGACAGGTGCGGTCTTAGACACAATCAGAACAAAAAAATGAGATGAAGTGTTTGTGTTTCAGACTCCTGTGAAGTCTCTCTGGACCCAAACACGGCTCACAGACGCCTGCTTCTGTCTGAGGACCATCAGACTGTGACACGTGTGGAGGAGGAGCAGGAGTATCCAGATCATGAGGACAGGTTCACAGACAGGTCTCAGGTCCTGAGCTGCACCGGCCTGAGGGGGCGCTGTTACTGGGAGGTGGACTGGAGCGGGGAGGTTTATATAGCCGTGAGTTACAGAGAGATCGGACGGAGAGGAGGGGGACGGGATAATGTGTTTGGAAACAACGATCACTCCTGGAGTCTGTGGATTGATGATGGTGGAAATTACTTTGTCATTCACAACAGCAACTCGGCACGACTGCACCGCTCCTGTCACTCACAGACAGGGGGCGTGTCCTCTGGTAAAGGGGGCGTGCCCTCTGGCACAGTGGGCATGTTCCTGGACTCTAAGGCTGGAGCTCTGTCCTTCTATGAGGTCTCCTCTGATGGAAAACTGTTCCACCTCTGGACCTTCTCCTCGTCCTTCTCTGAGCCTCTGTTTCCAGGGTTTGCACTGGATGAAGGTTCCTCTGTGACTCTGGTGACGAATCACAGAGGAAGACGAAGAAGAGACGAGACAAAACAGAAGAGAAAGTGGACTTGTCCCACAATGAGGACACAACAATGAGAACAAAAGATAAAGAGAAATAAGAACACAAAATGGAGCTTCAGTGTCATTGTTGAAATTTGACTTTGACTCAAGTAAAGACTCTAACCACAGAAACTGAACGAGGCCAAAGCAGCTGTACTGAGACAGTTCTTCACTTCGCCCAAAACAACAGATTCACATGTTTTATAAGTTTCACTTTTGTTTTTTTCCCTTTGTCCTTTCTGCTTGTGTTTTGGAGTTTTCCTTCCGGTCTGTTCATGGTTTGACCTCATGTGTCTCTCGTGTGTCTCTCGTGTGTCTCTCATGTGTCTCTCGTGTGTCTCTCATGTGTCTCGTTCCTGTGTGTTTATAATATTTAGACCTATTTTCAAATCATAAACATTTTCTTCGCTCAAAATCCTTCAGTCGCCTTAAAAACAGCTTTTTCATCGGTAGCTCCGCCTCTGCTCTGATTGGTCATTTTGTGCTTCATTAGATTTAAATCAGGAGAGACTAAAGTCTGGAGTTCAGAGGGTCAAAGGTTCAGAGGGTCAAAGGTCCAGAGGGTCAAAGGTCCAGAGGGTCAAAGGTCCAGAGGGTCAAAGGTTCAGAGGGTCAAAGGTCCAGAGGGTCAAAGGTCCAGAGGGTCAAAGGTTCAGAGGGTCAAAGGTCCAGAGGGTCAAAGGTCCAGAGGGTCAAAGGTTCAGAGGGTCAAAGGTCCAGAGGGTCAAAGGTCCAGAGGGTCAAAGGTCCAGAGGGCCAGTGTCCCTGTGCAGCCGGGACCACAGCAGGCACAAAACTCTGTGTCATTCACACACAGAAACTGAACGGTCACCAAGCTCACATTTTTACACACCACAAAACACCAACAGAGGGCGCAAGGAGTCCTGCTCCTCGAGTAGATCATCCATGTGTATCTGTTATTTGTGTATTTGTGTATTTCTGTGCCCATGTGGATCTGGTTTGAATCCTTTTTGTTTCCAGAGGACAAACCAGGAGACACTGGGATCATCGCGGCTTTGGCGATGTTGAGAGATGTTGAGAGCATGAGCAGACTCTACTTCCTGAGAAAGCTCAGGTCTTTCAATGTGTGCAGCAAGTTACTGGAGATCTTCTACCAGTCTGTTGTGGCCAGCGCGCTGTACTTCACTGTGGTTCTGCTGGGGGAGCGGCACCAGTAAAAGAGACATTGGGCGGATCCGTAAAGCGGGTTACGTGATCGGCTGTGAGCTGGAGACATTTGTCACAGTGAGGGACAGGAGGTCACTGGACAAACTGCTCTCCATCATGGACACTCCTGCTCACCCACTGCACCAGACTATAGAGGGACAGATAATACTCCCTACAACACCAGACTATAGAGGGACAGAGGAGATAATACTCCCTACAAGTGTACAACAACTCACCCACTGCACCAGACTATAGAGGGACAGAGGAGATAATACTCCCTACAACTGTACAACTCACCCTTATGTAACAGATAATACTCCCTACAACTGTACAACAACTCACCCTTATGTAACAGATAATACTCCCTACAACTGCATAACAACTCACCCTTATGTAACAGATAATACTCCCTACAACTGTACAACAACTCACCTTTATGTAACAGATAATACTCCCTACAACTGTACAACTCACCCTTATGTAACAGATAATACTCCCTACAACTGTACAACAACTCACCCTTATGTAACAGATAATACTCCCTACAACTGTACAACAACTCACCCTTATGTAACAGATAATACTCCCTACAACTGCATAACAACTCACCCTTATGTAACAGATAATACTCCCTACAACTGTACAACAACTCACCTTTATGTAACAGATAATACTCCCTACAACTGTACAACAACTCACCCTTATGTAACAGATAATACTCCCTACAACTGTACAACAACTCACCCTTATGTAACAGATAATACTCCCTACAACTGCATAACAACTCACCCTTATGTAACAGATAATACTCCCTACAACTGTACAACAACTCACCCTTATGTAACAGATAATACTCCCTACAACTGTACAACAACTCACCTTTATGTAACAGATAATACTCCCTACAACTGTACAAGTTAATCCCAAGTAACGGATAACCTCATGCCTATAGTTTATTACTTTATTACTTATATTTCTATTTTATTTTGACTTGTACATATACATTTTTATAATTATGTCTCATTTGACACGTGTCTCTGTCTCTGTCTCTTTTTGCTACACCATCTATTTTTGTTCCTCTCTGTTATTATATTATATTGTGATGTTTGAGCTGCTGTGTCCAAATAATTTCCCTTGTGGATCAATAAAGTTTGTCTAAGTTGATTCTGGGAACGTTTCAGCATCACTGTGGATGGACTGGTATAGAGCCATACTCGTACACTCTCTCTATCTATATCTCTTTCTCTTTTCTCTCCTCCCTCTTTCCTCCTTCTGTTCTTCTTTCTCTTTTCTACTTCTCTTAATCCCCTTGTTTCCCCCACTCTCCGCTGTCTCTCTCTTTTTCTTACTCTCCTCCTCTCTCTTCTCTCAAACGTCTAAAATTAGGATATTTCAAATGCAGTCCAACCTGACCAGTATCTGGGGGCTGACTAAAGGCATTTCCCTCAAGAACACAAACACTGTTTGGTGAACTAAACCCAAATTAAAGCAGAACTAGACCAAGACTAGACCAAGACTAGACCAAGACTAGACCAAGACTACACTACACCCAAACCAGGACTAAACTAGTAGTAATAATAGAAATAATGATGCATCAGTTTAATACAGCTCTTTTCTGGACACTCCAGATCTTTCCAGATCGTTCTTCATTCACTCCACACTCTGAGGTGTTAAACTTCTATTGTAGCCACAGGTGCCCTGGGGCAGACTGATGGAAGTGAGGCTGCCAATCTGCACCATCGGCCCCTCCGACCACCACCATCACTGACACACACACCAGTTTCATACTAGGCAATGTGGGTGAAGTGTCTTGCCTAAGGACATAACAACAGTTGTTTTTTTGCGAGTGGCGCCCCCCTGTGGCTCCAGATTTTCCCAGTGTTTCCCGTCCAAGTCCTGCCCAGACCCGACCCTGCTGAGCCTCTGAGACCTGACGGGATCAGGCTTTGACAAGTCGGTGTGGCCACAAAATTGTTTCGGTTCGAGACCAACGTTTGCTCCGGGCCGCCACCTCACGCCATCAGTGCGTCATCACGTCAGAAATGAGCAGAAATTACCAAAACGTACAAATGGTGCACAACAAAATTTAAAACAGGAAATGGTTGAAAGGGACATTATGGTTTTTGGGAGGTCCCTGAAACCAAATCCAAAAAAATGAAGTTCCTAAAACAATAACACATCAGTTTCTTCAAACGGGTGCGTTGGAGGAGAGGGAGCAGCTCCAGAACATCTGAGAAAAAAATCCCACACCCCGTCTTACTTGGAAAAGACATTTACACTTACACCGGGATTTTTTTTTCTCAAAAATTAACTTCCTGCCAACTGAATTTTAGGTTCTTGTGACCTAAAATACTAAATAGCTCCTTTTAAAGACCTTGGATTTGAAAGGACTGAGTAGATGTGATGTGGTGACTGCAAATCAGAATGAGAATCTGATTTTAATGAGATCTGCAATCCACTTATGGTTACACAGATAAAAGGTCTGAACTAAAGGAGCTGAGAAAAATAAAAATAAAAAATATATCAATTTAAATGGGAATGTCTGACTTATTTGTGTGTTTGAATATATTTAACAGTTAATAGTATTTGCAAAGTTAGTCGATGGTCTACAACTTCAAATTCAGACTTGTTCTAGATTAGACAGAACTTTAAAAGGCCAATGAGACTATTTTCTGATGTCGTTTCCTCATCACAAACACCTGGAGTTGTGTTTTGTTTCATTCACACGTTTAAAGCACAAACCTGCAGATTTAGGCTGAGTTCTTCTCTCAAACAGAAAACACTCTGTTGCACCTTATGATGTCATCATGTGGTAATACAGGAAGTGCTCCACTGTGTTTTTAAACTCTAGAATCATTTGGATAATTTTACCCCTGGAATAGCCGATCTCTACTGAACTAAAGGGAAAAGGAGCTGTTCACTTGAAAACTACCACTTGATGACATCACAAGGTGGAACAGAGCGTTTGGAGCTTTGGAGATGTAGACAGACTAATAATAAAGAGTTCCTCAAACATGTGAATGAAACAAACACGACTCCAGGTGTGTTTTGTGGAATACAGGACCTTTAAAGCCACAGTATTTCCTCCAGCTTGTTTCCGTGGAAATACTTAAAACTAACTTAACTTTTAATTGCTCAAAATAAATACCTTGATGGAAGTGGGGGTCGCCTCTCCACAGATCTGACCTGTGACTTGGCCTGGCTCGTGGCGTCACCTTGTCTCCATGGAGATAGACGTGTGTAATGCCACGGGACATTTAAGGCAAATCAGTAACATCTTAGACACCAAAGACAAGCAGGTGGCACAGAATTCACTAGAAAAGTTACATCGAGCAACCACCTTCATACACAGACTAAGTGCTTTGCCTAAGGGCACAACAACACTACAACAGCATGCCGAGGAGCTGGGGATGAATCGCCAAAACTACTGAATTTCCTCATGTTTCAAAACGTCTGCCGGTTTTGTGACGCAAACTAGCATGCTAATGTGCACTTCCCAATTGTGGTCACAAAAACACTATAAGATGCAGACGGCGCACGGCAGACTTACGAGTACTGGGGGAGGACACGTTTTTCCTCAAATATTTGGGATAAAATCAGGTTTTGGGACGTTCCAGGTGTGACCAGGGACAAGGCCCACGGTCCTATGCTGAACTGACACTATGGCAGAAAAGAAAAGGGAAAGGGAAAATGAAATGTAATGAATGTAATGAAAGGAGAGGAAAAGAAGGAACAGGGGGAAAGGAGAAAAAAGGAAAGAAAAAAACGTCAAAATGTGTTATGTCTTTTACTATTTGTACTGTCTCTAATATCACAAAAACAAAAAGTATAGGGAGTCTAACATCTCCTCATAGACACCGTTTTATTTTGTTTTAAGATAAGATAAGATAATCCTTTATTTGTCCCACAATGGGGAAATTGCAGTGTCACAACGCAAGTTACAGGAACAGTAGGAAAGTAAGAGCATGCATCAAAATCAAGATAAATAATAATAATAAGTATTTACAATCAACTAAAAAACACAACACTGTAAGCTAAGCTAAAAGGCACAGGAACGTTGCACAATAAGTGTTTTTGATTCTGAGATGATTGTGTACAGTGCAGTGATGGACAGTGGTGGGTAAATAAATAATAGCAGGTAAAGTGACTTTAAATAATATTGCACATTGTTATTATTACTATGGAGATGACACATGGTTGCTATGGAGGTTCCTGTAACAAAACCAGTCTGTCATATTGGGTTGTTTCAGGGTTTTATTTTGAAATTGAAATGAGCGGACTCGGGTAGAAAACAACATGAAACGTGCAAACCTAAACTGTAGCTATGGGGCTAAGGGGCGTGGCTTGAGTTCTACAGCATCTGTTGCCGTGGTGACAGTGTTACGGCATGGTTCAGAAGCCGTACTTGGTCTTGAGCTCGTTCACCAGATTCACGTACTCCTGCATGGCGACCTCCTTGGCCTTCCCTAAACACAGAGGGTCAGGGTCTGTTACAATCACAAGCCACGTTTACATGACGTTTTTAAATGCTGAATTAAATAGTTCACAATTAAATAATTCTTTGAGTTTACATGGAAATAATAATTCTGAATTGAGGTTTACATCGAAAACATGTTAAATCGGTTTTATTTAATTCCGCTCATCGTCTGGGGGTGGGGAACGGTTCTGATTGGACAGGGACACGAACGGATTTACGTTGACCGGAAGAAAACTCACACTTCAGCTGCTACCGGCTTTTTGTCATCTCGGTTTGGTTTGTGTTTTTATGTTTTCCATCCGCTCTTTTCATTATTTGTAGTTTTTCTTCCAGCGAACTTATTAAAATAATTGTTTCGGTTTGAGACCAACGTTTGCTCCGGGCGCCATCTCGCAGAGCGTCATCACGTCAGAAGGACGACCCAACGAGCGACGAACGACCAGAATTATTTTTAAGAAGAATAAACGTTTACATGATCGAGGAATAAATTCATCTGGCTTTAAAATCGGAATAAACCACCCGCTTAATTAAGTTCAATCCCCAGTAATCATTTTCATTAGGAAGTAAGTGTTTACATGGTCTTTTTAAAGCAGAATTAGTTTTTATTTGAAATTAAATGACTTTTAATCAGAATTAAAGTTCTCATGTAACTGTGACAAATAAAATAATAATAATTTAAAAATAATTTCCCCTGTGCATCAATAAAGTTTGTCTAAGTCTAAAACAGTTTCACATACACATGAGCTTAAAGTGCATATGACAGGTCAGATTTTTCACTAAAATAGAGTTAAAGCCAAAGACTGTAACTTTTTTAGCTTAAAAATAAAGTAAAGCTCGTCACAGGAAGAAGCCACCACAGTTTTATTTTTATTGCCTTATCGCCAAGCCCTAGCGGTGGGACGAGATACAAACCCACAAAACGAGACACAAGATTTGGATCTGCGAGAACGAGACAAGATGAGATTTTGACGGGCTGTACAAAAATATATATATATATATATATATATATATATATATGGCAAAGGAATAAAGTAAAGGTGCTAAAATCCTAAACCTTTAACATTATTTTATAGAAGATTTTACAGAAATTATAAGTTTATAATTTGACAGATGCGACATACGGAGTCACAGCGACAACAACCAACACTTGTTTAAACTGTACAATGGTGATGACTGGACTAATAAAAACAGTCCACATACATTTGTTTTGCTCCTGTATTTATACTTTATTAATGTGTAAAATGTAGTGGTTTTGATAAAGAATTATTTTCTTTTATTTTTTTGTGTATTTTAGTTTGTTTAAGAAGCATTACTGCACCTTTCTGTTTCTCCCAGGCATCCCACTTGGCTTTACCGGTGAAGTCCAACATCCCCGGACGAACTGCAGAGGGTCAGAGAGACAAGAGAGAGACAGAGAGAGACAGAGAGACAAGAGAGAGACAAGAGAGAGACAAGAGAGAGACAAGAGAGAGACAGAGAGACAAGAGAGAGACAAGAGAGAGACAAGAGAGAGACAAGAGAGAGACAAGAGAGAGACAAGAGAGAGACAAGAGAGAGACAGAGAGAGACAGAGAGACAAGAGAGAGACAAGAGAGAGACAAGAGAGAGACAAGAGAGACAAGAGAGAGACAAGAGAGACAGAGAGACAAGAGAGAGACAAGAGAGAGACAAGAGAGAGACAAGAGAGAGACAGAGAGAGACAGAGAGACAAGAGAGAGACAAGAGAGAGACAAGAGAGAGACAAGAGAGACAAGAGAGAGACAAGAGAGAGACAAGAGAGAGACAAGAGAGACAGAGAGACAAGAGAGAGACAAGAGAGAGACAAGAGAGAGACAAGAGAGACAGAGAGACAAGAGAGAGACAAGAGAGAGACAAGAGAGAGACAAGAGAGAGACAGAGAGACAAGAGAGAGACAGAGAGACAAGAGAGAGACAAGAGAGAGACAGAGAGAGACAGAGAGCGACAGAGAGACAAGAGAGAGACAAGAGAGAGACAAGAGAGAGACAAGAGAGAGACAGAGAGAGACAGAGAGAGACAAGAGAGAGACAAGAGAGAGACAAGAGAGAGACAAGAGAGAGACAAGAGAGACAGAGAGACAAGAGAGAGACAAGAGAGAGACAAGAGAGAGACAGAGAGAGACAGAGAGACAAGAGAGAGACAAGAGAGAGACAAGAGAGAGACAAGAGAGACAAGAGAGAGACAAGAGAGACAAGAGAGAGACAAGAGAGACAGAGAGACAAGAGAGAGACAAGAGAGAGACAAGAGAGAGACAAGAGAGAGACAGAGAGACAAGAGAGAGACAGAGAGACAAGAGAGAGACAAGAGAGAGACAGAGAGAGACAGAGAGAGACAGAGAGACAAGAGAGAGACAAGAGAGAGACAGAGAGAGACAAGAGAGAGACAAGAGAGAGACAAGAGAGAGACAAGAGAGACAAGAGAGAGACAAGAGAGAGACAGAGAGACAAGAGAGACAAGAGAGACAAGAGAGAGACAAGAGAGAGACAGAGAGAGACAGAGAGAGACAGAGAGACAAGAGAGAGATAAGAGAGAGACAAGAGAGAGACAGAGAGACAAGAGAGAGACAAGAGAGAGACAAGAGAGACAAGAGAGAGACAAGAGAGACAGAGAGACAAGAGAGAGACAAGAGAGAGACAAGAGACAGAGAGACAAGAGAGAGACAGAGAGACAAGAGAGAGACAAGAGAGAGACAGAGAGACAAGAGAGAGACAAGAGAGAGACAAGAGAGAGACAAGAGAGAGACAGAGAGAGACAGAGAGACAAGAGAGAGACAAGAGAGAAACAAGAGAGAAACAAGAGAGAGACAAGAGAGAAACAAGAGAGAGACAAGAGAGAGACAAGAGAAAGACAAGAGAGAGACAAGAGACAGAGAGAGACAGAGAGACAAGAGAGAGACAAGAGAGAGACAAGAGAGAGACAGAGAGACAAGAGAGAGACAAGAGAGAGACAAGAGAGAGAAAGGAGAGAGAAAGGAGAGAGACAGAGAGACAAAGAGAGAGACAAGAGAGAGACAGAGAGACAAGAGAGAAACAAGAGAGAGACAGAGAGACAAGAGAAACAAGAGAGAGACAGAGAGACAAGAGAAACAAGAGAGAGACAGAGAGAAACGAGAGAAACAAGAGAGAAACAGAGAGAGACAAGAGAGAGACAAGAGAGAGACAAGAAACGTGAGTCTGGTTATTTGCATTTGGAGAGTTTTGGGTTGTAAAAAGTTTGGCTCATTTCTGACCAAATGTGTTAATACGGTTAAGAGAATTTAAAAATATGAATCATTCAGTCTAAACTAAATAAGGTAAAAGGGGAAGAACTGACACACTGTCACTAGCACCGACTCTGGGGTTTAGGGAGTGACGTTCAGATCAGAGACATTTTAGCTTTAAACACACTGGATTTCAGCTTTGAACCTGCAACCCACATGAGAGAGTCATGTGACGCTCATTCTGCGTTCTGATTGGAGAATCATCCTGAACCAAAACACCAAATTAGAACAACTTGACCATCACGTCCAATAAAATCAGAATTAGAACTGTTATAGGTAAAAGTACTTTGAACTTTTCGGTCAGACTGTGTTGAAATAAAGTCTCAGACAGAGCATGCCTACTGTTAGCATCACACAAAGTGTCAGTGTGTGTGTGTTGTGGTTGTGTTGTGTGTGTATGTGTGTGTTGTGTTGCAGTCTCACCCGTGTTGACGTCTCCCACTGTGGCCTGTTTGAACAGAGAGTAGATCTGCAGCATCTCCTCATCTGAAGGTTTGGTCTTCAGGTTCTTCACGTCTGTGGCGGCGCTCTCAAACTGGACCTGCTCCAGACACACAGGGATGAGGTCAGGTGGTGTCATTTATTCATTTATTCTTCATTTCAGACACAAATATTATTCAGCCCTGAGTTAAAAAGAAAAAGAGGATACAGGAATGGGGGGAAATCTCATAAAATCATTTTCAGCACGTGTGGACAATCTTGAGGCAGTTTTGTCTTGCGAGATCTTGTGTCATGAGCTTGAGCTTTAAGTTCACGTTTGAAATGAGGTGCACAAGTTCAGCCGTTTTACAGAGATCTCGCCTAACCCCATGTTCCTGTCAATCATCAGTTCATCTTTGCACTGTTTTTACGACCTCTCGTGTGTACCTGTGATATACTGGATGAATATTACTACATTTCTGTTTTTTACTCTTTGTTTATACACATTTATGCCTTATTTGACAAAAGTCTCTTGCTATTTTTATTACTACTTAATCATTTTTATTATGACCATTTAAATATTTTTTACACTTTGTTATTGTGATATAATGTGACGTGTGAGTCGCTGTGTCCAAGTCTCCTCAGTGAATAACGGAGCTCATTGATGAAGTTTGTTCAGAGCACAGCGGGATTCTGGGAGCCCAGTGGGACAGAGGGGAGTGACTCAAACCAGATAAAAACACAATACGGGACACAAAAGTAGAAACGTCTGTGGCCGGGGGAGGGACGGTGGCAGAAGGGAAAGTGTTTGATTGACAGCTGGTGCGTTTGGTTGATAAGTAAACCCCTTCCTGCTTTCCGGTGAGAAGGGCGGGCACGTTTAACAACCTCAATCGTGATTGGCTCTTGTGGTTGGATTTCCAAATATGGACCTGGCTCCAGATTGGCTCCTGTAACCGTTGGCAACAGGAGCTTCATCTGGAGCTGAGGCTGTGGTGACGTCACTCTCACTCAGAACACGTCTGTGTCCATGTTTGCTCCATTTCAGTGCAGACTAAACGAAGAAAGAACTGTTCTAAGCACTTTTAAAGCTTAGTTATTTGGATCAAGACTTGTCAAGGCGTTTTAGGAGGAAAAAGTAGAGTATTCACAGTTTTGTTAGCCTGCACAAAATATAATAAATTTCCGTGTAGCGTGAGATACATGTCGTGAAAACAGAGAGAGAAAACAAGAATTCAAGCCCCCTGGTCTGATGAGAAACCTGCGTTTGTAAGTTCTGATCCAGTGCAGCATTTCAATAAACAAATATTGTAATTTTTTATGGAGAGATTTGGATATCGTCACATCTTTATTTAAATGACTGAAGTACGAGCACATTCACCCAGGCACCATTTCTTACATAAAAGTTGAAATCCCAAACATGTGACCATCAAAGTGGTGCAACCGCAGCAAAGGTCTGTTTTATGACTCTGACACACATTAAAGTGACGGCTGATTTTTAAAGATCATTTCAAATGTGTCTGTCATGATGTTCACACTGTTACTGACGACTCACAAGATGAAAATTTGTGTGAGAAATTATAAATTGGTTTAGTGAAGTCATTGAGTGCATTTACATGCGTTTGAGTATCCGGGTTCTGATTGGGTTTTTTGAGTATCCAGGTTCTGATCGGGTTTTTTGAGTATCCGGGTTCTGATTGGGTTTTTTGAGTATCCGGGTTCTGATCGTGTTTTTTGAGTATCCGGGTTCTGATTGGGTTTTTTGAGTCTCCTGGTTTTGTGTCCATGGTGTATCCACCAGTGTCCCGGTGAAACCAGGAGACTCTCTGGGTTTTCCTGAGAGTCTCCAGGACACTGTGGCCTGTAGACGCAGGATCCTGATTTCTCCTGGAGCTTTGCAGGTCTGTTTTTGATGGCTTAAAGCTCAAGAGACTCCATTTTGCATAATATAGGCGTTAATATGAGATGTGGCCCCGAGTTTCTTTGTGCAGAAAAACACAGGGCTGTTCACACATCAGTCATGTCAGGTTTGCAACTTAATCTTGTTATTATTACACTTGGACAATTCTTCATCCATAAAACCACATTTTTTAAATGTAAACCCCTTTTCATAACATTTATCAAAGAGCGGAAGCTTTTTTTGATTATTTTTGCCTCACTCACCTTCATGGAAAACAAGAAGAACTTATCACCAGCTCTGAACACTTTGACCCCTAACACCTCATTTATTTGATTTAGTTTGAAATTTACTTTGTTCCTGTCTGACCTTTCATTTGTCATACTTAATTACTTGACCAATTAACATCGCCAATTTGTTTGTATCATATAATTTTGCATAATAATTTTACACTTTTGCAACTTTTTGTACTGATTTGCTCATTTGGCAGTGCAGGTTTCTATCATGACAAATGAGAATTGGGGGATTTTCGATTACTTTATGCCCAATTCAAGCTCTAAACTCGGGCTAGACGTCAACACACTACCCCATCACCACGTTATAAATATTATAAATACTCTACAACCTCCTGATCGAACAAAAATAGCGTCAGAAGAAGCAAATTCACCCATTTCTGCAGCATAAGCTAGTCCAGATCAGCTAGCTCCCATTCATGTGACGGTGGGATTGCTTCACTTTGGGCGTATTTAGCCAACTGCACAGCGATCTAATTATGTTTATAAATGTAAGAATGCTTTTTACACACCTGGAGGTCTGCCATGTTGAGTTTGTGGTCCGTAAAAGATGAACGGGCTAAGCACAAGAACGAAAAAGGCAGCGGCGGCGCAGGGAGGCGAGTGAGAGGGTGCAGGGGTCTCCACGCTACGCTACACGGCACGTCTTCTCCAGACACGCCCCCTACTCGACACGTGATTGGCTGGGACGGTGACAGAGACAAAGGAACTGTCACTGATTGGGTGGCGTGAATTTTTTCAGCCAATCACGGAGCGCTAAACCAGGAAGTGGGCCGAGGAGGCGGTCGCTGCTTTAACAGATGTGGGGCCAAAGGCAAAGGGTGAAATCATAGCTCCAGGCGAGGTTTTTTTAAGGTTACAGCTTACAGACTTATTTTAGTACTATTACTTTTATTATTGCTACCATCAGTCTTTTCCGTTTAAAAAAAAAAAAAAATGTAATAAAAAATGTAAACATGGATAGATTTAATGTAATTTATATACCATTATAACTCCTACAATGCCTTTAAATTAACTCTGAAATGAAGTCAAAACATAAAATTATTTCATTTTGTCACTTGTAACTGAAATAATTTTTAAATGCATAACAATATAAAACAAAAATAAAAACATATTGCTGCATCCAAGTAGGAAAATAATAAGGAAGGAATAAACCTTTTAAAATGTTTTACAAGTCATGAGAAAACACTGATAAACACTTCCAAATTTGCGTACATTTGAGTTCTTAACAAGCTTGACAAAACCTTTATTTGCCATATTTTTAAAACATAACTTAAACATTCTTCCATTCTTCTACGCAATAAAAGAACAAAAAAAAGAACTAAAAAAAGGCACACCTACGTCGGTTTAAAGCTGAACTCATTCCAAGTGTCTTTGGGTAAACATTACGTTTGCTCTGGATCCTGGATGCATGACCTTTGACCTTTGCCCTCATTAGCGGTTAGTCACACGGGTGTGGAGGAGAACAGAACCAGTCACCACGCCATCTGGGGGTTGGCTTTGAACGCATCGTAGTCGGAGTTCTTGAAGAAGGCGAGCTCCGTCTCATTAGCTGAAAGAAAAGTTTATGCATTTTAATGTTTTTAAAAGTCCCGTATTACGCAAAATTGTCTTGTGTGAGTTTTTAAGTCATGTTAGAATCTCGTTTCTCCAGTCTCCACCTGGAGTTGTGTTTGTTTCATTCACATGTTTGAGGAACTCTTTATTATTAGTCTGTCTACATCTCCAAAGCTCCAAACGCTCTGTTCCACCTTGTGATGTCATCAAGTGGTAGTTTTCAAGTGAACAGCTCCTTTTACCTTTAGTTCAGTCGAGATCGACAATTCCAGGACTGAAATGATCCAAATGATTCTAGTGAAGGTGTGTGGAGTTTAAAAACACAGTGGAGCACTTCCTGTATCACCACATGATGACATCACAAGGTGGAACAGAGTGTTTTCAGTTTGAGAGAAGAACTTGTGTTAAATCTGCAGGTTTGTGTGTTAAACATGTGAATGAAACAAAACACAACTCCAGGTTTGTTTTAGAGGAGGAAACGACATTACAGATCAGAAAACTGCACAATATGGGCCCGTTACGTTTAGTAATTATGTTTTTTTTAAATCCATACTACTGTTTTTATTCATTCCAGTTCCATTTTCAGTTCCGTTCTCAGGTGTGGGTGCTACTCAGTTACATTACACATTTTTAATAAAGCTGTAATGTTTTGAAGTGAAGTGAGCAGAATGTATCTGAACACTGCCACCTACTGGCTCAAATGGAAATGACAAAAACACAAACCTGCACGTTCAAAGTGAAACTTGTTTTTAGAAAATCTGGACCAATTCAAACTCCAAAATGAAGAGCAATGAATGAATAAAGACGTGTTAAAGCTGCAGTGTGTAACTTTTATGGCAGATGGTCCGTCAAATGCTTTGTCTGGAATGTTCCACAGTATGGCTTTAAACCTTTCTATCTCCATGGAGACCAAACCAGACCAAGTTACAGGTCAGATCTGTGGAGAGGCGACCCCGCTCACAGTCAGAATGTCTGTTTTTCTAGGTATTTTTGAGCTCTAAAACCACCTGTGATTGAATAAATGTAAAGTAGAGCTGTTTAATGTCACACTGTGGAACATTCTGTCTGAACACTCACCGACTCCAGCCTCTCGGAGCGTTTGGTTTTCCTGTAGAAGAGGTTTGTCCAGGTCGTCTAAACTCATCACCAAGTCGTTTGTCTGCAGTGAAAAACGCAATCGATATAAAATAAACGTAATCCGGCAATGGTTCATTTGTATAACACAATTCACACAGTAATTCAAAGAGCTTTACAGAATAAGAAACACTTTAAAATCACAAAACAAACACATCAAAACAAATAATCTTCATGAAATTAAAAAGAGAGAGACATTAAATAAGCGAGAAGAAGAAGAAGAAGAGTGCAGAAGGAAAACTTTTCAGTCAGACGCAGATAAACAAAAGTGTTTTAAACCTGGATTTAAACCGAGTCAGAGCCGAGTCCTGAGTCCAGAGTCACAGGTTCAGACGGTTCCAGGTTTAAACTTCATGAATCTGAAACTCTGACTCCCCGAGTTTAGTCCAGAGTCTGGAACCAGCAGGAGACCGGGACTAAAGCAGAACTAAACCAGGACTACAGCAGGACTACAGCAGGACTACAGCAGGACTAAAGCAGGACTAAACCAGGACTAAAGCAGGACTAAAGCAGGACTACAGCAGGACTAAAGCAGGACTAAAGCAGGACTAAAGCAGGACTACAGCAGGACTAAAGCAGGACTAAAGCAGGACTACAGCAGGACTAAACCAGGACTAAACCAGGACTAAACCAGGACTAAACCAGGACTACAGCAGGACTAAAGCAGGACTAAAGCAGGACTACAGCAGGACTACAGCAGGACTACAGCAGGACTAAACCAGGACTACAGCAGGACTACAGCAGGACTACAGCAGGACTAAAGCAGGACTAAAGCAGGACTAAACCAGGACTACAGCAGGACTACAGCAGGACTAAAGCAGGACTAAAGCAGGACTAAAGCAGGACTACAGCAGGACTAAACCAGGACTACAGCAGGACTAAAGCAGGACTACAGCAGGACTAAAGCAGAACTAAACCAGGACTACAGCAGAACTAAACCAGGACTACAGCAGGACTAAACCAGGACTACAGCAGGACTACAGCAGGACTAAACCAGGACTACAGCAGGACTAAAGCAGAACTAAACCAGGACTACAGCAGAACTAAACCAGGACTACAGCAGGACTAAACCAGGACTACAGCAGGACTACAGCAGGACTAAAGCAGGACTAAAGCAGGACTAAAGCAGGACTAAAGCAGGACTAAACCAGGACTACAGCAGGACTACAGCAGGACTAAACCAGGACTACAGCAGGACTACAGCAGGACTAAACCAGGACTACAGCAGAACTAAACCAGGACTACAGCAGGACTAAACCAGGACTACAGCAGGACTACAGCAGGACTACAGCAGGACTAAACCAGGACTACAGCAGGACTACAGCAGGACTACAGCAGGACTAAAGCAGGACTAAAGCAGGACTACAGCAGGACTACAGCAGGACTACAGCAGGACTAAACCAGGACTACAGCAGGACTACAGCAGGACTAAAGCAGGACTAAAGCAGGACTAAAGCAGGACTAAACCAGGACTACAGCAGGACTACAGCAGGACTACAGCAGGACTAAAGCAGGACTACAGCAGGACTAAACCAGGACTACAGCAGGACTAAAGCAGGACTAAAGCAGGACTACAGCAGGACTAAACCAGGACTAAACCAGGACTAAACCAGGACTCCAGCAGCGGTCCGGTCCCTGAGCTCATCTAGTGCAGATGTTCTTGTGGCTCTAACGTGACGTTTTTTAACATTTTAATTTAATAAATTTTTATATTAAACTGCTGCACCTGATTTTTCTCCCTGTGTATTTGAGCCCAGAAAAGTTACATAATGCAGCTTTAATTAAGCCTCTGTCCTTACCTTAGCTCCATGTGCCTGATGGATAATTTTCATGGCGTCTGAAAAACAGAATTGTAAAGTCTTTACTACGAGCAAAACCGAGAGAATCTGTATTTGAAATTTAAAGAATTTCTCTCGTCACATTCTAACTCACTCTCCACAAGTTTATTTTACTTTATGACATTTAATATTTCAGTTCAAAATGAAAGAATCTTACCGTATCGATATTTCCTAAACGGAGGTGGAAGTCCTGGTCTGGTCTCGATTTCTACAGTGAAAAGCAAAAACATCGAACAGTTTATAATCAGAGTAAAACCACGTTTCACCTGAACATTTCCACTTTCTTTTGCTTGTCGTTGTTTTACAAAATCAAACTTAACGTGAAAAGTCCTGAGAAATAAATTAAATATGACGCTATTTTCTGATCTGTGTTAAAATGTCGTTTCCTCGTCACAAACCTGGAGTTGTGGTTTGTTTCATTCACATACAGGCTGAGTTCTTCTCAAACAGAAAACACTCTGTTCCACCTTGTGATGTCATCATGTGGTGATACAGGAAGTGCTCCACTGTGTTTTTAAACTCCACACACCTTCACTAGAATCATTTGGATCATTTCAGTCCTGGAATTGCCGATCTCGACTGAACTAAAGGTAAAAGGAGCTGTTCACTTGAAAACTACCACTTGATGACATCACAAGGTGGAACAGAGCGTTTGGAGCTTTGGAGATGTAGACAGACTAATAATAAAGAGTTCCTCAAACATGTGAATGAAACAAACACAACTCCAGGTGTTTTTGAGGAGGAAACATCACAACACTCCCCACATCTGTAACTACAGCCTGGTGGTGTCGTCCGTTTGTCTCCATGGAGATATATTTAATGTCATACTGTGTAACATTCCTAACAAAGCCCTAACATTTCCACTGAGACAAGCACGTGGCAGATTTAGAAATGTTAGTGCAGCTTTAACCGTGTCCTTCAAACTACATAAACTTCAGATTTTAAGTCAGATGTGATGCAGATGTGAAAACAGCTTCAACATTAACTGTGTTTGTTTAACTCTTGTGCATTTAAGATAAGATAAGATAGATAAGATGATTTCATCAAACACTATTCTGTACTTCTACTTAAGTAATGTGATACTGAAGTACCTGAGTGTCCAGACGTCCCCATTTCCCCAGGACAGTCCCAGTTTTGAGTCCTGCCCCCCCGTCCCTGCAGATTTATCCAGAACCAGCGATTTGTCCCGATTTTACACAAGAAAAGTCCCAATTTATGAAACTCTCATCGGTTTAACTAAAACACTTGAAAATGACGAAAAAAATGTGCCGATAAAAGTCCCTCAGATTTTATACGGACCCACAAGTGAGTCCAGAATGGACAATTTAGACGCACTTTCACAATTTTATTTATATCGACAACCCGACCCGGAGAGTCCCAGTTCAGAATGACGAAAATCTGCTTAACCAGTTTTGGAGACTTCCTTCACAAATTCATTAATCAGTCTATAATTTAAACACCGTCTGGTAGAATACTCACAAATACTCACAAATACTCACAAATACTCACAAATACTCACAAATACTCACAAATACTCACAAATACTGGCTCCTGTCCAGTGGTGGAGTGTAACAAAGTAAAAGTACTGCACATAAGTTTATATTTCAGGTATTTATAGTTTACCAAGTACATTTTACAGTGGATACTTTTACTTTTACTTGAGTACAATTGAGAGCAGGTATCTATACTTTACTCCACTACATTTTGAACAGGACTGAAAAGTAAAAGTATTTTTATTATAGTCTGGGACCTGCTGAAAAGCCTGAGGTTTATTTTAACACATTTGTAGTTTGAGCAACACAAATCTACAAATAAAAACAGCGAGAGGAAAATTCAGCACAAATCTGGATCAGAATCAAAAATCTTAAGTTAGAGCTCAGAATCTGCACAAAATACTTTGACTTTTTACTTTCATGACATTTTTAAACAGTGACTTAGACAGTTTTACTTAAGTAGTTTTTTTCATGTGATACTTTTACTTCAGTATTTTTTGCTGTGGTATCTGTACTTTTACTTAAGTATCAACAGAGTACTTCTTCCACCACTGTCCCTGTCCCTCAGAGAAATGGACATGTCCCACAGTCTAAAACACTAAATCATGTCCAGATGTGCGCATGCGCAGTTTGTCACCTTTGAGCACGCGCTGCGTGAACTCCCGCACGGTCAGCTCCAGAGGCACGCGCTGGAACACCACGGGCCGGAAGTTGCGGTACTCGAAGGAGCGCACGAGACGGACCGTGAGCGTGGCCCCGGAATCCTCACGCATGTCCCCGGGCTCCTCGGACATGTCCCCGGGCTCCTCACGCGTGTCCCCGGGCTCCTCGGACATGTCCCCGGGCTCCTCGGACATGTCCCCGGGCTCCTCACACGTGTCCCCGGGCACAGGACAGATCAGGAGCGGGACCTGGAGCGTAAAAACGTCCCCGCACGGACAGCGTGGCGCAGGTGACGCGTGTTTTGGTCCGGTCTGCTTCAGCTCGGCTTTATACGAGGGGGAAGAGCGCGCCCTCTGCTGGGCTGGAGGAGGCAAGTGCAACGGACTAAAATGAGACATTTTGATCTAAAAACATGTTTAGAATTAATTATTTTCATTTAAACATCAAAAATGATCAAATGTAAAATCATGGCTTAAATGTCACTTTTGTCCAGTTGACAGAATTGAATCTTTCTTTTGCCATTTTGTCTTAAACAATCCAGAATCCAGAATACAAAATACAAAATACAATACTTTACAAAGTTGTGTATAAAAATCAAGATGTCATTATGTATTTGTCTGAGGTGCTTAAATGCTCAATAAACTGAATATTTCAGGACCTGTTTCATGTAAATTCAGAAGAAAAAGTGGAAGTGTTTAGGGAGATGAATGTTGTGGTCTGTTTTGTTGGTTATGTCAAATTCAAATGAAAATCACTGAGTTACTGTGATGTAACTGTCATGTTTTATGTTTTTGTTTGTTTTTTTGCTATTTTACATTGTATTATACTTTTTTTTTTCTGGCTAATTGAGCAAGTTTTATGGTTTATCTAAAAAAGAAAACTACAAGGTTAAAAGCTAAATAAATGTTGTAAATAAAAATAAAATTTGATTGTGGGAACAGGGTAAAGTTTCTGTCTGTCTGGATTAAAATTGCCTTTTGCTCTGGATCTGAACGACACAGACAAGGTGTTAAACAAAACAAAAGCACTTGTTAATTTAGATTTACATTTATTACGTTAATACTGATGAAAATGAAATGTACTGTATTTAGAATGGATCCAGAAGTGCATTTGTGTCCTTTTGTCAGCACTGTGTCTCTTAATGATTTGTGAAAGTCTTATTTATTATTTTCTACAGCTTTATTACAAATACTGTTACACCTTTTTCAAAAGTCAAAGTGAGGCACTTGTAATAAAAGTTCATTTCTGCTCTGATCTTTAGCGACCCCCAGAAAAACAACTGTTGGTAACTGCAGCCCCCAAACTCAAAATGTAGGTGACCTGCAAAATGATAAAGTATTTTATGTTTAATATTTGATGTATTTGACCCATGGGGGCCCGACCCGCAGGTTGAGAACCTTGTGTCTAGAGGAAACGGAACAATCGGTGTTTTACCAGCTGCTGTCCAACCGCGAGAGCTGCAGTGTCCCATTATAGTGACAAAGACCCATTCTAATCTCAAGGCTTTACCAATGACTAATGATAATAATAATAATAATAATAATAATGTGAATATTGTCTTTTTATGTATTTTTATTTATAATAAAAAGGCAAACAGGAACTGCAGAGGTAGTGAGAGGTAGAATACTTGTTCTTGTTGAGGTTCTTTTCATTCCTTAAACTGGATCAAGGCACAAGATGCACAATTATAAACCAATAATTTCAACATTATAATAAAAACTGCAGTGAGGTGCTAAAATTCGACATTTCCTTGACAATATCTTATAAAATGATGTAAAACCACACAAAATAACACGACTCCTACACATCTCCAAACACGTCCCCGTTCTCCGGTCTCTGTTTGGGCCTGTGCCGCTCGCTCTCCCAGCCCCTCCGGATCTTCTCCAGTCTGACGGAGCAACACGGCAGGAGCAGGAGGAACCGGCCCATCAGAACGCAGCAGGGCGGGGCCAAAGACAGCAGGAACACCGGGGGCAGGTAGTACTGGTACGCCCTCGGGTGCAACGCCAAGTCCCACCCAAAGAACAGGACGTGGGCGACGGAGAGGACCAGAGCGGTGTAGCCCAGACCCGACTGGAGACACAGAGCGGAGTGGAAAAACAAACATTTACAATTAAAAAGGGAATGTCAATATTCAAATCTGTTTATTATGCAAATGTCACCTGCTTGTCTCCACGGAGATCTTTATGAAATGTTCCACAATTACAGGTTTTTTTATTAGTTAAAAAATAACTTGAAAAACTTAAATTCCTACCTCTCCACAGATCTGACCTGTAATTTGGTGGTGTTGTCCTGCTTGTCTCCATGGAGATGATACTACTACTACTGTGGAACATTCCAGGCAGTGATAACATCTCCACGGAGAGAAGCAAGTGGCTGTGAGCAGTCTCCAATAGTAAAGGCCCTTTAATAGTCCACGAACCAGGAAGTAATGTTGGTGCACTGTTAGCATGCTAGTTGTGGTTAACATTTCTGTCATGGCAAAATTCTGCTCTGGTCTCTGAAATTTGTGAAAAGCATTTATACAAACACTGATCTCGCTAATCAATAATGAGGGTTAGGACTTCCTGGTTGTATTTAGCACAAAAGAATAAAAACAGATCATATTCCCATTCAGAAGGAGAGAACCGAGACGAGAACCGAGAGAACCAAAGACTGCTCCAGGTTTGTGGTGTGGATACAACACGGCATACTTAAATCTTTAAAAACATCCATTTGACATAAACTTCTGACGTCAGTGATGTGTTTTTTCTTGTCTGACCTGTACAAAAGTGAACTCCCTCCAGTTCAGCGCGTGTCCAACAGAGGGCAGTGACGTCAGGGCCAGCACACACAGAACTCCAAGTCCCAGAATTCCACTGGAGAGGTACAAGTCCGACCTCCACACCTGCGTCTCCACCCACGAGTCTTCTACACCTGCTTTTACCTGCGAAAATGAAAAAGAAAAGCACAAGAATATATTAGAATGCACTGCAGATTTATTTTGATTATTAAAATTAAAATTTTATTTTGTCATTCCAATCAGAAGTCAATGGGAACATATTTTTCACTGCAATGCACAAAAGAGCCCATGTGACTAATGAAAGTGATCCCAAAATTACATATTAACAGCAAAAATACGTCATGGAAACATTATAAATTTGTCAAAGTGACTCTTCCAGTCGTCCCAGTCAAAAAAGTCAGTGGGACCCATGTTGTATTCTGCCACGGCGAGCATCAGCACTTCCACAGTCTGTGTTGTCGTCATCTGTTTAGAGACAAATACACCCCGAGTAAGAACCTGAGGGAGTTCTGGGGCAGTGCAGCCCGAGGTGCAGCCCGAGGTGCAGCCCGAGGTGCAGCCCGAGGTGCAGCCCGAGGTGCAGCCCGAGGTGAAGCCCGAGGTGAAGCCCGAGGTGAAGCCCGAGGTGAAGCCCGAGGTGAAGTCCGAGGTGCAGCCCGAGGTGCAGCCCGAGGTGCAGCCCGAGGTGAAGTCCGAGGTGAAGTCCGAGGTGCAGCCTGTGAGTTCAGTCTGATGTCCCTGCGGCTTTAACTCATATTTGTAGTTGTGTTTTGTTGCTGTATTTTCTGGTTGTATCTTCCTTTACCTGTCGATACGCTGCGTTGAGGATCATGTAGCCCGAGGCCCTGCGTATGGACAGACACGCGCTGTAGACGGCGTGGAGGGCGGCGCACAGGAAGCTCAGGAGCCCCAGCTGTTTCCGGGCGCACATCCACCGGTCCAGCCAATCAGGGAAGCGCCGGTATTTAGTGCCTCTGTAGAGCTGCAGCACAGACGCCAACAGACCTGAGGACGGACAGACACGCTGTGGTCAGACGGACAGACACGCTGTGGTCAGACGGACAGACACGCTGTGGTCAGACGTACAGACACGCTGTGGTCAGACGGACAGACACGCTGTGGTCACACGGTCAGACTAAACTAAACTAAATTTAAACTAAACTAAATTTAAAACAGATTATAAATGTTAAAATGTGACTCAAATCCATTTCATTAATGAAGCTTGTCCCATAAAGCTGCACAGTGGTTTATCTGACGTTTATTTGTCAGATTCACTACATTTAAAGCATAATATGTCACATTTAATTTAACTTTTTAGTATTTTTTATTGTCATTTTTAGCAATTTTTTATTGTCATTTTATTCTTTTTGGTAAGATTGTCCCTAATTAAGCATAAAATGTCCCTTTTGTAATTAGCGAGGCAAGTTTGTGTAAATTTGTAAAGTACAATTCATACACAAAGTAGTTCAAAGTGTTTTATATAATACAAAGACATTCAAATCATAAAACGAACAAATCAGAACATAATTAATCATCATAAAATCAGTAAAAGTCACTTTGTTAGACCTGATGTGTGATACTCGGGATGGGACAAGATCTTTGTGCACGTGAGGACAATGATCTCGTGAGATTTTTTCCTCATATTTTGACATTTGGATAAAAAATGGAGTTAACTTAGACTTAGACATTAACTCTGCAGAGTAACTCGTCTTGAGAAGCTGTAACACCCAAAAGCAGCAAAACTCTCAAATTAAATAAAGCAAAAACTGTGAACTAAATGTCACGGTTTATTTATCAAAAATCACATCAAAATCTCGTCTTGTCTCGATCTCGGGGACTGAATCTCGACTCGTCTCGTCTCATATAAACTCATCCTGATGTTTTACAGTTTATTTATCGTTTGGTCAGACTGTCCCAGATTTAGCGAACTGTCTCCTTTAGTTAGTAATACTGCGTTTGTTACCTGGCAGGTAGACCAGCGCCAGCGTCACCAGGGCCACAGCGGGCAGAGCCTGGTTCACCGTGACCAGGGGCAGGTGGTACAGGTTGTTCTCCCCCCGGTCCAGGTAGGGCATCAGGACGTTTTTGAGGGCGGTGTAGAGGTAGAAGAAGGTGAAGAGCATCGTGGTGGTGAGCAGAGGGCCTCTCCAGGACGGGAACAGGAGCAGAGGAGCCTCCTCCAGGGCCCTCGCCGCACACAGACCCCCCACATCCACCGCCCCAAAGCCCAGCCTCTGAGCCAGAGCCTGGACGGAGCGCTTCGAGGAGGGGCAGTCACCACACAGAAGCACCTGTAGGGGGCAGCACACGAGGGTCTGCGTTATACACAAATATACAGAATTAAATTACATTACTGACCAAGAAGGAAAATGTCAGATTCACATTAAGAACAACTGCAGTGCCAGATTTAAAAAAGGAAACAAATCCAACCTGAACACTGAAGTCCCAAATGACATAAAACTGACTCTTGTGCAGCTTTTAGTCGTGTTCTAATGTTTCCTCCTCAAAATCAGATCTGGACTTGTGTTTTGTTTCAGTCACATGTTTGTGATGTCATAAAGTGGTAGTTTTTAGTTCAGTAGAAAATTCCAGGGCTGAAATGATCCAACTGATTCTAGTGAAGGTGTGTGGAGTTTAAAAACACAGTGGAGCACTACAGTGTTTACATATTTACATTTTAAATGTTCATTAATACGTGCGTCCCTTTACAAATAAATAAACAGAGAAAACCATTTGACGGACCTTCGACCAGAAAAGTTACACAATGCAGCTTTAATGAAATGTGTGTTCTTTTTGTGACTGGAAGTGAAACATGTACTGGAGGTGAATAAACAGAAGGAGCTCTTCTGTAGCTCCTGTCGTGTCGGGTTTGAGCCGCTCACCTGTCGCGTTGGGTTTGAGCCGCTCACCTGTCGCGTTGGGTTTGAGCCGCTCACCTGTCGCGTTGGGTTTGAGCCGCTCACCTGTCGTGTTGGGTTTGAGCCGCTCACCTGTCACGTCGGGTTTGAGCCGCTCACCTGTCGTGTCGGGTTTGAGCCGCTCACCTGTCGTGTTGGGTTTGAGCCGCTCACCTGTCACGTCGTGTTTGAGCCGCTCACCTGTCGTGTTGGGTTTGAGCCGCTCACCTGTCGTGTTGGGTTTGAGCCGCTCACCTGTCACGTCGTGTTTGAGCCGCTCACCTGTCGTGTTGGGTTTGAGCCGCTCACCTGTCACGTCGTGTTTGAGCCGCTCACCTGTCGTGTTGGGTTTGAGCCGCTCACCTGTCGTGTTGGGTTTGAGCCGCTCACCTGTCGCGTCGTGTTGGGTTTGAGCCGCTCACCTGTCTGCTCCGGTCGTGTGCTCCGGTCAGCAGGGTCCAGGCGGACAGGCCGTTAAAGCCTTTGACCACAGAGGAGCAGGGGAACATCTGGGCCAGTCGCTGTGCGTTCGACTGCCCTTCCTGCTCCAGACCCGAGGCGTTACTCACGTCAACCAGAGTCCTCCCCGCCAGCAGGGGGCGCAGAGCCAGCAGAGAGGGGTAGTGCTCCGGGTACAGCGCCAGGAACACCAGGGACCCTCCGGCCTCTGCCAGGGCTGGGCACACGGGGAGAAGGTCAAGACTCAGTTACACAAGTATTTTCATGAGTAATGTTTAGATACGTTTTACTTTGCAGTATTCAGACACCAGAAGTATTATAGAGTACTACAGTAAAAGTAGTGGCTCCTCTTCCCACTGTCAGTGAGTCTAAAGTGACAAAATCTTCACGTGACGATATGAAATGACGTGAACATTTGTGTTCAGATGTGATTTCATTTGTCTCATTGTGTCTGTCCTTTCAAAATACCAGATTTTGTGCGTTCTTTAATGGCGCTGGGACGCATGAGGAAAATGATCATGTGAGATTTTTCCCTCATATTTTTACATTTACCCTGGATAAAAATGGCGTTAACTTTGCTTGAGTAACTCCTGTTAGAAGCTGAAATTCCAAAAAACAGTACTACAAAGACACCAGTCCTGTAAAATTATACTGAAATCTTGTCTTGTCTCGTTTTCGTGGACTGAGTCTTGTGACGTCTCCTCTCGTAGAAACTGTGTCTCGTCCCATCTCTATTATTTAAAGTTTTGTCCTTACAGTTACATAAACCTCAAATTATAAATCAGATGTTGCCGTCACTCTTTAAATGACTTTTTACTCTTACTTTCTTGGAGTACATTGTGTTTCTACGTGAGAATTTTACTTCCTTTACCATCACGAACTGGGACAATTAAGACGAAACTGCACAAATAATAAAGTATAATTTTAAATGGACTAAATGTCCAGGGTTAGAATTTTACAAATACTAGTACACAGGCCCGTTGACAGAAATTTGGGGGCCCGGGGCAAGAAGCATCACATGGGCCCCCCTTTAATATAAATCCAATTCTGGGCCCCTAAAACCCTGGGCCCCGGGACAACAGACCCCTTTGTCCCCCTCTGTCTACTGCCCTGCTAGTACATGTTCAAAATCCCACATGTCGTACTAATAATAATAATAATAATGATAATAATAATAATGAAATAAATAGAAAAATAAAACATTTACAATATTGTGCAGAAACTTCTCCATATTTATATATTTCAGCTCTTACCCTCTAGCGCCCCCCTCTGCGTCTTTAGCTCCGCCCCTTCAGGAAACAGACCGGGGGGGTGTCTCTGGGGGTCCCTGCTGCCCACCAGGACTCTGCAGCCACAGCCCCGGAGCCGAGAGGACAGAGACCTCGAGAAGTCCCCAGAGCCCAGGATACAGACCGCCGGCTCCCCCGCGCTCAGGGGCTCAGACTCCAGCAGGTCCCCGGAGTCCAGCAGGTCCCTGGAGTCCAGCAGGTCCCCGGAGTCCAGCAGAGGAGTGGACATGTCCAACTGCACCAGGATCACCTGAGGGGACGGGGACAAAGAGTTTATCAATCAAATCAACTTATTCCTTTTTAAAAAATTTTTTTAATCAAATTCTTAACTACAAAAACATTGAACACGATGGTTCAGCCGTTTGTCTAACCTGAAGCCAAATGAGCGTCACATGACTCTCTCATGTGGGTTGCTGGTTCAAAGCTGAAATCCAGTGTGTTTAAACCTAAAATGTGTCTGATCTGAACGGTCACTCCCTAAACCCCAGAGTCAGTGCTAGTGCAGCCTCTGCAGCTCAGGGAGGGAATTCTGGAGGTTCTGAGCTTCACGTGAGCCTGTCCATAAACTGAGACTGAGACAAACGCAGGACGTGTCTCTGTGTGTGGGACGTGTCTCTGTCTGCAGGACGTGTCTCTGTCTGTCTACAGGACGTGTCTCTGTCTACAGGACGTGTCTGTCTACAGGACGTGTCTGTCTACAGGACGTGTCTGTCTACAGGATGTGTCTCTGTCTGCAGGACGTGTCTCTGTCTACAGGACGTGTCTCTGTCTGCAGGACGTGTCTCTGTAGGACGTGTCTCTGTCTACAGGACGTGTCTGTCTACAGGACGTGTCTCTGTCTGCAGGACGTGTCTCTGTAGGACGTGTCTCTGTCTACAGGACGTGTCTGTCTACAGGACGTGTCTCTGTCTGCAGGACGTGTCTCTGTGTCTCTGCAGGACGTGTCTCTGTCTACAGGACGTGTCTCTGTCTACAGGACGTGTCTCTGTCTGCAGGACGTGTCTCTGTGTCTCTGCAGGACGTGTCTCTGTAGGACGTGTCTCTGTCTACAGGACGTGTCTCTGTAGGACGTGTCTCTGTAGGACGTGTCTCTGTAGGACGTGTCTGTCTACAGGACGTGTCTCTGTAGACGTGTCTCTGTAGGACATGTCTCTGTAGGACATGTCTCTGTGCAGGTGCAGACTCTGTGGACACAGGTTCAGTTGTGATTATAATATTAAACGGTAAAATTAAATTGTTTTAATATTAAACTCGTTATGAGGCACAGGCTCTCCACTCGCGTTTGTTTGACTTAAAGGTTCCAGATCACACAAAACGGACTCCTGTGAGATTTAAGTCATTTTACAATGATGTTCCTCCTCAAAAACAGACCTGGAGTTGTGTTTGTTTCACTCACATGTTTGTGGAACTCTTATCTCTTTCTCATTCTCAGTTTGTTCACATCAGAGTTTTTCTGTCTGAGAAACACGTGAATGAAACAAAACAAAACTCGGGTACATTTGTGATGAGGAAACAACATCAGAACATCAGAAAACCGCGTAACATTTGACCTTTAAAGTTCGGTTTGAGACGCTTTTCTCGTGTTTTCATCTGGACTGAACCACAGACTCCCGTTAAAACGCGTCCGTTTTTTGTTTGGCGCGTTAAATCCCGGAATCTGAGTCCCGTAAACCCGCACGTACTCACGGACAAATAAACACTGCGGACTGTGCGTCACACATGGCGCAGAAACGTAGAAAAAGCGCAGAAAAGTGCGAGATGTTTTGGTCTGTGCAGAAGACACTCGAGTCACGTGACCCGGAGGACCCTGTCCTGCTGCGTTCAAGAACAGAACAAAACAACGAAATTAAAACACCGCATATTTAAAAAGCACACACTGATATTTTAAAGACGATTTTTAGTTTTATGAAGCGATTTATCGTGTTTATTGTAATATATGTTTTAAATATAAGTTTGGATATTTAAAAACGCATGTCGTAAAACTGAGGCATTCAAAGCTTCGTTAGATTTTTATTTTTCCGAGGTCAGCGCTGTGTTTAAACGTAAAATTGAGTGCCTAACATGAACTCGAGAAATAATGATATACTCATCATTGATATCAGTTAATGCAGATGTATGATTAAAGATAAGAAGAGGAATAATATGTGAACAAAAGAAAAGTTCAGAATAGTAATTCCTTTCCCGAGCAGCTCGTGAAGGCCCCACGGCTGACGGTGGGAGATAAACAGCAGCTCTGTGATAATGAGTTCTTTTTTAAGCTTTTGTAAGGTTTAAATATGTAAAGATTACGGTATTTCCCCGGGACAGTCCCAGTTCTGAGTCCTGTGTCCCCTGTCCCTGCAGATTTACACAAAACCAGTGATTTGTCCCAGTTTTATACAAGAAATATTCAGGTGTCCCTATTTTTGACTAGTTTGATCTAAACCAGGACTAAACCAGGACGACATCAGGTCTAAACCAGGACTAAAACAGGACTATCACAGTTTTTGACTAATCTGATCCCTGCCAACAGTAAAGAGGAGCAGAAACTGGTCCCTCTAGTCCAGATAAATAAAACATACACAACAAACGGGTGATACAGACAAAAAATATTTACTCAAATGTATTTGTAGTTTTCAGGGCGATGGGAAATTGGCACTGTTGCCATAGCAATTAGCAATTCAAAACTAAGTGTTCTCTGGGTGTGCAAAACTCCAAATGTTCATTAAGAAGAAGAAACAAATCCATGAAAAAGGAAAGTGCAGTCAAGTGCATTACTGCGTCTTCACCACTAAGTGTCGCTCTTTCACTGTTTAACGCCACGAGGATTTTTTTTATTTGTTGAGAGGAACGAGAGACACGAAAAACAAATGTATCAAATCAAAAATATCATTTTATTAAGGATAAGAATTACAAATTAAAAAAAAGTAATACAATAAATAAATAAATAAATAAATAAATCATAGAACGTAAATGTAACACAAAATCAAACACAATCAATGCTCATAATTCCCAGAAGCAGAAAACACGGGACCCCCATCCTCAGCAAAATGATCTGAATACATTCATTTACAATTATAGTTTAAAGCTGTAGTATGTAACCTTTTGCCAAAAAATGGACTAAAATAAGTTTGTTTCATTATGACTGTTTTTATTGTATTGGACAATGTAGAAACTCTTTACTGTGACTGGGCTCGCATCTCCACAAACCTGACTCTTAAAGGTGGGGCCTCCTCCTGCTTGTTTCCATGGAAATGTCGCTCCTTTGGCTTTAATATTCCACAGTTCCACTTTAAATTAGTACAAAAATGTATTGGTCCCGGCAGGTTCAGGCAGGTTTGTTGAAAAGTTAATTTGAAAGTCCTGGTCTGAAAAGTTATTGAAATGAAACCCAAACATTTAACTAAATATTCAGCATTTAAATGATACAGATCCAGAACCAGGGACAGATCCAGAACCAGGGACAGGTCCAGAACCAGGGACAGATCCAGAACCAGGGACAGGTCCAGAACCAGGGACAGATCCAGAACCAGGGACAGGTCCAGAACCAGGGACAGATCCAGAACCAGGGACAGGTCCAGAACCAGGGACAGATCCAGAACCAGGGACAGATCCAGAACCAGGGACAGCAGAGGTAAAGCCCGTGTGGAGGAACGTTTCAGTCAGAGTTTCAGTTTGGTGTGAGGCTGGTCAGTGATGAAGTGCAGGTATAAAGTTAAACTCAGTTACAAATATAAGTGCAGTTTACAGATGTTCCCCGACTCTAACACAATTATTTACAGTAGAGTAGAGCTGTTTAATGTCACACTGTGGAACATTTCAGGCAGAGCAGTGATGTATCCATAGAAACAAGCAGGTGACGGACCCTCCACCAGAAAAGTTACACAGTGCAGTTTTAATACATCAGCTCACAGTCCCTTTTGACCCCTGACTCGACCTCTCCCTCTGCGCCTCTTCAGTGGCGTTCACTGGTGCTGGGTGACAGATCGAGGCTCCGCGGTGGTGCGTTCAGGTGCAGAGTGAGTGATCAGGTCCAGATAAATGTTCTGTCACCTGAAACGTGCGGACTACAGGAAGCTCTGGAGCTCAGGGCCCAGCTGCCGTCTGTTCCTACGACCTTCAAACACATCACCATAACTCACACTTTATACTAATGACAATCTGTTCGAGTTCTGAAGTGAGCGTGAAACGAGTGTGTCTGTGGCCCGAGTGTCCGGGTATGATCGGGTTTTTGGAGTTTCCCGGTTCTGCGAGTGTCCGTGTAGACGCAGGATCCTGATTTCTCAAACCTGGAGCTGTACTGAGCATGTGCGAACTCAAGTCACAAAAACCATCTGTGTTTCTCCATGGAGATGTTGTTGCTTTGTCTGGAATCTTCCGGTATGGCTTTAAACTCAGTTACATGGGTTTTCAACTTGAAAACTTACTGTGAGTGGGCTCGCCGCTTCACAGATCTGACATGTAACTTGGCCCTGTGGCGTCACCTGCTGTCTTCAGAGAGATAAATAAGTGTAATGCCATACTGTGGAACATTCCAGGCAACATCTCCATGGAGAAACGCATTTTACGGACCCTCCCCCAGAAAACTTACACAATGCAGCTTTAAGACTAGATGGAATTAAATCTCCTGAATGAATAAATTTGTATCTCAGCGTGTTCCTGATAAAAACATGTGGACCTCCTGGACCTCCTCTCCTCTGCTCCTGGACCTCCTCTCCTCTGCTCCAGGACCTCCTCTCCTCTGCTCCAGGACCTCCTCTCCTCTGTTCCTGGACCTCCTCTGAGCTGCTCCAGGACCTCCTCTCCTCTGTTCCAGGACCTCCTCTCCTCTGCTCCAGGACCTCCTCTGAGCTGCTCCTGAACCTCCTCTGAGCTGTTCCTGGACCTCCTCTCCTCTGCTCCAGGACTCCTGTGCGAACTCAAGTCACAAAAACAGGAGGAGCAGTTACTTTACCAAAACGACTCAAACTCCTACCAGAACTCAGGAGACTCCTCCAAAAACCTGGTCGATAAAAACCTTTCACTTTCTGTCAGTCTCAAGTCTATTTTCTGGGTCCTTCTTGTTGAGCCACAACACAAACCCTTTAAAAACAAAAGTACAGTACGCACACTTAACACACACTGTGCGGATCTTCTGACCTGCTCCGTGGTGGACCTTCAGAGTCGGACCTCACCCAGAGCTGGGGGCAGGGGGACGCTGGGGAGAGGGGGAGCACCCATGGGAGCTGTGACAGGTTCAGAGCCGGAGGAGCAGGAGAGCACTGACACCACCAAAACATCCGCAGGCGCCACACTGACCCCTGCTGACCGGAGCGGGGCAGTGCGGAGGATCCCAGGGAATGCTAATACGGAAAGACACGTGTGTTATGTAAAAGGAGCGCACGGATCTGCGATAAGACGTCCTCACGATTCTGTGTTTGAGATCACGTCACGTCACAACATTCTACTGACAATATAAAACAAAAACAGAACATTTTAGCGTCAATTCAACCAACTTTGTGAAAAACGTGTAGAAGGTCAGGGCTTTGTGCATTTGTGGACAGGGGAGACGTCTGTGCTTTTCTCTCAACTGATTTAAAGGGTCACTGTGTAACTTTTCTGTTAACTCATCTGCTTGTCTCCATGGTGATGTTATTGCTTTGCCTGGGATGTTCCACGGCATGGCATTAAACAAACGTATCTTGAGTTTATTCAGTTACAGGTGTTTTTATTTCTCAAAACGACCCCAAAGACCTGCATTCTTACTGTGAGAGGGCCCACTTCTCCGCAGATCTGACCTATAACTCGGCCCGAGATAGTTAAATAAAGAGAAAAACCAGGGTGTTGTTTTTGACTCTGAGCTGACTTTTATCCCAGACATTAAGAGCAACATAAAAATATGTTTCTATCCAGAGTCCGGCCCATTCTCTCTCGGGCCACACGGAGTCACTGATGTTTGTATCACCAGTCGAACAGACGACTGTAAAGCCTCTGGTCTCTGGTCTTCACAAAAAGAGTATTTCAGGTTTACAATTATTACAAACTTCAGCAGCTCATGTCACTGCATTGGCTCCCTGTGAGTTTCAGGATGGATTTAAAAGTTCTTTTACTGGTTTTTAAACGTCTTAATGGTCTTGGGGGTTCTTCTCTTTCAGAACTGCGTTTACCTTACGAACCCTCGCGGACCCTGTGCTCCTCCGGCACAGGCTCCTGAAAAGCGTTTTATAAATAAAGTTTGATTGACTGATTACAAAGCCATACAATAATGTATCCATAGAAACAAGAAGGTGACGGACCCCCAACTAAAAAGTTACAAAGTGCACCTTTAATAAAAGAACCTATTTGAGAAATAAGATGATAAAATAAGAAGATATGGTCCTCATCTGTCTAAAACTGCCCCTTTAAAATGTGGTGTACCTAAGGGTTCTATCTTAGGCCCCAATCTTTTTGCCTTTTTTTTTTTTTTTTTTTTTTTTTTTTTGCTGCATTGGAATCAACTTTTAAAGATGCACTGTGTAACTTTGTGGTGTTGGATCTGCCATCTGCTTTTCTCCATGGAGATGTTGTTGCTTTGCAGAAAACTTACACAATGCACCTTTAAGACTAGATGGAATTAAATCTCCTGAATTAATAAATTTGTATCTCAGCGTGTGGAGCTCCTCTGCTCCTGGACCTCCTCTCCTCTGCTCCAGGACCTCCTCTCCTCTGTTCCTGGACCTCCTCTGCTCCAGGACCTCCTCTCCTCTGTTCCTGGACCTCCTCCTCTGCTCCTGGACCTCCTCTGCTCCTGGACCTCCTCTGCTCCTGGACCTCCTCTGTTCCTGGACCTCCTCTGCTCCTGGACCTCCTCTGTTCCTGGACCTCCTCTGCTCCTGGACCTCCTCTGCTCCTGGACCTCCTCTGCTCCTGGACCTCCTCTCCTCCTGAAGAGCGTTTGTGTCTGTCAGATTGTGATTTCGGTGAAACTCTGTGTCCCGAGTCTCGCTTTAATCGAGAGGTGTTTATGAGCTGAGCAGCTGCAGGGCGACAGCTGCTCTCACCCACAACACTTTCATTATCACCTCCACATATGTACTGTCCAAATGAGACACCTGTGTCCACGTCCCCCAGAGGACACCAGGAGGACAGAACAATGTGTGTCCAACTGATAAGACACCAGGAGGACAGAACAACGTGTGTAAAACTGTCCAACTGTGAAGACACCAAGAGGACAGAGGAACGTGTGTCCAACTGTGAAGACACCAGGACGACACAGCAACTGCAACACATGTCCAAATGTCCAACTCCTCTGTGGACCCCAAGAGGAGAGAACAATATGTGTCCTAAATGTGACACCTGCGTCCAACTGTCCATGTGTGAGGACACCAGGAGGACAGAACAAGGTGTGTCCAAATGTTACATAGTGGGGACACAAGGAGACACCAAGAGGAGAGAACAATATGTGTCCTAAATGTGACACCTGCGTCCAACTGTCCATCTGTCAGGACACCAGGGGGACAGGGCTGAGGGACAAAACAACACATGTCCACATGAGAAACCTGTGTCCAACGTCTGGAGAGGACACCAGGAGGACAGAAGACACATGTCCAGTCGTAAGGAGGCGGGGACACTCCTGGACCACAACAATGAAAAAAGTGGACAAGCCCCTGCCTTATGGAGACAGTTTTAATGCCACACTGTGAAATCTTCAAGGCAAAACAACACAGTTTCCATGGTAACAAGCAAGTGGTAGATCCTCCACCAGAAAAGTTCCGCATTGCATCTTTAAAAAAACCAAAAACAAAAACATGCACAAATGAACCAAATCACAACTCTGGGAAACCGAATGATACGGATCCAGAAAGGTTCAAAAATGAGGACAGTTGCCATGGAGATTAACAATTTAAAATAAAACACTGTGTAAAATAAAACAGACATTCTCTCCGCCTCTGCGTCAGCTCCAGCGTTCCCTCGTGTTCTGAACAAATGAATCCCGTATTAAAGTACAGAACGTCTTTATTTCATGATTTTTACGTCTTTTATGTGTCTCATGTTTAACACGTTTGTCTTGATGAACATTTGTGTTTTAGAGGAAAATAAAACTGATGAATTTGGTAAATGAAAAAACATTTTAGAGGATATTTATGAGAATGAATTTGAGTATTTTAAGAAGATAAAGACGAATATGAAATCTTGTATTGCTGGAAATTAGAATGAATGAATTTTGATTGTTTTAAATGTTTAATGAATTGGATTGTGGTTATTTTAAGGAGACGCTGTTACTGATGAAATGTTGTTGTTAGAGTTGGTTTAATGTAAATATTTTCTGCTTCAGTTGTTCAGTTGTTTTGTTCCTGCCTGAGAACTGCACAGCGTCTTGGTTCTGTGCACAGTCCTTGTTTTAAATAAATACATAAATAAATAAAATAAAAATCGATATCTTTAATTCCAAATTGTGAAAAATTCCAGACCGACAAACCTGTTTATTTCATTGTCATAAAGATAAACAGGTGGGGGACACGGCTTCAGAAAAGTTACGCAGTGCAACTTTAAACAACTTTACCATAACAAGAGACAATAATAAAGGCCATTAATGATACACTGGATAAAACTAAAGCAAATAAAGAGTCTGTGTGTGTGTGTGTGTGTGTGTGTGTGTGTGTGTGTGTGTGTTGTGTGTGTAGTTGTGTGTGTAGTTGTGCGTTGTCATGAGCCTGCAGCTCGTCTCTGCTCATTCCGACAGGAGGAGCCGCTGACATTTAAACACGAGGAGCGAGACGAGACACTTGTGTAACATTTAGTCGTCACCGGGGGACAGCTCTGGGACGCTCCGATAACACCACCTCACTGCCGCTGTGCCCTCAAGCAAGACAAACCACACAGCGGAGTTCAGCTTCACACTCTGGACAGCAGCAGAGACGTGGGAATCTGAACAATCTGAGTAAAACAGAGTCAGACTCGTTTGGATCATCAGAAGAACCAAACGTGTGGAAGAACCTGGTCCAATTTAAAACACGATTTAAAAGAGAAACGATGAGAAAAAACCTGGATGAGCCTCAGTGACGCCCCGAGCACAGAGCTGATGTGTCAGGAGGAGGTGGAGGGTCAGAGTGTGTGGCCAGTGTTGTGTTTGTGTTGTTGTTTTGTTTTGTCTTGTATAACTCACTGGTCTGTGGAATAGTTGAAGTGTTGTTCTGTGAAGTGTGGGAGAAGATTGGAAATGTACGAACTTTCCTTCATCCATCTCCTTTTCAAACCTGGATGTTTGTATCTGCGTCTGTACGAGCAGGTTTGAAATAAATAAATGACCTCCACATTTTTAACTCAAGCGATAATATTAATGAACTTTTGTGTTGGTTACACTTGTGGTGGGAAGAATACTGAAAGTATAAGAACAGTGACATGTAGGAATAAAGGCGTCCAGTTTGTACTTAAAGTTTGTACAGAGGATTTTCCAAGGACGGAGAAATCCAGCAACTGTTTGTTCTTTTTCAAATGTTCCTCATGTGTGACTCCACCTCCTCCTCCACAGCTCCATCAGTAGAAACTCCTCCTCCACCTCCTCCAGACTCTAGAAATCCTGTTTGTTTACAGCCGGGGCTCGTTCAGAATCGCTGTTGCTGCTGTAACTCTACTGTACGTTTTCAAATGAGAAGCAGAAGTTTCCTGTCCAGAAGTAATTTATCGACCAACGCGTCAGTCTTTAGACCCTTCGTCTGCTTCAGTGACGCCATCGCTGGAAGGAATCTCCGAGAATCACCTTAGTTTGGCGTCGCTCCTTTTCCCCTTCTCTTCTTCTTTCAGCGACCTCATAAACGGACTTTCTTTTGCGGCTAACTGGTCGTGGATTCTCGTCTGCCATCGCAACAAACTTTGTACAAACTGTGAGGAAGATACAGTTGGAAAAAGCCGCAAAGAACCGCTGCGTTGGTCGAGTAAACGGCGTCTTGAGTCTGTGGAATGTGTGAGAGGCGAACGTAAACCACGTGATCCCAGCGCGCCGGAGAGTCAGTTACTATAGAAACGCAGGGAGTTTGATTGACGACCAAACAGCCAATAGATAACGAGATTTTGAACTTTCATTGACAATTTGAAACAAAAAAATTCCTCCATACAACCTTTAAAGTTTCACCTGTAATTAGACTGGCCGACCTGCCCCTGTTGCGTTTTCACACTTCACCACTAGATGCTTCCTATGTTACTGCTGTCTGACAGGGCGCCTGCTTTGGCCGGACAGAAGAAGAGCGGACAGGTGAGTCTGGACAAAGGCCAGGTGAGGGAAGGGGAGGGGCTAGGTGAGGGGAGGTTAATTAAAAGTTGAATTAAAGCAACACTCTGGAGGTGGTACGTCACCTGCATGATCCCATGGAGATAAAGTTAAAACTACACTATGGAACATTCCCAGAGAGATAGTGAAGTTTACTGTGGAAGATTATAGCCCGAGGAACATCATTTCCATGGAAACAAGAAGGTTTGAATATGTATTTAAAAAATCCATTCAGAGTAGAAGTTCACAGTAACATTTGTATTTGGCCCTCGCCAGTGACAAAGTCAGTGGCGAGAGCTATTGTTCTTCCTCGGTTTCTTATTGGCCCTCGCCAGTGACAAAGTCAATGGCGAGGGGTATTGTTCTTCGCGAGTTTCTTATAATTGGCCCTCGCCAGTGACAAAGTCAATGGCGAGGGGTATTGTTCTTGCTGGGTTTCTTATTATTATTATTATTATTTTTTTTCCTTGCAAACGATCGCGATTTTGACCCCCTGAACGTCGACGAAAAGTCCCACATGGGGGTATCAGATCGACCGGTCCGGCGAAAAATTTGATAAAATGGGCATCGCGACAATGCCCAAAGTGACCCCACTCGACAGCGCCCCCATGAAAAATGCAAAATTTCAAATGAATGGGCAGGTGAGAAGCATATTTTGGCGTAGGCTGACGAAATTCGGAACAGTGATAGAGCTCAGGGAGACAAACAAAAAAGTCATTCATAACACTGCCCTATGACGTACAGGAAGTCAGCCATATTGGATCAAAATTTCGGCGCCGTTTTAACTTGGGTGTGTGGAAAAAGAATGAACTCCCTCGTGTTTAGTCCAAATGAGCCCAGATTTGACATGTCACATCTACAGACATGGGTTCACAAAAGTGTGCATTGGTTTTTCTTAACTCTTTACCGTTTGCCCGTAGCACGCCGGCGAATAACACCTTCATTTCCTGTTTTTTTGACGACCTCTCACGGCCACAGGCATTGGCCTACAGAGCTCAAATTCAAATCACAACTGCGTGACCCCGGCCCGAATGTAATGAAATATGAAATATAATAAAAGTGAACACTATAGCGCCCCCTAGCATAGACATAAAATGTCAACATTATCGGATCTGGACCAAATTCGGGGATTAAATACTATGAATGATTACAAGCAAATAAATGTATTACAGACATGGAGTAATTTTCACGGTTGGCCAACAGGGGCGCAAATACTCCCCAAAAAAATACTTTAAAATATATTACACGCACATGCTTTGTCCTATAGCACTGAAATTTGAATCACTGATGTTTGATTTCGACCTCATTATAAAACACTATAAAGTTTATGAAAAGTGAACACTATAGCGCCCCCTAGCATAGACAAAAATCGTCAGCATTATCGGATTTGGACAAAATTCGGGGAATAAATTCTATGCATGATTACAAGCAAATAAATGTATTACGAACATGGGGCAATTTTCACGGTTGGCCAGCAGGGGCGCAAATACTCCCCAAAAAAATACTTTTAAATATATTACACACACATGCTTTGTCCTATAGCACTGAAATTTGAATCACTAATGTTTGATTTCAACCTGATTATAAAACAATATAAATTATATTAAAAGTGAACACTATAGCGCCCCCTATCATAGACATAAAACAAGTACATTATCGGATCTGGACCAAACTCGGGGAATAAATTCTGTGCATGATTACAAGCACATAAATATATTACACACATGGGGTATTTTTCACGGTTGGCCAGCAGGGGCGCACGAACTCCCTCAAAACCATTAAAGGTGCATTATATAAATTCCTGATGGAGGGTCTGTGCAAATTTGGGGATGAAATTCTATGAACGATTACAAGAGAAACATATTTTGGACATGTGGCATTTTTTATGGCTCACCAGCAGGGGCGCACTGACTCCTACAGTATATTTAAAGGGGCATATTTAAAGGTGCGTAATATAATTTTTCCGGCGGACGAGCTGGCGGCCTGGGCGGCTCTCGGGAAGAGCGAGTGGCGAGCCGGAGCGGTCGTGGGTCCCCGGCGGCTGCGCGGGGGGGCGTGCGAACCGGGGCGAGGGCCACCATAGCCGCGCGCGGCTTTAATTGGCCCTCGCCAGTGACAAAGTCAATGGCGAGGGGTATTGTTCTTCGCGGGTTTCTTATTCTTTTTATTTTTTTTCCTTGCAAACGATCGCGATTTTGACCCCCTGAACATCGACGAAAAGTCTCACATGGGGGTATCAGATCGACCGGCTTGGCGAAAAATTTGATAAAACGGGCATCGCGACAATGACCAAAGTGACCCCACTCGACAGCGCCTCCTAGAAAAATCAAAATTTCCAAATGAATGGGCAACCGAAAAGCATATTTTGGGGTAGACTGACGAAATTTGGAACAGTGATAGAGCTCAAGGAGACAAACAAAAAAGTCATTCATAACACTGCCCTATGACGAACAGGAAGTCGGCCATATTGGATCAAAAAATCGGCGCCGTTTTGACTTGGGTGTGTGAAAAAAGAATGAACTCCCTCATGTTTAGTCCAAATGAGCTCAGATTTGACATGTCACATCTACAGACATGGGTTCACAAAAGTGTGCATTGTTTTTTCTTAACTCTTTACGGTTTGCCCGTAGCACGCCGGCGAAAAACACCTTCATTTCCTGTTTCTTTGATGACCTCTCACGGCCACAGGCATTGGCCTACAGAGCTCAAATTCAAATCACAACTGCAGGACCCCGGCCCGAATGTAATGAAATATGAAATATAATAAAAGTGAACACTATAGCGCCCCCTACCATAGACGTAAAACGTGTACATTAACAGATCTGGACCAAATTCAGGGAATAAATTCTATGCATGATTACAAGCAAATAAATGTATTATGGACATGGGGCAATTTTCACGGTTGGCCAGCAGGGGCGCAAATACTCCACAAAAAAATACTTGAAAATATATTACACACACATGCTTTGTCCTATAGCACTGAAATTTGAATCACTGATGTTTGATTTCAACCTGATTATAAAACAATATAAATTATATTAAAAGTGAACACTATAGCGCCACCTAGAATAGACATGAAATGTCTACGTTTACATTGTTCTTCTTTCTCTGCAAACACAAACATTTGCATATTTGACCTACTGAACATCAACGAAAAGTCCCACATGGGGGTATAGAATCGATCAGCCCGACACCCTGTTCGATAATTTGACCTTCAAAGTAATGTCCAACCAAAACCCACTCTACAGCGCCTCCTACAATTGGACCCCTATGGGAATGAAGACAGGTAAACTTTAGCATAGGCTGTTGAAATTCGGTACAGTGATAGCGGTCTATGAGACAAGCCGAAAGTTGAATAGGCGCACCCCCCTATGACAAACAGGAAGTCGGCCATATTGGTTCAAAGATTCACCGCCGTTTTGACTTAGGTGTGTGAAAAAAGAATGAACTCCCTCGTGTTTAGTCCAAATGAGCTCAGATTTGACATGTCACATCTACAGACATGGGTTCACAAAAGTGTGCATTGTTTTTTCTTAACTCTTTACGGTTTGCCCGTAGCACGCCGGCGAAAAACACCTTCATTTCCTGTTTCTTTGATGACCTCTCACGGCCACAGGCATTGGCCTAGAGAGCTCAAATTCAAATCACAACTGCGTGACCCCGACCCAAATGTAATAAAATATGAAATATAATAAAAGTGAACACTATAGCGCCCCCTAGCATAGACAGAAAACGTCAAAATGATCAGATTTGGACCAAATTCAGGTAATAAATTCTATGCATGATTACAATCAAAAAAATATATTACAGACATGTAGCATTTCTCACGGTTCACCAGTAGGGGCGCACTGACTCCTACAATATATTTAAAGGGGCATATTATAATTTTTCCGGTGGACGAGCTGGCAACCTGGGCAACTGTCTGGAAGAGCGAGTGGCGAGCCGGAGCGGTCGCGGGTCCCTAACAGCTGCATATTTAAAGGGGCATTATATAATTTGTCCGATGGGCGAGCTGGCGGCCTGGGCGGCTCTCGGGAAGAGCGAATGGCGAGCCGGAGCGGTCGTGGGTCCCCGGTGGCTGCGCGGGGGGGGCGTGCGAACCGGGGCGAGGGCCACCATAGCCGCGCGCGGCTTTAAGTTTACATTGTTCTTACTTTTATGCAAACACAAACATTTGCATATTTGACCTACTGAACATCAACGAAAAGTCCCACATGGGGGTATAGAATCGATCAGCCCGACACCCTGTTCGATAATTTGACCTTCAAAGTAATGTCCAACCAAAACCCACTCTACAGCGCCTCCTACAATTGGACCCCTATGGGAATGGGGACAGGTAAACTTTAGCATAGACTGTTGAAATTCATTACAGTGATAGGGGTCTATGAGACAAGCCGAAAGTTGAATAGGCGCACCCCCCTATGACGAACAGGAAGTCGGCCATATTGGTTCAAAGATTCACCGCCGTTTTGACTTAGGTGTGTGGAAAAAGAATGAAATCCCTCGTGTTTAGTCCAAATGAGCTCAGATTTCACATGTCACATCTACAGACATGGGTTCACAAAAGTGTGCATTGTTTTTTCTTAACTCTTTACGGTTTGCCCGTAGCACGCCGGCGAAAAACACCTTCATTTCCTGTTTCTTTGATGACATCTCACGGCCACAGGCATTGGCCTAGAGAGCTCAAATTCAAATCACAACTGCGTGACCCCGACCCAAATGTAATAAAATATGAAATATAATAAAAGTGAACACTATAGCGCCCCCTAGCATAGACAGAAAACGTCAAAATGACCAGATTTGGACCAAATTCAGGTAATAAATTCTATGCATGAATCTATGCATGTAATATATTTTTTTCTATCAAAAAAATATATTACAGACATGTGGCATTTCTCACGGTTCACCAGTAGGGGCGCACTGACTCCTACAATATATTTAAAGGGGCATATTATAATTTTTCCGGTGGACGAGCTGGCAACCTGGGCAACTGTCTGGAAGAGCGAGTGGCGAGCCGGAGCGGTCGCGGGTCCCTAACAGCTGCATATTTAAAGGGGCATTATATAATTTGTCCGATGGGCGAGCTGGCGGCCTGGGCGGCTCTCGGGAAGAGCGAATGGCGAGCCGGAGCGGTCGTGGGTCCCCGGCGGCTGCGCGGGGGGGCGTGCGAACCGGGGCGAGGGCCACCATAGCCGCGCGCGGCTTTAATTCTTATTGGCCCTCGCCAGTGACAAAGTCAATGGCGAGGGGTATTGTTCTTGTCCGGTTTCTTATTGGCCCTCGCCAGTGACAAAGTCAATGGCGAGGGGTATTGTTCTTCGCGAGTTTCTTACACTCTTTTATTATTATTATTTTTCCTTGCAAACGATCGCGATTTTGAGGCCCTAAACATCGACGAAAAGTCCCACATGGGGGTATCAGATCGACCGGTCCGGTGAAAAATTTGATAAAATGGGCATCGCGACAATGACCAAAGTGACCCCACTCGACAGCGCCCCCTTGAAAATGCAAAATTTCAAAGTCTATGGGCAGCTGAGAAGCATATTTTGGCGTAGGCTGACGAAATTCGGAGCAGTGATAGAGCTCAAGGAGACAAACAAAAAATGTCATTGTCACACTGCCCAGTGACGTACAGGAAGTCGGCCATATTGGATCAAAAATCCGGCGCCGTTTTGACTTGGGTGTGTGAGAAAAGAATGAAATCCCTCGTGTTTAGTCCAAATGAGCTCAGATTTGACATGTCACATCTACAGACATGGGTTCACAAAAGTGTGCATTGTTTTTTCTTAACTCTTTACGGTTTGCCCGTAGCACGCCGGCGAATAACGCCTTCATTTCCTGTTTTTTCGATGAGCTCTCACGGCCACAAGCATTGGCCTAGAGAGCTCAAATTCAAATCACAACTGCGTGACCCCGGCCCGAATGTAATGAAATATGAAATATAATAAAAGTGAACACTATAGCGCCCCCTAGCATAGACGTGAAACGTGTACATTATAGGATTTGGACCAAATTCGGGGATTAAATACTATGAATGATTACAAGCAAATAAATGTATTACAGACATGGGGTAATTTTCACGGTTGGCCAGCAGGGGCGCAAATACTCCCCAAAAAAATAGTTTAAAATATATTACACACACATGCTTTGTCCTATAGCACTGAAATTTGAATCACTGATGTTTGATTTCGACCTCATTATAAAACACTATAAAGTTTATGAAAAGTGAACACTATAGCGCCCCCTAGCATAGACAAAAATCGTCAGCATTATCGGATTTGGACAAAATTCGGGGAATAAATTCTATGCATGATTATAAGCAAATAAATGTTTTATGAACATGGGGCCATTTTCACGGTTGGCCAGTAGGGGCGCAAATACTCCCCAAAAAAATAGTTTAAAAATTATTACAAGCACATGCTTTGTCCTATCGTGCTGAAATTTTAATCACTAATATTTGATCTCAGCCTGAATATAAAACACTATAAAGTATATGAAAAGTGAACACTATAGCGCCCCCTAGCATAGACATAAAATGTGTACATTAACAGATCTGGACCAAATTCGGGGAATAAATTCTATGCATGATTCCAAGCAAATAAATATATTACAGACATAGGGTATTTTTCACGGTTGGCCAGCAGGGGCGCACGGACTCCCTCAAAACCATTTAAAGGTGCATAATGTAAATTCCTGATGGAGGATTTGTGCAAATTTGGGGATGAAATTCTATGAACAATTACAAGAAAAACATATTTTGGACAGGTGGCATTTTTCATGGTTCACCAGCAGGGGCGCAATGACTCCTACAGTATATTTAAAGGTGCATATTTAAAGGTGCGTAATATAATTTTTCGGGCGGACGAGCTGGCGGCCTGGGCGGCTGTCGGGAGGAGCGAGTGGCGAGCCGGAGCAGTCGCGGGTCCCCGGCGGCCGCGCGGGGGGGGCCTGCGAACCGGGGCGAGGGCCACCATAGCCGCGCGCGGCTTTAATTGGCCCTCGCCAGTGACAAAGTCAATGGCGAGGGGTATTGTTCTTCCTCGGTTTATTATTATTATTATTATTCTTTTTCCCCACCTTAAATTGCATTTTTGACCCCCTGAACATCGACGAAAAGTCCCACATGGGGGTATCAAATCGACCGGTCCGGCGAAAAATTTGATAAAATGGGCATCGCGGCAATGACCAAAGTGACCCCACGCAATAGCGCCCCCGTGAAAAATCAAAATTTCAAAATGAATGGGCAGCTGAACAGCATATTTTGGCGTAGGCTCACGAAATTTGGAACAGTGATAGAGCTCAAGGAGACAAACAAAAAAGGTAATCGTAACACGCCCCTATGATGTACAGGAAGTCGGCCATATTGGATCAAAAATTCGGCGCCGTTTTGACTTGGGTGTGTGAAAAAAGAATGAACTCCCTCATGTTTAGTCCAAATGAGCTCAGATTTGACATGTCACATCTACAGACATGGGTTCACAAAAGTGTGCATTGTTTTTTCTTAACTCTTTACCGTTTGTCCGTAGCACGCCGGCGAATAACACCTTCATTTCCTGTTTCGTTGACAACCTCTCATGGCCTCAGGCATTGGCCTACAGAGCTCAAATTCAAATCACAACTGCGGGACCCCGGCCCGAATGTAATGAAATATGAAATATAATAAAAGTGAACACTATAGCGCCCCCTAGCATAGACATAAAATGTCAACGTTATTGGATCTGGACCAAATTCGGGGATTAAATTCTATGCATGATTACAAGCAAATAAATATATTACAGACATGGGGTAATTTTCACGGTTGGCCAGCAGGGGCACAAGGACTCCCCAAAAAAATAGTTTAAAATATATTACACACACATGCTTTGTCCTATAGCACTGAAATTTTAATCACTGATGTTTGATTTCGACCTCATTTTAAAACACTATAAAGTTTATGAAAAGTGAACACTATAGCGCCCCCTAGCATAGACAAAAATCGTTAGCATTATCGGATTTGGACGAAATTCGGGGAATAAATTCTATGCCTGATTACAAGCAAATAAATGTATTACAAACATGGGGCAATTTTCACGGTTGGCCAGTAGGGGCACAAATACTCCCCAAAAAAATAGTTTAAAAATTATTACAAGCACATGCTTTGTCCTATCATGCTGAAATTTTAATCACTAATGCGTGATCTCAGCCTGAATATAATACACTATAAAGTATATGAAAAGTGAACACTATAGCGCCCCCTAGCATAGACAAAAAACGTCAGCATTATCGGATTTGGACCAAACTCGGGGAATAAATTCTATGCATGATTCCAAGCAAATAAATATATTACAGACATGGGGTATTTTTCACGGTTGGCCAGCAGGGGCGCACGGACTCCCTCAAAACCATTTAAAGGTGCATAATGTAAATTCCTGATGGAGGATTTGTGCACATTTGGGGATGAAATTCTATGAACGATTACAAGAGAAACATATTTTGGACATGTGGCATTTTTTATGGTTCACCAGCAGGGGCGCACTGACTCCTACGATATATTTAAAGGGGCATATTTAAAGGTGCGTAATATAATTTTTCCGGCGGACGAGCTGGCGGCCTGGGCGGCTGTCGGGAAGAGCGAGTGGCGAGCCGGAGCGGTCGTGGGGCCCCGGCGGCTGCGCGGGGGGGCGTGCGAACCGGGGCGAGGGCCACCATAGCCGCGCGCGGCTTTAAGTTTACATTGTTCTTCCTTTTCTGCAAACACAAACATTTGCATATTTGACCTACTGAACATCAACGAAAAGTCCCACATGGGGGTATAGAATCGATCAGCCCGACACCCTGTTCGATAATTTGACCTTCAAAATAATGTCCAACCAAAACCCACTCTACAGCGCCTCCTACAATTGAACCCCTATGGGAATGGGGACAGGTAAACTTTAGCATAGACTGTTGAAATTCGGTACAGTGATAGCGGTCTATGAGACAAGCCAAAAGTTGAATAGGCGCACCCCCCTATGACGAACAGGAAGTCGGCCATATTGGTTCAAAGATTCACCGCCGTTTTGACTTAGGTGTGTGGAAAAAGAATGAAATCCCTCGTGTTTAGTCCAAATGAGCTCAGATTTGACATGTCACATCTACAGACATGGGTTCACAAAAGTGTGCATTGTTTTTTCTTAACTCTTTACGGTTTGCCCGTAGCACGCCGCAAAAAAGGCCTTCATTTCCTGTTTCTTTGATGACCTCTCACGGCCACAGGCATTGGCCTACAGAGCTCAAATTCAATTCACAACTGCGTGACCCCGGATCGAATTTATTGAAATATGAAATAAAATAAAAGTGAACACTATAGCGCCCCCTAGCATAGACGTTAAACGTGTACATTAACAGATCTGGACCAAACTCGGAGAATAAATTCTATGCATGATTCCAAGCAGACAAATATATTACAGACATAGGGTATTTTTCACGGTTGGCCAGTAGGGGCGCACGGACTCTCTCAAAACCATTTAAAGGTGCATAATGTAAATTCCTGATGGAGGATTTGTGCAGATTTGGGGATGAAATTCTATGAATGATTTCAAGAAAAAAATATTTTGGACATGTGGCAGTTCTTATGGTTCACCAGCAGACACACACTGACTCCTACGATATATTTAAAGGTGCATATTTAAAGGGGCATTATATAAGTTTTCCCGCAGAGGAGCTGGCGGCCTGGGCGGCTGTCGGGAAGAGCGAGTGGCGAGCCGGAGCGGTTGTGGGGCCCCGGCGGCTGCGCGGGGGGGCGTGCGAACCGGGGCGAGGGCCACCATAGCCGCGCGCGGCTTTAATTATTATTATTATTATTATTTTCTTCCGACAAAATGATCGCATTTTTGACCCCCTGAACGTTGACGAAAAGTCCCACATGGGGGTATCAGATCGACCGGTCCGGTGAAAAATTTGATAAAATGGGCATCGCGACAATGCCCAAAGAGACCCCACTCGACAGCGCCCCCTTGAAAAATGCAAAATTTCAAATGAATGGGCATCTGAAAAGCATATTTTGGCGTAGGCTGACGAAATTCGGAACAGTGATAGAGCTCAGGGAGACAAACAAAAAAGTCATTCATAACACTGCCCTATGACGTACAGGAAGTCGGCCATATTGGATCAAAATTTCGGCGCCGTTTTGACTTGGGTGTGTGAAAAAAGAATGAACTCCCTCGTGTTTAGTCCAAATGAGCTCAGATTTGACATGTCACATCTACAGACATGGGTTCACAAAAGTGTGCATTGTTTTTTCTTAACTCTTTACGGTTTGCCCGTAGCACGCCGGCGAAAAACGCCTTCATTTCCTGTTTTTTGGACGACATCTCACGGCCACAGGCATTGGCCTACAGAGCTCAAATTCAAATCACAACTGCGGGACCCCGGCCCGAATGTAATGAAATATGAAATATAATAAAAGTGAACACTATAGCGCCCCCTAGCATAGACATACAATGTCAACGTTATCGGATCTGGACCAAATTCGGGGATTAAATACTATGAATGATTACAAGCTAATAAATGTATTACAGACATGGGGTAATTTTCACGGTTGGCCAACAGGGGCGCAAATACTCCCCAAAAAAATACTTTAAAATATAATACACACACATGCTTTGTCCTATAGCACTGAAATTTGACTCACTGATGTTTGATTTCAACCTCATTATAAAACACTATAAAGTTTATGAAAAGTGAACACTATAGCGCCCCCTAGCATAGACAAAAATCGTCAGCATTATCGGATTTGTACAAAATTCGGGGAATAAATTCTATGCATGATTACAAGCAAATAAATGTATTACGGACATGGGGTAATTTTCACGGTTGGCCAGCAGGGGCGCAAATACTCCCCAAAAAAATACTTTAAAATATATTACACGCACATGCTTTGTCCTATAGCACTGAAATTTTAACCACTAATGTTTGATTTCAACTTGATTATAAAACAATATAAAGTTTATGAAAAGTGAACACTATAGTGCCCCCTAGCATAGAAAAAAAACGTCAGCATTATCAGATCTGGACCAAATTCAGGGATTAAATTCTATGCATGATTACAAGCAAATAAGTATATTACGAACATGGGGCAATGTTCACGGTTGGCCAGTAGGGGCGCAAATACTCCCAAAAAAAATAGTTTAAAAATTATTACAAGCACATGCTTTGTCCTATCGTGCTGAAATTTTAATCACTAATGTGTGATCTCAGCCTGAATATAAAACACTATAAAGTATATGAAAAGTGAACACTATAGCGCCCCCTAGCATAGACATATAACGACTACATTATCGGATCTGGACCAAACTTGGGGAATAAATTCTATGCATGATTCCAAGCAGATAAATATATTACAGACATGGGGTATTTTTCACGGTTGGCCAGTAGGGGCGCACGGACTCCCTCAAAACCATTTAAAGGTGCATAATGTAAATTCCTGATGGAGGGTCTGTGCAAATTTGGGGATGAAATTCTATGAACGATTACAAGAAAAACATATTTTCGGCATGTGGCATTTTTTATGGTTCACCAGCAGGGGCGCACTGACTCCTACGATATGTTTAAAGGTGCATATTTAAAGGGGGATTATATAATTTTTCCGGCGGACGAGCTGGCGGCCTGGGCGGCTGTCGGGAAGAGCGAGTGGCGAGCCGGAGCGGTCGTGGGTCCCCGGCGGCCGCGCGGGGGGGCGTGCGAACCGGGGCGAGGGCCACCATAGCCGCGCGCGGCTTTAAGTTTACATTGTTCTTACTTTTATGCAAACACAAACATTTGCATATTTGACCTACTGAACATCAACGAAAAGTCCCACATGGGGGTATAGAATCGATCAGCCCGACACCCTGTTCGATAATTTGACCTTCAAAGTAATGTCCAACCAAAATCCACTCTACAGCGCCTCCTACAATTGAACCCCTATGGGAATGGGGACAGGTAAACTTTAGCATAGGCTGTTGAAATTCGGTACAGTGATAGCGGTCTATGAGACAAGCCGAAAGTTGAATAGGCGCACCCCCCTATGACAAACAGGAAGTCGGCCATATTGGTTCAAAGATTCACCGCCGTTTTGACTTAGGTGTGTGAAAAAAGAATGAACTCCCTCGTGTTTAGTCCAAATGAGCTCAGATTTGACATGTCACATCTACAGACATGGGTTCACAAAAGTGTGCATTGTTTTTTCTTAACTCTTTACGGTTTGCCCGTAGCACGCCGGCGAAAAACACCTTCATTTCCTGTTTCTTTGATGACATCTCACGGCCACAGGCATTGGCCTACAGAGCTCAAATTCAAATCACAACTGCGTGACCCCGACCCAAATGTAATAAAATATGAAATATAATAAAAGTGAACACTATAGCGCCCCCTAGCATAGACAGAAAACGTCAAAATGATCAGATTTGGACCAAATTCAGGTAATAAATTCTATGCATGATTACAATCAAAAAAATATATTACAGACATGTGGCATTTCTCACGGTTCACCAGTAGGGGCGCACTGACTCCTACAATATATTTAAAGGGGCATATTATAATTTTTCCGGTGGACGAGCTGGCAACCTGGGCAACTGTCTGGAAGAGCGAGTGGCGAGCCGGAGCGGTCGCGGGTCCCTAACAGCTGCATATTTAAAGGGGCATTATATAATTTGTCCGATGGGCGAGCTGGCGGCCTGGGCGGCTCTCGGGAAGAGCGAATGGCGAGCCGGAGCGGTCGTGGGTCCCCGGCGGCTGCGCGGGGGGGGCGTGCGAACCGGGGCGAGGGCCACCATAGCCGCGCGCGGCTTTAATTGGCCCTCGCCAGTGACAAAGTCAATGGCGAGGGGTATTGTTCTTGCTCGGTTTCTTATTATTATTATTCTATTTCCCCACCTTAAATTGCATTTTTGACCCCCTGAACATCGACGAAAAGTCCCACATGGGGGTATCAGATCGACCGGTCCGGCGAAAAATTTGATAAAATGGGCATCGCGACAATGACCAAAGTGACCCCACTCGACAGCGCCCCCTTGAAAAATGCAAAATTTCAAATGAATGGGCATCTGAAAAGCATATTTTGGCGTAGGCTCACGAAATTCGGAACAGTGATAGAGCTCAGGGAGACAAACAAAAAAGTCATTCATAACACTGCCCTATGACGTACAGGAAGTCGGCCATATTGGATCAAAATTTCGGCGCCGTTTTGACTTGGGTGTGTGAAAAAAGAATGAACTCCCTCGTGTTTAGTCCAAATGAGCTCAGATTTCACATGTCACATCTACAGACATGGGTTCACAAAAGTGTGCATTGGTTTTTCTTAACTCTTTACGGTTTGCCCGTAGCACGCCGGCGAAAAACACCTTCATTTCCTGTTTCTTTGATGACCTCTCACGGCCACAGGCATTGGCCTACAGAGCTCAAATTCAAATCACAACTGCGTGACCCCGGCCCGAATGTAATGAAATATGAAATATAATAAAAGTGAACACTATAGCGCCCCCTAGCATAGACATAAAATGTCAACGTTATCGGATCTGGACCAAATTCAGGGATTAAATACTATGAATGATTACAAGCAAATAAATGTATTACAGACATGGGGTAATTTTCACGGTTGGCCAACAGGGGCGCAAATACTCCCCAAAAAAATACTTTAAAATATATTACACACACATGCTTTGTCCTATAGCACTGAAATTTTAATCACTAATGTTTGATTTCAACCTGATTATAAAACTATATAAATTATATTAAAACTGAACACTATAGCGCCCCCTACCATAGACATAAAACAAGTACATTATCGGATCTGGACCAAACTCGGGGAATAAATTCTATGCATGATTACAAGCAGATAAATATATTACAGACATGGGGTATTTTTCACGGTTGGCCAGCAGGGGCGCACGGACTCCCTCAAAACCATTTAAAGGTGCATTATATAAATTCCTGATGGAGGGTCTGTGCAAATTTGGGAATGAAATTCTATGAACGATTACAAGAAAAACATATTTTGGACATGTGGCATTTTTTATGGCTCACCAGCAGGGGCGCCCTGACTCCTACAATATATTTAAAGGGGCATATTTAAAGGTGCGTAATATAATTTTTCCGGCGGACGAGCTGGCGGCCTGGGCGGCTGTCGGGAAGAGCGAGTGGCGAGCCGGAGCGGTCGTGGGTCCCCGGCGGCTGCGCGGGGGGGCCTGCGAACCGGGGCGAGGGCCACCATAGCCGCGCGCGGCTTTAATTGGCCCTCGCCAGTGACAAAGTCAATGGCGAGGGGTATTGTTCTTGCTCAGATTCTTATTATTATTATTTTTCCTTGCAAACGATCGCGATTTTGACCCCCTGAACATCGACGAAAAGTCCCACATGGGGGTATCAGATCGACCGGTCCGGCGAAAAATTTGATAAAATGGGCATCGCGACAATGCCCAAAGTGACCCCACTCGACAGCGCCCCCTTGAAAAATGCAAAATTTCAAATGAATGGGCAGCCCAAAAGCATATTTTGGCGTAGGCTGACGAAATTCGGAACAGTGATAGAGCTCAAGGAGACAAACAAAAAAGTCATTCATAACACTGCCCTATGACGTACAGGAAGTCGGCCATATTTGATCAAAATTTCGGCGCCGTTTTGACTTGGGTGTGTGAAAAAAGAATGAACTCCCTCATGTTTAGTCCAAATGAGCTCAGATTTCACATGTCACATCTACAGACATGGGTTCACAAAAGTGTGCATTGTTTTTTCTTAACTCTTTACGGTTTGCCCGTAGCACGCCGGCGAATAACACCTTCATTTCCTGTTTTTTTGACGACCTCTCACGGCCACAGGCATTGGCCTACAGAGCTCAAATTCAAATCACAACTGCGTGACCCTGGCCCGAATGTTATGAAATATGAAATATAATAAAAGTGAACACTATAGCGCCCCCTAGCATAGGCATAAAATGTCAACGTTATTGGATCTGGACCAAATTCGGGGATTAAATTCTATGCATGATTACAAGCAAATAAATATATTACAGACATGGGGTAATTTTCACGGTTGGCCAACAGGGGCGCAAATACTCCCCAAAAAAATAGTTTAAAATATATTACACACACATGCTTTGTCCTATAGCACTGAAATTTGAATCACTGATGTTTGATTTCGACCTCATTATAAAACACTATAAAGTTTATGAAAAGTGAACACTATAGCGCCCCCTAGCATAGACAAAAATCGTCAGCATTATCGGATTTGGACAAAATTCGGGGAATAAATTCTATGCATGATTATAAGCAAATAAATGTATTACGAACATGGGGCCATTTTCACAGTTGGCCAGTAGGGGCGCAAATACTCCCCAAAAAAATAGTTTAAAATATATTACACAAACATGCTTTGTCCTATAGCACTGAAATTTGAATCACTAATGTTTGATTTCAACCTGATTATAAAACAATATAAATTATATTAAAAGTGAACACTATAGCGCCCCCTATCATAGACATAAAACAAGTACATTATCGGATCTGGACCAAACTCGGGGAATAAATTCTATGCATGATTCCAAGCAGATAAATATATTACAGACATGGGGTATTTTTCACGGTTGGCCAGTAGGGGCGCACGGACTCCCTCAAAACCATTTAAAGGTGCATTATATAAATTCCTGATGGAGGATCTGTGCAAATTTGGGGATGAAATTCTATGAACGATTACAAGAGAAACATATTTTGGACATGTGGCATTTTTTATGGCTCACCAGCAGGGGCGCAATGACTCCTACAATATATTTAAAGGTGCATATTTAAAGGTGCGTAATATAATTTTTCCGGCGGACGAGCTGGCGGCCTGGGCGGCTGTCGGGAAGAGCGAGTGGCGAGCCGGAGCGGTCGCGGGTCCCCGGCGGCCGCGCAGGGGGGCGTGCGAACCGGGGCGAGGGCCACCATAGCCGCACGCGGCTTTAAGTTTACATTGTTCTTACTTTTATGCAAACACAAACATTTGCATATTTGACCTACTGAACATCAACGAAAAGTCCCACATGGGGGTATAGAATCGATCAGCCTGACACCCTGTTCGATAATTTGACCTTCAAAATAATGTCCAACCAAAACCCACTCTACAGCGCCTCCTACAATTTGACCCCTATGGGAATGAAGACAGGTAAACTTTAGCATAGACTGTTGAAATTCGGTACAGTGATAGCGGTCTATGAGACAAGCCGAAAGTTGAATAGGCGCACCCCCCTATGACGAACAGGAAGTCGGCCATATTGGTTCAAAGATTCACCGCCGTTTTGACTTAGGTGTGTGAAAAAAGAATGAACTCCCTCGTGTTTAGTCCAAATGAGCTCAGATTTGACATGTCACATCTACAGACATGGGTTCACAAAAGTGTGCATTGTTTTTTCTTAACTCTTTACGGTTTGCCCGTAGCACGCCGGCGAAAAACACCTTCATTTCCTGTTTCTTTGATGACATCTCACGGCCACAGGCATTGGCCTACAGAGCTCAAATTCAAATCACAACTGCGTGACCCCGACCCAAATGTAATAAAATATGAAATATAATAAAAGTGAACACTATAGCGCCCCCTAGCATAGACAGAAAACGTCAAAATGATCAGATTTGGACCAAATTCAGGTAATAAATTCTATGCATGATTACAATCAAAAAAATATATTACAGACATGTGGCATTTCTCACGGTTCACCAGTAGGGGCGCACTGACTCCTACAATATATTTAAAGGGGCATATTATAATTTTTCCGGTGGACGAGCTGGCAACCTGGGCAACTGTCTGGAAGAGCGAGTGGCGAGCCGGAGCAGTCGCGGGTCCCTAACAGCTGCATATTTAAAGGGGCATTATATAATTTGTCCGATGGGCGAGCTGGCGGCCTGGGCGGCTCTCGGGAAGAGCGAATGGCGAGCCGGAGCGGTCGTGGGTCCCCGGCGGCTGCGCGGGGGGGGCGTGCGAACCGGGGCGAGGGCCACCATAGCCGCGCGCGGCTTTAAGTTTACATTGTTCTTCATTTTCTGCAAACACAAACATTTGCATATTTGACCTACTAAACATCAACGAAAAGTCCCACATGGGGGTATAGAATCGATCAGCCCGAAACCCTATTCAATAATTTGACCTTCAAAATAATGTCCAACCAAAACCCACTCTACAGCGCCTCCTACAATTGGACCCCTATGGGAATGGGGACAGGTAAACTTTAGCATAGACTGTTGAAATTCGGTACAGTGATAGGGGTCTATGAGACAAGCCGAAAGTTGAATAGGCGCACCCCCCTATGACAAACAGGAAGTCGGCCATATTGGTTCAAAGATTCACCGCCGTTTTGACTTAGGTGTGTGGAAAAAGAATGAAATCCCTCGTGTTCAGTCCAAATGAGCTCAGATTTCACATGTCACATCTACAGACATGGGTTCACAAAAGTGTGCATTGTTTTTTCTTAACTCTTTATGGTTTGCCCGTAGCACGCCGGCGAATAACACCTTCATTTCCTGTTTCTTTGACGACCTCTCACGGCCACAGGCATTGGCCTACAGAGCTCAAATTCAATTCACAACTGCGTGACCCCGGCCCGAATGTAATGAAATATGAAATAAAATAAAAGTTAACACTATAGCGCCCCCTAGCATAGACGTTAAACGTGTACATTAACAGATCTGGACCAAATTCGGGGAATAAATTCTATGCATGATTACAAGCAAATAAATATATTACAGACATGGGGTATTTTTCACGATTGGCCAGCAGGGGCGCACGGACTCCCTCAAAACCATTTAAAGGCGCATAATGTAAATTCCTCATGCAGGATTTGTGCAAATTTGGGGATGAAATTCTATGAACAATTACAAGAGAAACATATTTTGGACAGGTGGCATTTTCATGGTTCACCAGCAGGGGCGCACTGACTCCTACGATATATTTAAACGTGCATATTTAAAGGGGCATTATATAATTTTTCCGGCGGACGAGCTGGCGGCCTGGGCGGCTGTCGGGAAGAGCGAGTGGCGAGCCGGAGCGGTCGTAGGTCCCCAGCGGCCGCGCGGGGGGGCGTGCGAACCGGGGCGAGGGCCACCATAGCCGCGCGCGGCTTTAATTATTTTTTTTCCTTGCAAACGATCGCGATTTTGACCCCCTGAACATCGACGAAAAGTCCCACATGGGGGTATCAGATCGACCGGTCCGGCGAAAAATTTGATAAAATGGGCATCGCGACAATGACCAAAGTGACCCCACTCGACAGCGCCCCCTTGAAAAATGAAATTTTCAAAATGAATGGGCAGCCCAAAAGCATATTTTGGCGTAGGCTGACGAAATTCGGGACAGTGATAGAGCTCAAGGAGACAAACAAAAAAGGTATTCGTAACACTGCCCAGTGACGTACAGGAAGTCGGCCATATTGGATCAAAAATTCGCCGCCGTTTTGACTTGGGTGTGTGAAAAAAGAATGAACTCCCTCATGTTTAGTCCAAATGAGCTCAGATTTGACATGTCACATCTACAGACATGGGTTCACAAAAGTGTGCATTGGTTTTTCTTAACTCTTTACGGTTTGACCGTAGCACGCCGGCGAATAACGACTTCATTTCCTGTTTTTTTGACGACCTCTCACGGCCACAGGCATTGGCCTAGAGAGCTCAAATTCAAATCACAACTGCGTGACCCCGGCCCAAATGTAATGAAATATGAAATATAATAAAAGTGAACACTATAGCGCCCCCTAGCATAGACATAAAATGTCAACGTTATTGGATCTGGACCAAATTCGGGGATTAAATTCTATGCATGATTACAAGCAAATAAATGTATTACAGACATGGGGCAATTTTCACGGTTGGCCAGCAGGGGCGCAAATACTCCCCAAAAAAATAGTTTAAAATATCTTACACGCACATGCTTTGTCCTATAGCACTGAAATTTTAATCACTGATGTTTGATTTCAACCTCATTATAAAACACTATAAAGTTTATGAAAAGTGAACACTATAGCGCCCCCTAGCTTAGACAAAAATCGTTAGCATTATCGGATTTGGATGAAATTCAGTGAATAAATTTTATGCATGATTACAAGCAAATAAATGTATTACGAACATGGTGCCATTTTCACGGTTGGCCAGTAGGGGCGCAAATACTCCCCAAAAAATAGTTTAAAAATTATTACAAGCACATGCTTTGTCCTATCGTGCTGAAATTTTAATCACTAATGTTTGATCTCAGCCTGAATATAATACACTATAAAGTATATGAAAAGTGAACACTATAGCGCCCCCTAGCATAGACATATAACGACTACATTATCGGATCTGGACCAAATTCGGGGAATAAATTCTATGCATGATTACAAGCAAATAAACATATTATGGACATGGGGCAATTTTCACGGTTGGCCAGCAGGGGCGCAAATACTCCCCAAAAAAATACTTTAAAATATAATACACGCACATGTTTTGTCCTATAGCACTGAAATTTGAATCACTAATGTTTGATCTCAGCCTGAATATAATACACTATAAAGAATATGTAAAGTGAACACTATAGCGCCCCCTACCATATGACAAAAAATGTCAGCATTATCGGATTTGGACCAAATTCGGGGAATAAATTCTATGCATGATTACAAGCAAATAAATATTTTACAAACATGAAGTAATTTTCACAGTTGGCCACCAGGGGCACAAGGAATCCCCCAAAAAATAGTTTAAAAATTATTACACGCACATGTTTAGTCCAATAGTGCTGTAATTTTAATCACTAATGTTTGATCTCAGCCTGAATATAATACACTATAAAGTATATGAAAAGTGAACACTATAGCGCCCCCTACCATAGACATAAGACAACTATATTATTGGATCTGGACCAAATTTGGGGAATAAATTATATTAATGATTACAAGCAAATAAATATATTATAGACATGGGGCAATTTTCATGGTTGGCCAGTAGGGGTGCAAGGAGTCCCTCAAGAAATAGTTTAAAAATGATTACACGCACATGTTTAGTCCAATCGTGCTGAAATTTGAATCACTAATGCATGATCTCAGCCTGAATATAATACACTATAAAGTATATGAAAAGTGAACACTATAGCGCCCCCTAGCATAGAAAAAAAAGTCAGTATTATTGTATTTAAACCAAATTTGGGGATTAAATTCTATGCAGGATTACAAGCAAACAAATGTATTACAGACATGGGGCAATTTTCACGGTTGGCCAGTAGGGGCGCACGGACTCCCCAAAAAAATAGGTTAAAAATTATTACACGCACATCCTTAGTCTAATCATGCTGAAATTTTAATCACTAATGTGTGATCTCAGCCTGAATATAATACACTATAAAGAATATGTAAAGTGAACACTATAGCGCCCCCTACCATATGACAAAAAATGTCAGCATTATCGGATTTGGACCAAATTCGGGGAATACATTCTATGCATGATTACAAGCAAATAAATATATTACAAACATGAAGCAATTTTCACAGTTGGCCACCAGGGGCACAAGGAATCCCCCAAAAAATAGTTTAAAAATTATTACACGCACATGTTTAGTCCAATAGTGCTGTAATTTTAATCACTAATGTTTGATCTCAGCCTGAATATAATACACTATAAAGTATATGAAAAGTGAACACTATAGCGCCCCCTACCATAGACATAAGACAACTATATTATTGGATCTGGACCAAATTTGGGGAATAAATTATATTAATGATTACAAGCAAATAAATATATTATAGACATGGGGCAATTTTCATGGTTGGCCAGTAGGGGTGCAAGGAGTCCCTCAGGAAATAGTTTAAAAATGATTATAGCACATGTTTAGTCCAATAGTGCTGAAATTTGAATCACTAATGTTTGATCTCAGCCTGAATATAATACACTATAAAGTATATGAAAAGTGAACACTATAGCGCCCCCTAGCATAGAAAAAAAGTCAATATTATTGTATTTAAACCAAATTTGGGGATTAAATTCTATGCATGATTACAAGCAAATAAATGTATCACGAACATGGGGAAATTTTCACGGTTAGCCAATAAGGGTGCACGGACTCCCCCAAAAAAAATAGGTTAAAAATGATTACACGCACATGTTTAGTCCAATTGTGCTGACACTTGAATCTATAAGGCATGATTTCATCCTGAATATAAAATAGTATAAAGTATATGAAAAGTGAACATTATAGCGCCCCCTAGCATAGACATAAAATGAGTACATTACAGGATTTGGACCAAATTTAAGGAATAAATTCTATGCATGATTACAAGCAAAAAAAGCATTTCGGTTATGGGGCAGTTTTCACAGTTGGCCTGTAGGGGCACACAGACTCCCCCCAAAAATAGTTTAAAAATTATTACACGCACATGCTTAGTCCAGTTGTGCTGAAATTTGAATAACTAATGTGTGATCTCAGCCTGAATATAATACACTATAAATATATATGAAAAGTGAACACTATAGCGCCCCCTACCATAGACATAAGACAACTATATTATTGGATCTGGACCAAATTTGGGGAATAAATTATATTAATGATTACAAGCAAATAAATATATTATGGACATGGGGCAATTTTCACGGTTGGCCAGCAGGGGCGCAAATACTCCCCAAAAAATATTATACACACACATGCTTTGTCGATCACGCTGAAATTATATATATATATATATAAAACAATTTAAAGTATATGAAAAGTGAACACTATAGCGCCCCCTAGCATAGACATAAATTGAGTACATTACAGAATTTGGACCAAATTTAAGGAATAAATTCTATGCATGATTACAAGCAAAAAAAGCATTACGGTTATGGGGCAGTTTTCACAATTGGCCTGTAGGGGCACACAGACTCCCCCCAAATTAAATTATTATTATAATTAATAAAAAATTATTACACATACATGCTTAGTCCAATCGTGCTGAAATTTAAGTCACTTATATACTGCATGATCCTGATTCCATTTATATGTCAAACACGTTTATCAGTGCTACAGCACCACCTATAGGAATGCACAAAGTTTACTTTGACCTTAATTAGTGACACTTTGCAGAACATTCACTAACGTGCTTCTTCTTGTAAAAGTCAATGAGATCTATGCCCTAGTTTTTATATTTTTCCTCTAGAATAATTCACTTTTTTTTAGAATTTTAAAGGTGCAATATGTAACTTTTCTGGTGGAGGGTCTGTTTCATGACAGTCTTAGTCTGACAGTGCTTTTAACTATAAAAGTTGTGTGACCTATGGCCTAGTTTCTATAGTTTTCAGAAAAGCCCAGGCGACCCGGGGATTGAACCCTCAACCTTCTTGCTGTGAGGCATGAGTGTTGCCACTCAGCCACCCAAGTTGTTCGCATTTTTCAATTTTAAAGTTACTACACCATTGTAAATCAATGCCTATTCAAATACAATGTAGCAGAGACAGTTTACATTTGCTTGCATGATCTTGATTCCATTTATATGTCAAACACATTTATCAGTGCTACAGCACCACCTATAGGAATGCACAAAGTTTACTTTGACCTTTATTAGTGACACTTTGCAGAACATTCACTAACGTGCTTTTTATTGTAAAAGTCAATGAGACCTACAGTATGCCGCAGTTTTTATATTTTTTCCTCTAGAATAATTCACTTTTTTAGAATTTTAAAGGTGCACTATGTAACTTTTCTGGTGGAGGGTCTGTTTCATGACAGTTATAGTCTGACAGTGCTTTTAACTATAAAAGTTGGGTGACCTATGGCCTAGTTTCTATAGTTTTCAGAAAAGCCCGGGCGACCCGGGGATCGAACCCACAACCTTCTTGCTGTGAGGCATGAGTGCTGCCACTCAGCCACTGTGCTTCCCAAGTCCTTCACATTTTCCAATTTTAAAATTACTACACCATTGTAAATCTGCCTATTCAAATACAATGTAGCAGAGACAGTTTAGATTTGCTTGCATGATCTTGATTCCATTTATATGTCAAACACGTTTATCAGTGCTACAGCACCACCTATAGGAATGCACAAACTTTACTTTGACCTTAATTAGTGACACTTTGCAGAACATTCATTAACGTGCTTCTTATTGTAAAAGTCAATGAGACCTATGCCCTAGTTTTTATATTTTTCCGCTAGAATAATTCACTTTTTTTTTTAGAATTTTAAAGGTGCACTATGTAACTGTCCTGGTGGAGGGTCTATTTTTATGCACAGTTTTAGTCTGATAGTGCTTTTAACTATAAAAGTTGTGTGACCAATGGCCTAGCTTCTACAGTTTTCAGAAATGCCTGAGCGACGTGGTGATTGAACCCACAACCTTCTTGCTGTAAGGCATGAGTGTTGCCACGCAGCCATCCACACATTCACGTTTTCCAATTTTAAAGTTACTACACCATTGTAAATCAATGCCTATTCAATACAATGTAGCAGAAACAGTTTAGATTTGCTCAGGATTCATTTACCCTACTTCAGTAGTAATTGCATACAGTTACTGGTGTAGAACTCCTTTGTATATTTACAACTGTTGATTTTGCCACTTTTTTCCCATCAATTAAAATAGTAAGAATTAGGGCAAGGCATGGTTTGTGTATGGTTTTCCGTGAGGACATGATAGAAGATGGGAGACGGATCAACAGTTAGCTCCACCCCTATCTAAGAATTTAAACTGTACTGACCAATCACGTTCTACCTTCACCTCCCCCCTACAGGTGAGCTGTATATATGGAGGACCGGGAGCACTGATCTGTTTGCTTTCTCAAAGCAAGTGGATCGTGAAGACTACTACTGTCTTATTTTGGAATTTATTTTATTTTACTGCATTGTTGTTTTAAATCTTTTGCTAAGGCCTTCTGTTTCATCTGAAATTTTGGACATCTTCTAGGAAGACATATTCATCTAACTTTGTGTGTCAGCCAAGAAGGTAAGAACTGTTTGCTGTTATCATGCCTAAAGCTATAAAATGCATGTTATTTAATTACAGTTAATATACTTGTTTGAAAAGTGAAACAGCTAAATATTTTCGATATCACTTATTACTTCAGTGTCTTAAATGTTTAAACATTTCACCGCAACAAACAGCACAGAAACTAAATTTTGGCATGGTTTAAAGGACTTCACCTCCCCCCTCGACCCCCTACATTTGGAACTAACCTTATGCTTAAAGTTCCACAAATGCATGTTCTTTAGTTAAAGTTAATACACTTGTTTGAAAAGTGAAACAGCTAAATGTTTTCTGATATCACTTAATACTGTCTAAGTGTCTTAAATGTTTAAACATTTCACCATGCCAAAATTTAGTTTCTGTGGTGTTTGTTGGTTCCTTTGTTTAAAGATCTTCACCTACCCCCTCTCCACACCTTCTTTAGTTTCTCTGCTGTTCATTGCTTTCTTTGTTTAAAGATCTACCCTCCCCCCGTCCACACCCTCTTTAGTTTCTGTGCTATTCGTTGCTTTGTTTAAAGATCTACCCTCCCCCCCTCCACACCCACTTTAGTTTCTCTGCTGTTCGTTGCTTTGTTTAAAGATCTTCACCTCCACCTCTCCACACCCTCTTTAGTTTCTGTGCTGTTCGTTGCTTTCTTTGTTTAAAAGACTTCACCTCCTCCCTCCACCCCCTCCATTTGGAGCTAACCTTATGCCTAAAGTTCCAAAAATGCATGTTTAATTACAGTTAATATGCTTGTTTGAAAAGTGAAACGGCTAAATGTTTTCTGATATCACTTAATATTGTCTAAGTGTCTTAAATGTTTAAATATTTCACCATGCCAAAATTTAGTTTCTGTGCTGGTTGCCCTCACTCCCTTTTCCCTTTATGCAACTAATCATGCCCCTCTTCCATTTCTGTCATCTCCTGAAAACTCTCCTTAGACTCCATACAGACTTGGCCTTTTTCCTGACATGTGTTGAGAAATGCAAATTTCAGTATTAGAGATTTTCGTTTAGTTGACAAAATATCTTGTACAATGTTTGTTTTGCCCGACATTTTAAAGTTACTATAGTAAAGCCCCCTCTATCCCTAATGATGTGAAGTCAAATAGGACAAAGCATATAAGCAATAAACCCTTAAAGCAATGCGTTCTTTTATAGTTATGTTACAATAGTAATAGTAAACTGAACCATAAACTTTAGTTAAGTTTGTAATAATTTGGATCAACTAAGTAATGTATTTGTTTTTAAATTTTCAGATGCCGAAGGTTTCACGACGCTCTGCAGCTGCTAAGCTCAAGAGAGCCAAGCAGCTGGAGAAGAAAGCCGCCACGAAAGTTGACGTCAGTGTTGTTCTGACACCTACCCACCCCCCTCCCCGTAAGTGTATACTTGCATTATTTTGTAGATGACTGTTTGTAACAGCATGTAATTAATATTATTTTGTCATTCAGGAAAAGGTACTGGGTTCCGCCCTACACCGAAATATGACCATGAAACACCGAAGATCAACAGGTACGAGTTGGTTATGCCCAGTGAGAGCACAGGCAAAAAGGTAAAAGGTTTTTTCCTCACATACCACATTTACATCTTAATACCTTCATGCTAAAATGTATATGTGTTTTTGCAGGTGGTACTTTTTGCTGGGGACTCTCATCTCTGTTCCATTGTGGAGGACAGAGTGAAGTTTCCTGAGAGTTGTTTCTCATTTGGCTTCTCCTGCAGCCCAGGTGCAACTGCCGCTGATCTGAAGATGAGGTTGTTCGCAGATCGCGCAAAGATGATAGAAAAGAAGTACCCAGGTATGTAGCCTGCAGAAGATTAAATTTTTTTTTCTCCCCATCAACATATGCTTCTTCTAATGTATACAATTTTATCTTTAGAGCCAGATTTGCTGTGTCTCTTGGCTCCCTCAAACCTGCCTAGTGAGACAACCACCATTGGCATGGCAGTTGACGCCTTTGTGGACCTTCTGAAATCTGCCAGAGAGTCCTGGCGCAAGGTAACATGTGCTTTCCTGTTACACTGTAGTTTTGCTAATTTATTCTTGTCCAAATATTAAAATTAATTTAATATTTGATTTTACAGGTATGTGTGATGGATTTTCCTCCACGTCTGAGTTTCAACGATGACTTCCAGAGAGCTCTTCAACAAGAGTACCACCGTGCTGCAGTTGATGCCAGTTAGTAATCACACACATTGTCTTTTTTAATGTACCTCTCAGTTGATTTGTTTAATTAACATTTTCCCTATATTTATACAGAGGTGAAGTACCACATTATTGCTGACCAGTTTCCCATGAAGAACACCAAACTGTGGGCAACAGATGGTGTAAGTACAATGAAAAGCATAACTGTTAAAAAATTCTTAAGATGCAACTTTTAATTATTTTTGATGTCATACAGACCCATCTGAGTGATGAGCATGGTCTACCCATTCTCGTGGAAAACGTGTGGACAGCGTGCTTCCACAACTTGGAGTTCCCTTCTCCCATCCTTCCCAAGCTGCCATTTCCAACCTACCCCAAACGCCGCCGCCGCCGTCCCACCACTCCTGTGCCTGTGTCTCCTCCAGCCCCTGCTACCCGACGCAGAGTGTCCACCAGGCAGTACACACCTCGTGTCACTACGCAACCATCTGGCAAGGTGAGTCATAAATCTGAATATATCAACTTAACATTTATTTCATTTATACATTTGACATTTATAATAGTTGCACTGTGGACATATTAATTAAATTCTGTCCTTTTATTTGTTGCCAAAAGATCTCCAAGGAATCATCACCTGAGATTGCACAAGAGGTTTGTAAAGTGATTTTATTTTATTTTTTTTCTCTAAAATTTCTTGTCAGAGAATTCATTGTTGACACATCTGTTATTTTTACTTTAAGGTTACAAAGGTTGGCATCCCACTGTCCCCTGCTGTATTCAGCCCTGCCATGGCTGAAAAGATGGACAAGATCTCTCCCTCCAGCGATGAACAACCTGCTGTCATGGTGGAAAAGGTAATTTTAACTTTTTAAAACATAAACTAATTACTCATGTTGCCCATTATTGGATATAAGAAAAAATTAATGATGATGTTTGTTTATTTAGACTTCTTCCACCAAGCGTACAAAGGCCCAGAAGAAAAGGCACCATGTAAAGCGACAGGTTGGTTCACATTTTCTGGTTTAAATCATTGAGGCTAAAGTAAATACAATATAGTTTAATATACGTTTTTTTTTTTTTTTTTTACACAGAAGGTCAGGAAGCGGCAGGCACCAACTAGAAGAGCATCCTCTGGAACCACTACATCTTCTGAGGTTTGTTATTCCTTCAGGTTACATTTTAAATATGAATGTTTAAAATTATTATAAATGTAGAGCTAGGTTTAATACATTTTTGTTTTTAATAGCTGTGCTTGGATGCCCCGCAGACTGTCCCAGAGCTTGCATCACCTTCGGGGGATGACATGAGTGACATCTTTGTGCACACAGTAAGTAATTCATAACCATTTATATAAATTTTCTTCTACAATAGTATAATATCATAATCAATTTCTATAATATCATTTTTTTGTGCCTACACAGTTGCCACAGACTACATCCCCACTCAACTTGCAAGATCACCAGTCAAGCTCTGATGAAGACAACAATGAAAAGATGGACAAGATCTCTCCCTCCAGCGATGAACAACCTGCTGTCATGGTGGAAAAGGTAATTTTAACTTTTTAAAACATAAACTAATTACTCATGTTGCCCATTATTGGATATAAGAAAAAAGTAATGATGATGTTTCTTTATTTAGACTTCTTCCACCAAGTGTACGAAGGCCCAGAAGAAAAGGCGCCATGTAAAGCGACAGGTTGGTTCACATTTTCTGGTTTAAATCATTGAGGCTAAAGTAAATACAATATAGTTAAATATATATATATATTTTTTTTGTTTTTTTTTTTTACACAGAAGGTCAGGAAGCAGCAGGCACCAACTAGAAGAGCATCCTCTGGAACCACTACATCTTCTGAGGTTTGTTATTCCTTCAGGTTACATTTTTAATATGAATGTTTAAAATAATTATAAATGTAGAGCTAGGTTTAATACATTTTTGTTTTTAATAGCTGTGCTTGGATGCCCCGCAGACTGTCCCAGAGCTTGCATCACCTTCGGGGGATGACATGAGTGACATCTTTGTGCACACAGTAAGTAATTCATAACCATTTATATAAATTTTCTCTTCTACAATAGCATAATATCATAATCAAGTTCTATAATATTATTTCTTTGTGCCTACACAGTTGCCACAGACTACATCCCCACTCGACTTGCAAGATCACCAGTCAAGCTCTGATGAAGACAACAAAGATAAGTCACATTGTGCTATTGATGGCCGCCGTGCCACAGATGTTGTTGCACATGGCTGCGTTGTGGGTGCTGTTGCTGGCCGCCGTGCCAAGGTTTCATTAGAAGTAACTGATGATGAAATGCTAACTGTAGCTGACAGTCAGGGAGACATTACACTTCCTGTTTCTGATTCTGTTGCTGGTGGTCATAATAACAGTACAGTTGAGATCACAGATGAGGAAATGATTGCTGAAAGTCCTCCTTCATGTGTTGCTACAGACAATCAAAAAAAGCCTTCTCTTCCTATCCCAAGCAACATACAGGGTTCTTTTCACCAGGGTGTCCAGTTTATGCTGCACCCTGGTACTCAGTGCATGCCCATAGCTTTAGTCGCTATTGCCCAAAATAAAAAGAAAAGTGTGTTGACATGGACACAATTTGATTTGGACAATGTACTTTTTTTGGGTGACCAGATGTACGCTAAACATTATAAGCCTGGTCAACCTTCTTTTATGTCTGTTGGTGATTTGCCAAAGGAAGATATTGTTGATGGGCAGCACTTTACATTTACATTCGGTGATGCTGTTACTGGAAATGCAGATGTAAATGATAGTGATTTCATTCGGGCTGGTGCATGTTTTACTTTAAAAGGTGGTTTAGCCAAGATTGTTTCACAGTATGATTCTTGCTTTCTTACACTCGGGAGAAACACCTGTGCTATTATTGAAAATAATGGTTGCTACGCTGTTGTTGATTCTCATTGTCGTAGTGCTGCAGGTTTAATTGATCCTGATGGCAAAAGTGTTGTTGCATATTTTGGTTGTTTTGAAGATTTATATAGACACATTTGCTCATTGGCTGCATGCTTTAAAAACAGGCAGTTTGAAATTCAAAGTGTGGTTGTTAACTTGACCACTACACATCCTTGCACAGATAGTCAGATGCAAAATGTTCCTGTGTTTGATGGTTGCCGTGCTGCAGATGTTGCTGCAAGCAGCTGTGCCTTGAGTGTTGCTATTGACCACTGTGCCAAGGTTTCATTAGAAGTAACTGATGTTGAAATGCTAACTGTAGCTGACAGTCAGAGTGACATTACACTTCCTGTTTCTGATGCTGTTGCTGGTGGTCATAATAACAGCAGTACAGTTGAGATCACAGATGAGGAAATAATTGCTATTGAAAATTCTCCTTCATGTGTTGCTACACATCCTTGCACTGGCGCTCAGCTTTCTCCAACAAATAATACATCTGAATCAAATGCTCCTGTGTTTGATTCAGATGTACAATTTGTTGGAGAAACCATTACAGACATGTTCTTTAACCCTTTACATGAACAAGTCTGTAAAGCACTGTGCAATACCTTGAATGTGGATTATGAAAAAACTGATTCTTCTCCAGCTGACACTGTTGGTCAGTTGGGCCCTCCATGCACAAATGAAAGTATTGTTGCTGATGGTAACTGTTTTTTCCGTGCAATTTCCCAAGCAGTTTGTGGCACACAAAAAAACCACAGAAAATTTAGATTGGCAGCAGTAAAACAACTGAAAAAATATCCTAATCTATACACAAATTTATGTGAAGGATATTCTTCTGTTCAAGAATACATTCAGAAAACTAACATGGACAAAATTCACAATTGGGCCACTCAAGTTGAAATTCAAGCAATGGCTGATTATTTGGGTGTCAATATCTATACTTACACAAGTAATCGGTGGCTTAAGTATAGTTCTAACATTAAATTGTTATCAAATGCTGGAATTTATTTGCAACATTGTAATGAAAATCACTATGAAACTGTCATCTGTGTTTCACTGCCTAATGAACAGTTTTGCTATAAATTGTGTCACAAAAACAATATTCCTGTAACACCCTACAAAACCCGATCACAGACAAACAAAAAAACAGACATACAAGAACTTAATACATGTTTAGTCAATTCAGCCAAGCGCTCTAAACATGTATTAAGGAAACAAGTCGTGCTCCAAAAACAAAAATATCAAGCAGACAAATGTGTACAACAAAACAAATTGGCAAAAGTTAAAAATAAATATCACAATGACCCACAATACCAACAAACACTTAAAAAACATGGCATACAAAGATATTCTCAAAATTTAACATATAAAAGAAAGTTACAGCAACAAAGCATTGATAAATACAAGACAAATCCAGCCCATAGACAAACTGTAAAAAATCAAAGCACTCATAAGTATAAGACAAATTCAGCCCATAGACAAAATGTGAAAAATCAAAGCAATCATAAATATAACACAGATGAAATCCATAAACAAATTGTAAAGTATAGAACCAGACAGAAATATTTGACCAATTCTGACCATCGGAAACTATTAAAAGCTAAAATTTCCCACAAATATGCAACTGATGAAAAACACCGCAACTACCTCAAAAATTTAAGTAAACACAAATATAGCAACCCTAAACATAAGCAACGTGTTATATCCAGAAGCCTAAGCAGAAAACAACAACTGAAGGAAAAATCCAAACTTTTGGACCATGTTAAGAAAACTTTCTTGGACAGAATAAAATTTGGACCACAGTTTGTGTGTTGTGTGTGCCACAAACGCTTCTTCCAAACTGGTGTTGTAGAATGCAAAAGGTCACATTATGTGAAAATGTCACAAACAAATGTTGATTTTTGTATTTCAAATAAGTATGTACATGTGTGTGATGCAACTTGCCCTGTGCCTTGTAACATGCATGTTTACAGGGGAAAGCTCAACATATGCCACACCTGTAACAGTAAAATGATTCGAGGAAACGTTCCGGCTGAGTGTGCCGGTAACAATCTGGAACTCCCACCAGTACCGGAGGAACTTGCGCGACTCAACAGCGTAGAAACTCATCTTGTTTCACCAAACATTATGTTTTGTAAATACATGACTTTGCCAAAGACAAAACAGCGAGGAATCAGAGGACCCATCGTCTGTGTAAGGAGCGAAGTGGCCCAATGCTGCGAGAAGCTGCTGCCACGCACTGGCTCCCCTGGCTTGGTGCAAGTGAAACTGAAGCGCAAACTGTCTTATAAAGGACATTATGAGCATCAGTTTGTGAACACTCAGCATTTGAGAGAAGCTTTGGTCTGGCTAAAACAGAATAACATCCACTTTGAAGAAATCGAGTTTAATGAAAACTGGATTAATGATTTTGGCAGAGAAGACCATGAAGAACAAGAAGAGGACGAACAAGAAGAGGAGGAACCAACTGCAGACACTACAAAACCACCATCAGAAGAAACCACACAAGATGAACATCTGTATGATAAACAACAGCATGGCGTTTACAATGACACATGCTCTATGCCTGTAGACTTGGGTCAAGAAACGTTGGACCAATATCTGGATAACGTCGTTAGTGTTGCTCCAGCTGAAGGAAACAACCCAGTGAGCACACTAAATGATCGCACAAATGAAGCCAAATGCTTTCCTGCCATTTTTGTGACCGGTAAAAATACATACCATACCCCCCGAAAATATCCACTCACTTTGGCAAAATATTTCAAGTTGAGACTTTTGAATGCCGACACTAGATTTGCAAACAATCTAGAATACCTTTTTTATGCTGACGGCACACTGATTTTATACAATGTCATTTCTTGTGTGTCTATTGCAACACGTAAAGGACATTTTGACAAAACCAGCACAGTCGAATCTCAGGACAATGACACTGACACTTTAAGACATGTTGTTCAGTTTAATGGTGGTTTTCGTTTTTTGTCCCCCATACTAGGAACTCCTGCCTTCTGGCAGCGAGCAAAAAGTGAAGTCTTCTCAATGATACGTCAGTTGGGAATTCCAACCTGGTTCTGCTCTTTTAGTGCAGCTGACCTCCGCTGGCAAAATCTACTTGAAGCACTTTTGATCCAAGAGGGAAGAACACAGACGGTTGAAGATCTGAACTGGGCCGAACGGTGTAACCTTCTGAGGAAGAACCCTGTGGTGGCAGCTCAAATGTTTGACTACAGATGGCGCTGTTTTGTGAAACTGGTTCTCATGTCTGCTGCTAACCCCCTTGGAAAAATCGTTGACCATTTTTACCGCGTAGAGTTCCAAGCAAGAGGATCTGCCCACATCCACGCCCTCTTCTGGGCTCAAGATGCCCCAAAAATTGATCACAATACGGATGAGGAAGTCATTGCTTTTATTGATAAACATATAACATGCCAGCTTCCTGAAAATGATCCCGAACTTTTGGAATTGGTTAAATCTCTACAGACCCACTCAAAACATCACTCTAAAACTTGTCGGAAAAACAAGACAGTCTGCAGATTTAATTTCCCACGCCCGCCATCTCAGAGAACATTTATCAAAAGGGCACGACAAACACCCATTTGTCCAAAATGCCATTTGAAAAAGGAAGAGGCACAGTGCGTGTGTCCACCAGATGACCCAACTCGCATGTCCAAAGAACATGCACAAACCATCATGTCCCATTTACAAAATGGTCTCCAGAACGACATTGCAAAGACTACTGCAGAATTGCATGCACAAATCGGGATTACACAGAACATTTTTGAAGAAGCATATCAGGTTTTGGACGGACATACAAGTATTGTTTTAAAAAGGGAAGTGAATGAAGTGTGGATCAACCAAGGCGGGTGGTATTTGTTGTCACTTTGGCATGCGAATATTGATGTCCAATATGTCGTCGATGCCTATGCTTGTGCAGCTTACATTGTGTCCTACATTTCAAAGGATGAAAAAGAAGTTGGCCTGTTACTTGGAAATGCACAAAAGGAAGCACTGGAAGGCAATGAGAGTGCTAAAGACGCAATGAAGAAACTGGGAAGTGTTTATATAAACAATCGTGAAGTGTCGGCACAAGAAGCTGCTTATCGAGTGACTGGAATGCATCTGAAAGAGTTCTCCCGCAAAGTGGAATTTATTCCTACAGGTGAGAACCTAATCCGTCTTACCAAACCCATAAAACAGCTTGAAGGCAGTTCATCAGAGGACATTTGGATGACCAACATCACAGATCGTTACAAGAACAGACCAGATGACAGAACATTTAACGACATGTGCATTGCTGTTTTTGTATCGGAATATCGTGTACTGTGCAGAGGTCAAACCAGCCGGAACCCAATTCTTCTCCAGAACTCTCTGGGTGCAATAACTAAGCGTGTCAATACACAACCTGCTGTTATTAGATATGCCCGGTTCTCTCAAACAGCACAACCAGAACAGTACTTTCAGAGTATGTTACAGCTGTTTCTCCCCTATCGTGCAGAGAGCGACCTCATGCCAGCACCATATACTGCATTTGAAGAATTTTACAATGACGGAGAAATCGTTCTTTCCAATGGATCAGTGTGTTCTGTTAAATCTGTGGTTGATGCAAATAAAAAGAGATTTGACAAACACACTGATGACTTGGAAACAATTGAAAACGAAGTCAGCAGGAATGCAAATTTGGAAGACGCATGGTGTGCTCTCTGCCCAGCCCAACAACTTGAAAGACTGGAAGATAAGGAAGAGGGTGTGGAAAGAGATGAGGAAGAAGTCCATGACGAGTTACTGGAAATTCCTGAATTGGCAGTTCGAAAAGAAGACATCCTCCAATTTGAAAAGGCAAAAACACTGACCAGACAAGAGGGTCTAAGTTTAATCAGATCCTTAAATGAGCAACAAATGGCCATTTTCACCCAAATTCGACAGTGGTGCTTGCAAAAAATCACAAATCAAAATCCAGAGCCACTGCGCACATTTATAACTGGTGGAGCAGGCACTGGAAAAAGCCATCTCATCCGAGCAATACAATACGAAGCAACAAGACTTTTGGCACCTTTATGCTCTACTCCAGATGCTGTTAGTGTTTTGCTAACAGCACCTACTGGAATAGCGGCATATAATCTAAAGGCTACAACCATTCACTCTACATTTGGCATCGGCATGGACTGCCGCCTCCCCTATGTACCACTAAGCGAAGACAGACTCAATACTCTGAGAGTTCAGTTCAATGATGTTCAGATTGTAATCATCGATGAAGTTTCAATGGTTTCCTACAACTTGTTGGTCTACATTCACGGAAGATTACGACAGATCAAACAAGCTGGCGAATCCCCATTCGGAAACATCTGCGTCATTGCAGTCGGAGACTTTTACCAATTACCCCCGGTAAAAGGTAAACCTCTGTATGATGCACAAGTTGGCTATAATCTTTGGGAAGACTTGTTTCGCATTGCAGAATTGACAACGGTTGTAAGGCAACAAGACAGCACATTTGCAGATCTGTTGAATCGCTTAAGAACACGGACAAGAGACACACCCGTGCTCCCAGAAGATGAAGAACTTCTAAAAAGCCGTGAAACGGAACAAAACTCCACTGCCTTGCATATCTTTCCCACCAACACACAGGTGGAAAACCACAATCTGGAACAAGTCCGAATCACCTGCCCAGATGTCATAACTATCACTGCACAAGATTACAGCTTTAGTAAAAAATCCGGAAAATTGATTGAATTCACGGAGGGAGTTGTAAAAACAAAAAACACCTCGTTACTTGACGAATTGCCTGTTGGTGTCAATGCACGTGTGATGCTGATTAAAAACTTGGATATAGCTGATGGTCTGGTGAATGGTGTATGTGGCACAGTAACCCACATAGACAATCCACCAAACAGAAGGCTTCCCCGGGCAATTTATGTTAAATTTGACGAGGAGATGATTGGCGCACAAAAGAGAAGCCGCACTCTCACTCCACCAGCCCTGACTGGTTCTACACGTATAGAACCAGTAGAAGAACAAGCTAATAAAAAAGGGGAAAAGCGCCGTCAGTTTCCCCTTAAATTGGCGTGGGCTTGCACTGTGCACAAGGTACAAGGTCTTACCGTTGATGAAGCTGTGGTGACTCTGAAACACACTTTTACAGCGGGTCAAGCCTATGTCGCCTTGAGCCGTGTCAGGAGTTTGGAAGGCCTCATCATTCAAAACTTTGAACCCAAAAAAATTTACTGCAACAGCAAGATTAAACCAGCATTAGACAGAATGCTTCCTTTCTTGGTCACCGAGGTGTCACTGCACATGCAAGAAACGCAAGTATTCAACTTGTTTTTCATGAATGTGCAAGGACTCCCACAACATGTGTCTGATTTGCAATTATGTATGCAGCCCTTCCAACCCCACTGTGTTGCTGTTACAGAAACATGGCTAACTGTACAGTCTCCCGAACAAACCCATAACATTGCAGGATACAATTTCCACAGTCAACCACGCAGTTTATCTTATCAAAGTAGCCATAACCCTGCACTTGTAAATTTGCAAAAACAGCAACATGGTGGAGTTGGAATGTACTGCCAAGAGGGTCATTCTTACAACACTGTTCCATTGCAATCTTCTAATCTGGAATGTTTGGCTCAACATTTTACAGAACATGACATACTCATTGCTGTCATTTACCGACCACCTTCATACCCAATGACTCTATTTAAACATCATTTTAACAAATTGGTAAATTGGCTTCATTCAAACTACAGTAACATTGCTATAGTGGGAGACTTTAATGACGACATATTGAAATCTTCAAGTATTTGCAATTTCATGCAAAGAAAAGGATTTGTTCAATGTGTCGCCTCTCCCACTACAGAACGAGGCACTTTAATTGATCACATCTACTTAAAGTCCTCACAATTTGAAGTTGACACATGTATTGTACCAACTTATTTCAGTGACCATGAAGGGATAGTATGCTGTTTCAGGTACCTTAACGATAAACAATAAGAAACAATTGGACTATTTTCTATTTTTCAATGATTTCAACTGTCATTTTGCCTTACAACCATGTCCTCCATGCAGCTCAATGACCACTTTCTTCTTCACTTCTTGTTTGTCCTGTTTTTTTTTATTTTTTTATTTAAACTATAAATTAAATCTTTTTTTATTTTTTTATTTTTTTTATTTTTTATTTTTTTTTTAATAATATTCATAATTCTATAAAATGTTAATACATTTTCAGAATTATAAACATGGTTGGGTTTTTTTGGTTTTTTGTGTGTTTAAAAAAAAAAAAAAAAAAAAAAAAAAAAAAAAATCCCCTCCTTGAGCCGCCACCTTAACGTGGTGGAGGGGTTTGAGTGCCCGAATGACCCCAGGAGCTATGTTGTCAGGGGCTTCATGCCCCTGGTAGGGTCACCCAAAACAAACAGGTCCTGGGCGACGGGTCAGACTAAGAGCGGTTCAAAAGACATACAGTGTGCTTCCACCAGTTCCAGTTTTACTTTTAAATGTAAGTATTGGTTTACCTCACCTACAATTAATTCCAAGTTACTACCTACATGAAATAAATTAACTTATGTTTAACTTAACATCTTCCTTCAGGTGAAGAAAGTCTCAGAATCCCTGCTTAGACTGTTGCCTCCACAACCCGGCCCCAGATAAGCAGAAGAAGATGGATAGATGGATCTTCAGTTAAACTTATGTATGAAGGTAGTCATTACAGCTTACTTCATGGCTATTGTTGTAGTAGCAGTTATTAGCATTATCCCTTACACTTGTATATTAGCTTAGCTGCTGTAATGTTGGATATTCTCCAGTATATAAAAATATTCTTGTCTTTAGGGAACAAGGAGCAGACCACTCAACTGATAGAGCTGAGCAAGAGAACAACCACATCTTCACCAGGGCCAAGTTCTCCGCAACCATAGCTGGAGCGTAAGTATTAAAACAGTAAAACGTATTAAAACACTAAAATTAAAATGTTTTCAATTCATATAAACAACCTTTAGATCTGAATGTACATATACTGTGAACCAAATGTTCCTGTAATAGTTTTGTAGTTTTCTTAATGTGTGTGTCATTACAGGTTTTCACTCTGCAGGACAGGACTTTGATCAATCAGACATAAGGCCCATTCTGCTCTTCCTCCTCCAGAAGACAAGATACATCACACTGAGTGGTCCAAGTGCACTGGGTCATGTCTCCACTGTCCATGCTGACTGTAGAAGACCTGTGGGGTCTCTGGTTGCATCAGGCCTCCCTCCTGCACGTGCTGCTGCTGTCCCTAATGTGTCCTAATAGTGATGTTTAGGTTTAACTTCTAATTTTCTGCAAAAGTAAAATAGTCAAATGGTAGTTTCTTTGCATCTTAGCAGAGGAGCACCTAAACATCTTAATCACTGAGGAAGTGTCCCATGATAAATGTGGCCTTATATGACCTTAACAAGTGTGTGAGACAAAACTGAAAACATCATTTGCTCATATGTTTATTTGAATGTTTTTCAGTCTATACTGACATTTGAATCATGGTGAAATGTGCCACTTATTTGATGTCTCTTTTGATACTAATTAATTATATGTACTATAAGAATGTACTATTGTACTGCAATTAAGCAGTGGTAATCCACCTGATCATATTTTGCAAAGATAATTTGTTTATTTTGGACTGTCACCTGCTTCAGCAACAAGGGAACAGAATTTGAGAGTTCACTGACATACAGCTGTTTTTACTCACCTATTATTGCATTGAATGTGTGTAATGGGTTCAATGTTTGACTTTTCACATCATAATAAAATATTTCCAGAAGTTCCTTTGAATGTTAAATAAACCATCTTTTCTCAAATTAGAGATGTCTTTCTTTATATACTGATTTAAATACATTCCCTGTATAAATGTAATGCTTGATTAATGTAAAAAAATATTTAATAATGATAATAATACATATCTTATCACTGTATTTGAAACTTTAAGGTAATTTATCCTGTTTTAGATGTATCCCAGAAATATTACAATTTTGTTTTGCAAAGTTAAACATTTTCATTTTAGCCACAAGATTTGGATGAGAATAATTAGAAATAACTTGGTCTCAAAATTCAATAGTTCAATTACACAGGTATAATCTTTGTTATTGATCCGTGCACGTAATCAGCATAATGTATGTTATTATTAGCATTGGCATCAGGCCTTTGCAACCTTCAGAGACTGCAGACCCTGAATTGAGACACAGCCTACAATCCAAAAAAACATATTACAGACACCGGGCATTTCTCATCATTCACCAGCAGGAGCGCACTGACTCCTACAGTATATTTAAAGGGGCATTATATAATTTTTCCAGCGGACGAGCTGGCGGCCTGGGCGGCTGTCAGGAAGAGCGAGTGGCGAGCCAGAGCGGTCGTGGGGCCCCGGCAAATGCACGGGGGGGGCCTGCGAACCGGGGCGAGGGCCACCATAGCCGCGCGCGGCTTTAATTTATTATTATTATTATTATTTTTTTATTTATTATTATTATTTATTATTATTATTTTTTTTTCCTTGCAAACGATCGCGATTTTGACCCCCTGAACGTCGACGAAAAGTCCCACATGGGGGTATCAGATCGACCGGTCCGGCGAAAAATTTGATAAAATGGGCATCGCCACAATGACCAAAGTGACCCCACTCGACAGCGCCCCCTTGAAAATGCAAAATTTCAAAGTCTATGGGCAGCTGAGAAGCATATTTTGGCGTAGGCTGATGAAATTCAGAGCAGTGATAGAGCTCAGGGAGACAAACAAAAAATGTCATTGTCACACTGCCCAGTGACGTACAGGAAGTCGGCCATATTGGATCAAAAATTCGGCGCCGTTTTGACTTGGGTGTGTGGAAAAAGGTTCAAGTCTTTAGTGTTTAGTCCAAATGAGCTCAGATTTGACATGTCACATCTACAGACATGGGTTCACATAAATCATCCATTGTTTTTTTCTCAACTCTTTACGGTTTGCCCGTAGCACGCCGGCGAAAAACGCCTTCATTTCCTGTTTTTTTGATGACCTCTCACGGCCACAGGCATTGGCCTACAGAGCTCAAATTCAAATCACAACTGCGGGACCCCGGCCCGAATGTAATGAAATATGAAATATAATAAAAGTGAACACTATAGCGCCCCCTAGAATAGACATGAAACGTCTACATTATAGGATTTGGACCAAATTCGGGGAATAAATTCTATGCATGATTACAAGCAAATAAATATATTACGAACATGGGGCAGTTTTCATGGTTGGCCAGTAGGGGCGCAAATACTCCCACAAAAAATACTTTAAAATATATTACACACACATGCTTTGTCCTATAGCACTGAAATTTGAATCACTGATGCTCGATTTTGACCTGATTATAAAACAATATAAAGTATATGAAAAGTGAACACTATAGCGCCCCCTAGCATAGACAAAAAACGTCAGCATTATCGGATTTGGACCAAATTCGGGGAATAAATTGTATGCATGATTACAAGCAAATAAATGTATTACGACCATGGGGCCATTTTCACGGTTGGCCAGTAGGGGCGCAGGGACTCCCCAACAAAATAGTTTAAAAATTATTACACGCACATGCTTTGACCTATCGTGCTGAAATTTTAATCACTAATGTTTGATCTCAGTCTGAATATAATACACTATAAAGTATATGAAAAATGAACACTATAGCGCCCCCTACCATAGAAATAAAACAACTATATTATCAGATCTGGACCAAACTCGAAGATTAAATTCTATGCATGATTACAAGCAAATAAATATATTACGGACATGGTGCATTTTTCACGGTTGGCCAGTAGGGGCGCACGGACTCCCTCAAAACCATTTAAAGGTGCATAATGTAAATTCCTGATGGAGGATCTGTGCAAATTTGGGGATGAAATTCTATGAATGATTAAAAAAAAAACATATTTTTGTACATGTGGCATTTTTTATGGTTCACCAGCAGGGGCGCACTGACTCCTACAATATATTTAAAGGTGCATATTTAAAGGGGCATTATATAATTTTTCTGGCGGACGAGCTGGCGGCCTGGGCAGCTGTCGGGAAGAGCGAGCCGTGTGGTCGTGGGGCCCCGGCGGCTGCGCGGGGGGGGCCTGCGAACCGGGGCGAGGGCCACCATAGCCGCGCGCAGCTTTAATTGTAATTATTTTCCACGTCTACGTTTGTCCATATTTGCCGTTTTTGACCTTCAGGGGCAGAGCTGTCAAACCTTCCACACTTCCTCTTTTATAATATTGACAACTACACAACAATAAAAATAGCTCCGTTGTTGGACGAGGCTGCAGTCGTCTCCCAGAGCAGTGCAGTCCTCTGGCAGACGGAGGAGGGATATGGCGGAGGGAGACGCTGATGTGATGTGACAGTGGTGGTTTGGTCCCGGGGCCACGGCAGCAGGTTCTGTGGGAAACGGCACAGATCTGATGGACACGAGGACGGGCTAACGGTTAGCGCTAACGGCTAACACTAACAACAAATGAGACTAGGCACGTATGAACATCCACTACATCCTCCATTTCATTCTTTCAGTCATTCTTTCTTTATTTTCTGTGAAGGCCTCATGAAACATCTGGAACTGTCCACAGTCTGTTTCACTGAGCGCACGAGGTTAGACTCGTTTCACTAAAACAGCTGTTCTCATTTTGCTGAAGCTTTAATTGTACTTCCTGTTTGAACCACAGGCTGCATAAAGAATTGGACTGAGTGAGTGTGACGTTCGGCTCCAGTCAGATGAAGCTCATGATGCTCACGGTTACAAGAGAGAATTTGGAGCCAGACTCTATATTATGAATACAGTTTTTTTCACAGACAAAATAGTGATAAACCCCCCCCCCCCAAAAAAAAAAAAAATTCATCACCATCATGTAGAGCGCGGTAGGTAATATGAACATTAACCAACATGACGAGGACACAGCAGCAGGTACAGAGGGAGGAGCCACAATATTCTAATGTGAGTCAATGGGAGCCAGAGTCAGAAGGAGCCGGAAGAGCCACATGTGAACTTCCTGTTTGGAACACGGTGGTTGGTGCATTCGCTCTGTCCATTTTTAAACAGCCTGTGGTCTGAACGTGGCACCAGAGACATACGGAGATGTTCAGGGAATCAGGTGGAATCAGATGGAATCAGGTGGAATCAGATGGAATCAGGTGGAATCAGATGGAATCAGATGGAATCAGATGGAATCAGGTGGAATCAGATGGAATCAGGTGGAATCAGATGGAATCAGATGGAATCAGGTGGAATCAGGTGGAATCAGATTCCATCAGATGGAATCAGATGGAATCAGGTGGAATCAGGTGGAATCAGATGGAATCAGGTTTGAGGTGATGGAGTCGCTGCATCGACTGAAGTGAAGAAGGAGCTGAGTTCAAAAGGCAAAACTCTACATTTACCACCCAGTCTATGTCCCCTCACATACTTTAGTCCTGGTTTAGTCCTGGTTCAGTCCTGGTTCAGTCTTGGTTCAGTCCTGGTTCAGTCCTGGTTTAGTCCTGCTTCGGTCCTGGTTCAGTCCTGGTTCAGTCCTGGTCTTGGTTTACATCTCTCTATACCCTCACCTATGGTCATGAGCTTTGGGTAATGACCGAAAGGACAAGATCACAGATACAAGTGGCCGAAATGAGTTTCCTCTGCAGAGTGGCTGGGCGCTCCCTTAGAGGATGAGGAGCTCAATCACATGGGAGGAGCTCGGAGCAGAGCCGCTGCTCCTCCATGTGGAGTGGTGCAGCTGATGCGGCTCGCTGGAAGGACAATGTCTCTTGGCTGAGAGGCACAAAACTCTACCAGACGAAATAAATGAAAACCTGAACCTAAGACATAGTCCCTGTTTAACTGTTTGTGAACCAGGAAGTAATGCTGGTGCGCTGTTAGCATGCTAGTTGTCGTTTGCATTACTGTGACCACAAAACGGCTTCTGGAGGAAACATGCTTATATCTCATTGTGGTGAATAATTTGGATTTTAGGAATTTGTTTAGAAAGTAAGAAATAATTCTGGATCACTGCAAACTCTTTAAAATGGACTAATTCTGTTTTTTTCACATATTTTTTTAAAGCTGCACTAAGGAACTGTTCTGGTTGGGGGTCCGTCACCTGCTTGTTTCTATGGATACGTCATTGCTCTGTCTGGAATGTTCCACAGTGCGACATTAAACAGCTCTACTTTACATTTATTCAATCACAGGTGGTTTTAAAGCTCAAAAATACCTAGAAAAACAGACATTCTGACTGTGAGCGGTGTCCATGAAACATTTCAGACAAAGTGACCTTCCACCGGAAAAGTTACACACTGTACCTTTAAATATCTGACATGAGGGAGGTCGGCTGAGACTAAACTGCCAGTGTGTTTAAGTTTTATATGTATATGAAGTCAATGAGACGATTTATTATTTTGTCATTTATTGAGTTATGAAAAATGCACAATGAGCCAAATAAAAGTCAGATGAAGGCAATTATTCCGGCGCCCAAGGTCTTTGAATCGACACCACTGTATTTGATTAAAGGGGCACTAAGGAACTTTTCTGGTACGCCATGTATTTGTAAACATTGATTTGCTTTGTAGCTTTAACGTATAGTGTTAAAAGTCCAACATGAAACAAACATTAACACTTAACACAGTTTTAAGTCCTGTTCTAATGTTTCCTCCTCAAAAACTTCTGGAGTTGTGTTTTGTTTCATTCACATGTTTGAGGAACTTTTTATTATTAGTTTGTCTGCAATTTCAAAGCTGAAAACACTCTGTTCCACCTTGTGATGTCATCATGTGGTGATACAGGAAGTGCTCCACTGTGTTTTTAAACTCCACACACCTTCACTAGAATCATTTGGATCATTTCAGTCCTGGAATTGCCGATCTCGACTGAACTAAAGGTAAAAGGAGCTGTTCACTTGAAAACTACCACTTGATGACATCACAAGGTGGAACAGAGCGTTTGGAGTTTGGAGATGTAGACAGACTAATAATAAAGAGTTCCTCAAACATGTGAATGAAACAAACACAACTCCAGGTCTGTTTTTGAGGAGGAACATCATTAGAACATGACCTAAATCTCATACGAGTACATTTTGTGTGATTTTGGACCTTTAAGTCGTGCTTTAGACCTGGTTCCGTTTCTTCCAGAACTTTCACAGAAACCCAAACATTTCTGTGATAATATTTAGTTCTAAAAGTCTAAAGAATGAATCATGTGGTTTGATGCGTCCTGGATCGCCTCCTCCGTCATCTGTCATTCCTCCAAACACAGCTCCATCTCAAATGATCTGTGAACGTATGCTGGTGGCTCCTGGTGTTCGTACGGGCTCATTTGTCGGCTCTCAAACACCGGGCCCCTGCTGGGCCCCGGCGGCACCAGCACCGGGGAGAGGAAGTGAAGGATGCTGGGAGATTCATTTACACCCATCAGGGAGCGGGTGAGCGAGGGGGGGGGGCGAGGAGAGAGGAGAGGGAGAGGGTTTCCTGGTGCCTCCACGGAAAGAAGAGAGAGGAGAGAGAGAAGAGAGAGAGGAGAGAGGAGAGAGAGAAGAGAGAGAAGAGAGAGAGGAGACAGGAGAGAGAGAAGAGAGAGGAGACAGGAGAGAGAGAAGAGAGAGAAGAGAGAGAGGAGAGAGGAGAGAGAGAGAAGAGAGAGAAAAGAGAGATGAGACAGGAGAGAGAGAAGAGAGAGAAGAGAGAGGAGAGAGGAGAGAGAGAGAGAAGAGAGAGAAGAGAGAGAGGAGAGAGGAGAGAGAGGAGACAGGAGAGAGAGAAGAGAGAGGAGACAGGAGAGAGAGAAGAGAGAGAAGAGAGAGAGGAGAGAGGAGAGAGAGAGAAGAGAGAGAGAAGAGAGATGAGACAGGAGAGAGAGGAGAGAGAGAGAAGAGAGAGGAGAGAGGAGAGAGAGAGAAGAGAGAGAGAAGAGAGATGAGACAGGAGAGAGAGAAGAGAGAGAGGAGAGAGAGGAGAGAGAGAGAGAGAAGAGAGAGAGAAGAGAGAGGAGACAGGAGAGAGAGAAGAGAGAGAAGAGAGAGAGATGAGAGAAGAGAGAGGAGAGAGGAGAGAGAAGAGAGAGGAGAGAGAGAGGAGAGAAGAGAGAGGAGAGAAGAGAGAGGAGAGAGAAGAGAGAGGAGAGAAGAGAGAGGAGAGAAGAGAGAGGAGAGAGAGAGAGGAGAGAGAGAGAGGAGCTCTTCATCAGGGAGCGGGTGAGCGAGGGGGGGAGCTCACCCGCTCCCCCCTCGCTCGGGTGAGAGAGAGGAGAAAGAGAGAGGAGAAAGAGAGGAGAGAGAGAGAAGAGAGAGAAGAGAGAGAAGAGAGAGAGGAGAGAGGAGAGAGAGAAGAGAGAAGAGAGAGGAGAGAAGAGAGAGGAGAGAGAGAAGAGAGAGAAGAGAGAGAAGAGAGAGAAGAGAGAGGAGAGAGAGAAGAGAGAGGAGAGAGGAGAGAGAGGAGAGAGAGAAGAGAGAGGAGAGAGAGAAGACAGAGAAGAGAGAGAAGAGACAGGAGAGAGAGAGGATAGAGAGAGAGAGAGAGAGAGAGGAGAGGAGAGAGAGAAGAGAGATGAGAGAGAGGAGAGAGAGAGGAGAGAGGAGAGAGAGAAGAGAGAGAAGAGAGGGAGAGAGAGAGGAGAGAGAAGAGAGAGGAGAGAGAGAAGAGAGAGAAGAGAGAGAGAGAGAGAAGAGGAGAGGAGAGAGAGGAGAGAGAGGAGAGAAGAGAGAGGAGAGAGAGAAGACAGAGAAGAGAGAGAGACAGGAGAGAGAGAGAAGAGAGAGGAGAGAGAGAGAGGAGAGAGGAGAGAGAGAGAGAGATGAGAGAGAGGAGAGAGAGAGGAGAGAGAAGAGAGAGGAGAGAGAGAAGAGAGAGGAGAGAGAGAGGAGAGAGAAGAGAGAGGAGAGAGAGAAGAGAGAGGAGAGAGAGGAGAGAGAAGAGAGAGGAGAGAGAGAGGAGAGAGAGAAGAGAGAGGAGAGAGAGAAGAGAGAGGAGAGGAGAGGAGAGAGAAGAGAGAGGAGAGAGAGAGGAGAGAGAGAAGAGAGAGGAGAGAGAGAAGAGGAGAGGAGAGGAGAGAGAAGAGAGAGGAGAGAGAGAGGAGAGAGAAGAGAGAGGAGAGAGAGAGGAGAGAGAGAAGAGAGAGGAGAGAGAGGAGAGAGAGGAGAGAGAGAGAAGAGAGAGGAGAGAGAGAAGAGAGAGGAGAGGAGAGAGAAGAGAGAGGAGAGAGAGAGGAGAGAGAGAAGAGAGAGGAGAGAGAGAAG